>CM033724.1:36820857-37220737 GCA_019671005.1 Hibiscus mutabilis | reverse complement strand
GAACCACCGGACTACTCTGTAAGGAAGGTAAGATCGAAAAACCCTCTATCGAAAATCCACCAATTCTTGAGTTGAAACAATTGCCGTGAGCAACTAAAATATGTATACTTAGGGATCGATAATACATTACCCGTAATTATTTCTTCTAAGTTACAGCCTGAGCAGGAAAAGAAGCCGATCAACATGTTGAAGCTACATAAAAAGGCAATAGGGTGGACAATTGCCGACTTGAAGGGAATTAGCCCGGCGGTGTGCATGCACAAGATCTTGTTGGAAGATGATCACAAACCTTCAATTGAGGCCCAGAGGAGACCGAATCATGCCATGAAAGGGGTTGTAATGAAAGAAATCATCAAGTGGCTTGACGCCGGCATTATATACCCCATTCTCCGATAGTACGTGGGTAAGTCCGTACAATGTGTGCCGAAAAAGGGAGGTATAACAAAGGTAAGCAATGAAAATAATGAACTTATCCCAACCAGACTCAGACCGGTTGGAGGGTTTGTATGGACTATCGAAAGCTAAACAAAGCCACTAGGAAAGATCACTTCCCATTACCCTTTATTGATCAAATGCTTGACCGCCTTGCAGGTAAACCTTTTACTGTTTTCTTGATGGTTATTCAGGTTACAATCAGATTGCCATAGCACTGTAAGATCAAGAAAAGACAACCTTCACATGCCCCTACGGTACTTATGCCCGAAGGATGCCGCTCGATTATGTAACGCCCCGCAACCTTCCAAAGATGTATGATGGCGCTCTTTTTCAGACATGGTCAAGACTTCCTTGAGATCTTCATGGATGATTTTTCGGTTTTTGGTAATGACTTCACGGCTGTCTCGGCAATTTAGAGAGGGTGTTGGCAAGATGCGAAGAAACAGATTTAGTCCTCAATTGGGAGAAATGCCACTTTATGGTAGATGAAGGAATAGTGCTCGGCCATAAGATCTCATCCAAGGGAATTGAAGTAGACAAAGCCAAGGTGGACGTGATCGAGAGATTACCCCACCAAATTCGGTTAAAAGAATTCAAGTTTTCTGACATGCAGTTTTTTGAGAGGTTCATTCATAACTTTTCTAAAATCACTAAACCTTTGTGTAATCTTCTTGAACAAGATAAAGTCTTCGATTTTGATGATTCTTGCACTCAAGCATTTGAAACCCTAAAGAAAAAGCTTGCCTCGGCACCCATTGTTGTTCCACCAGTTGGGCGCTACCTTTTGAGCTCATGTGATGCAAGTGATTTCGCGGTAGGAGCAGTCCTAGGCCAACGCACACAGTAAGACCTTCCATGTGATATACTACGCTAGTAAAACTCTTAACGATGCTCAAGTGAATTACACAACAACGGAGAAAGAGTTACTAGCTGTAGTTTTCGCATTTGACAAGTTCGATCCTATTTAATCGGTACAAAGGTAATTGTTCATACGGACCATTCGGCAATCAAATACTTATTTGCTAAAAAGGATGCTAAACCTCGTTTGATTCGTTGGATATTACTTTTACAAGAATTTGATATTGAAATTAAGGGCAGGAAAGGAACAGAAAATCAAGTGGCGATCACTTATCACGTTTGGAACGCAATAGGGAAGAGGACGCGATCTAGAGATATGCGATGCATTCCCGGATGAACAAATTCTAATCGCCTCGGCAACCCTTGACGCCTCGACAGCCCATGACGCCTCGGCAACCATGGAAGCACATGCCTCGGCAACTCTCGACGCCGCGGCGTCTTTGGCGAGCACGCCCTCAGCAATTTTGGGAGCGAGACACTCTGGGCAAAGACATGCCCGGCAATACCGCACGCAGATTTAGTTAACTTCCTTGTTTGTGGTATTTTTCCGTATGGCATTACTCACCAAGGAAGAAGCGGTTCCGCCATAATGCTAAGCATTACTTTTGGGACGAGCCTCTTTTGTTTAAACAATGTGCAGATCAGGTTATACGTCGATGTGTCCTCAAGAAGAGCAACAGAATGTACTCGGCAATGCCATTCTTCAACCTATGGAGGACATTTTGGAGGAACTCGTACATGACCAAAGTCTTGCAATCCGGTTTGTATTGGCCAACATTGTACAAAGATGCCCAAGACTTTTACAAGCAATGTGATCGTTGCGGAGGGGCGGGCAATATCTCTAGGCGACATGAGATGCCACTCTAGAACATCATCGAGGTGGAACTGTTCGATGTATGGGGATCGATTTTATGGGACCTTTTCCATCTTCATTCGGCAACCTCTACATCTTACTCGCCGTCGACTATGTGTCTAAATGGGTAGAGGCAGGCTGCGGTTCCCAACGACGATTCCAAGACCGTGCAACGATTCCTGAGAAAAACATATTTACGGTTTGGAATGCCGAGAGCAATTATCGGCGACGGGGCAAGCATTTTGACAACAGACTAATTGCCAAGATGTTGCAACGCTCGGCATATCACACAAGATCGCCACGGCATATCACCCACAAACCAACGGGCAAGCAGAAATTTCCAACCGGGAGTTGAAGGGAATACTCGAGAAAGTTGTAAATCCCGCAAGGAAGGATTGGTCATTAAGACTAGATGACGCACTTTGGGCATATCGCACTGCATTCAAAACACCATTAGGTATGTCCCCCTTCCGGTTTGTCTATGGTAAAACATGTCATCTACCGGTGGAAATCGAGCACAAGGCGTACTGGGCAATCAAGACCGTGAATATGGATTGGGAAAGTGCCGGACAAAAGCGCTTGATGGATCTCAATGAGATAGAAGAATTTCGTGCACTCGCCTATAACAATGCACAAATCTACAAGGAGAAAACAAAGCGATGGCACGACAAGAAACTATTGCCACGACAATTCACGGCAGGGCAACTAGTTCTCCTATTCAATTCTCGGCTAAAACTTTTCCCGGGAAAGCTGAAATCAAGATGGTCGGGACCATTCAAAGTCGTCAAACCATTCTCTCATGGTGCCGTAATAATCAAGTCCATCTCTGACAATCATGAATTCAAAGTTAATGGACAAAGATTGAAGCACTACAATGGTGCCCACGTGGAACGTAACAAGGAAGTGGTCAATCTAGGAGATGCATGAGCATGCTCTCCCTTTTGATATTTTTATTTTTATTTATTGTTATTTTTGTTTTTGTCGATTATTTAATTATTTATTTTTCATTTTTTTCGATTTTTTTTTTTTATCTTGCCGATTATTAGTAGTTTTAGGATAGATGTTTTTATTCAAGTCTAAGAATCCTATTACACATCTTTATTTATTTTCTTTATTAGTTTATCTTTAATTTTAATCCTTATTTGATTTGTTTTTGAATTGTAGGAAAGGAAGTTCAAGATAAAGAAGGAATTCTAAACCAAGTAGGAAAACATCTTCAACAAGGAAACTAATGGGTTGAATCTAAGGCTTATATAAAGCCTCCAATTCATCCTAACCAAAACCCTTGTCGACAACTCCTACAAAACCCTAAACCCTTTTTCGTTTTACCCTAAACCCTAACCCCACCCACCTATCGATTCTATACAACCCATCACCCTTAACCTATTCCTACTTTCTATCTTGCAACTTTTTAGTTTCTTTTCTTTTCTTTGTTTTTACTCACAACAAGACTCACAACTACTATGCTAAGGAAATTTACTGCCAAGATCCTTGCCACGGCAACCAAAGCTCAAGACGTCCAGGCAACAAGAAAACAACCATCACGTTCAAGCAAGAAAATCAAGACGCCAACTAGAAGGAAACTAATCATCTACGATGACGAACTCTCGGAGTAAGTCCTCGTATGCATTTTATTTTTATATTTATTTTTCGTTATTTTTATGCATGCATTGAGGACAATGCCTCACTCGAGTTTGGGGGGGATTGTTATTAGTAATTACCATGTTTAGTCACATTAATCTTAAGCATTACATTTAGGATACATAAATTGCTTGCCATGCCTTTAATTGGAACAAGAATTGCTTAGATTTGATGAATATTCGATGATGACTTTGCCAATGCACTTAATTGATAGAATTTTTATTCTAGGATAACCATGAAAAACTTAGAATTGTACTATGATGCTAAATTTGATGAAACACTGTTGTGGTTTGATTGATTTAAGGAGTTCTAGTAAACTTAGGTTGATAATTAACTAATTGGGGGATTAGAATAAAAATTGGATGAATGCTAGAGGTGCCCGAAATTGGCTCTAGCATATGCTAAAAAAATTGATCACTAGAGGTGCCCGAAACTGGCTCTAGGAGGCGTTAAAATTTTTTTTTCGGTTAACTAGAGGTGCCCGAAACCGGCTCTAGTCGATTAAATTAACTTAAGAAAACTAAAAATAAAACACTAGAGGTGCCCAAAATTGGCTCTAGTTAAAACATGTTAAAAAGAACCCAATGAAGTAATTTGAAAACCTATTGTTTGCATAGAATCCGAAAAATCAACTTGCACACAACTCCGCACACACTCACAAGCATTATAGTTTGATTCCGAGTAACTCATCAGTTTTTCGAAAAATAAAAAGCCAATCATACTTTGTGCCCCGGTTCGAGAATTGAAATCAAGTTCAAAGCTAAGTTTGTGAAAATTTGAAGTCTTGGCGGTAATTATGAGTTTGCATTGCTTGAGGACAAGCAATAGTTCGAGTTTGGGGGTGTGATAAGTGTTCAAAAGTACTATTTTTCTTACCCTTTTACTCATATTATTGTTAGACTTAGGCTCATATTAGTTGCATAGTTAGCCATTCATGCATTAATCCATGTTTCCTTCAATCGTTGAGCTTGATTACATAACTTGGTGATTTTTGTGGAAATAGATGCTGCTTTGGTGTGTTTTTGTGTGTATGTGCAGGATCACTTGCCAAAGCAATGCCGAGCTAGTTGCCGGGCAATGCATGAAGGATATGCCGAGCTAGTTGCCGGGCGGTGCATGAAGGAGACGCCGAGCCGATTGCCATGGCATTTGTCGACAAAGACCAAAAGCAATATGGATGTCGAAATTCATGATTTTACAAGCCCAAGATGACATGGAGCAAGGTCCAAGCCCAAAGGAATTTGATTGCCATGCAGAGATTAAAGAAGAATTAAATTCCAAGTGGATAGGAGAAGTTCTAATAGGAATAAAATTATAATAAAGAATTATATTCTTTAAAGATAATTTAATTCCAACTCAAACTCCTCCTCAAAGAAGGACTTTGGCCTAGCCCTATAAATAGCAAGAGATTTCGACAATTCAAGAGGAGAGCAAGAGGGAAATTTCGGCAAGTCCAAGTAGGGCAAGAGGAGAGAATTTTCGACAAGCATCAAGGGCAAGGAGGATTTCGACAAGCCTCTTCCTTCATCTTTGTTCGATTGGGTTCATGCTAGGGATTAATTATCTTGTGTTTCTTTGGAACCTAGCCATGAACTAAATTTACTTGGCTATGGTTATTGTGTTTTGTGGTTGTGAGAAACTATTGGTTTTTGTTTAGGTAATAAGAGTTTGCACTTTTCTATTTCAAGGTTTATTCATTCTTGATTCTTATTATTGTTTGCGAGTGAATTGGGAGAGGATCTCGTGATTTCATCCATTTATCTAATATCGGGAGAGTTAGATTCAAGAAACGAATGAATATGATCTTTATGCAATCCAATGATGGTGAAGATTAATCCGGCTTAGGAATAAGTTAAGGATTTCAACGGCTAAGAGGAGCGCAAGATTGGTTGTTGTTCACCCTTGATTCACGCAGGGATGTATTATCAAGGCATGCACAAGTAGCTAGAGTTTCGACTTAGGGATAAGAAGAAACCATTGAAGAACGCTCCGCGAACCTTGAAAGTTGCTGCCCGATCGCCCAAGTAGTTGCCCAACTAGTCGCCCAAGCAACCATCAATTAGTTGCCAAGGCAACCCCGTTGTGCAAGTCGCCACGGCAACTGAGTTGCCTATGCACTCTTTTACCAAGACAATCCAATCGGCTATCACACCTCAACTCACGATAACCTAGCCTATCTCTCTCAATTGAATTCATCTTTTATTTTATTGTATTGCTTTCTAGATTAGTAATTAGTTAAACTTCGATAATCCTTTACTTGTGTTTTTACTTTTTACAGTGCAAGAGACTAGATTCTTGAAGTGGCACCAATCCCTGTGGAGACGATATCTTTTATACTATAACTTGCGACGTGTATACTTGCACAATTGCGTAGCACTTATTACGCGCAACAACAAGCTGCCATTACCTTTTGCTGCACATTTATAGTTTTTATCAATAATGAGCTTGCCAACATTAATCTTACGCCCCATAACAATGGAATGCAATAAGATCAACCTCTCTTCTAATACAGTCTCGTTGTGGGATGTTGGCATTAGATTTGCCTTGACAAAGTGATTTCATCCTCTCCATTGGGGTTTCAATACCAATCGATTTATTGTGCGATGTCCCTTTGATGACACTGTCCATGTCGTGCCAGGCTCACACAGATCTGTCAGCGGCTTCTTTCTCTTGGCAACAGTCATCGACTCGGTATAATCAAAATATTCATCCTCTGCACCATCCAATTCAAACATATTGTTAATATACCCCTCATCAAAACGCACACACTTACCTCGAATCATCAAGAAGGACAAATCCTTGGTCACAAGATGAGCATAGAATTCTTGAACAATGATGGCATAAATCTCCCCTTCTTGCTGGCAAAATAGATTCCACTTGTGCATGTCGACTATTGCCATGAATTTTGGAGGGAATCCAATGCCTGTCTCCGTCTTGAAATCGAAGTGTTTTTCTTGAAGTAAAGTTAGCTTCAAACTTTTTTTGGATCTCCTCATTGAAAAATCGGTTGGAAGTGGTAGAAGAAGAAGCCATTGTAAACATACAAGAATTTGGAATGGTTTTGAACCAAGGAAGAAAAAGAAAAGACGATGTAAAGCTTGGTTCTTGCCTGAAAAAAAATGTGGAAATTGAGAGAGAGTTAGGTTCTTTAAAATCGGCTAGGGAAAGAAAGTGAAATGGTTAGGTGTTTTAATGGGGTTAATAATGGTAACCAAGTAAATAGAGATAATGATGAAAGAAAGAAATTTGATTTGAAAGGGGATAAAGTGATCATGTGAAGTGATAAGGTTGTAAGTGATAAGATTTGATAAAGATTAGAGTGATAAGGTGATTAGGTTGAATTTAAATTTCAACCCAAGTTTTGGGAGGCTAGGGTTTAAATTTAAAGAAAATACTCTCTTATCTAATGGGCTGATCAAGTTAGGGTTATTCTCGTCCTTCCATCTTTGAATCCATCGCATGACAAGCTGCTTTGGCACTATGCTTGGCACACAAAATTCTCCCATTGTGGCATTGGCTCATGCCAAGTTTCCCCTTGGCATTGCTCTTGGCATACTGATTCTGCATACACTCAAAGAAAACCTTTCAACATAGACAATGAATAAAAATGAAAATCAACATAAAGAAAAACTATTAAAAACCCTGAAACCTAAAAACAAAAAAAACAACTAACCTAATATGTACAGAAATTCAAACCTGATGATGTTTTCACATTACCTCTGCCAAGAGGATCACCTCCTTGGCATTGTTCCGATCACCTTCCAAATAGTGCTTTAATCTTTGTCCCTTGGCTGGTGGATAGTAGGTTGTGGCAATATTTGGTTTAAATAACCAACATAGAAATCCAAAGAATTGCTTCCTTTTGATCATGCCAAACTCTAGATTGCTCAACAAAGGAGAATGTTTTGCCATGGGGGTTTTGAATAACCACCTTAGAAAACCAAAATACATCTTCCACATAGGCCTATCAAATCTTTGATTGAATTCAGCACCCCAGTAGTGCTTAGGTTGTGGTCCTTCTGTTCCATTTGATGCCAAGGTATATGTATCCTCAACCGGTTCCAGACTTGCCATAGCATTCTTATGTAAATCTTTAATTTATGGTGGCACCATCTCTGGCATTATTATCATGGCCAAATTCTCTTGCTTCATTTCTTCATTTTCTGCCATTTGGACTCCATTTTTTCTTCCAGTAACTAGCCATCTAAGCACACCTCGCTTAATGGCATCAGTCTTGACCAGAATCGATCTTCTCTGTCACTCAATTGTTTTGCCATCGCACTTGTGTTTAATGGCATCAGCTTTCATTCCTTGGCAAGTCAATGTCAGATTCTCATCCAAAATGGATTCTATTGGCTCAACTGCATGGCATTCTTCGGGTTCATCTACACACTTAAGAGATTTGTCAACATTAAAAGTGACCTTTATTTGTCTTACCAATATAGGGTTGGCAATTACTGACTCCACTGGTTTTGTCGAGGTGGTATTGGCATCAGATTTAGATCTGGCATTACTGGTGCTTGCTTCCCCTTTCTCGGCTTCTTTGGTTTCTTCTGCTGGCATTGATTTATTTGCATGGCAAGCAATTGGCTCTTCTTCACACGTTAAAATCTCAACTTGGTTGCCACTTAGGGGGGTGACAGCTTTGCTTTGTTCTCTCCTTTTTTGCTGAGCATCATCCGTATCACATGGCAGAGTTTCTGGAGGTCTGGCATCATATAGTGGTATGGAATTAGATAGTGGTCTGGCACCAGACAGTGGTCTGGCATCAGATAGTTGTATGGCATCATTAGCCTTTGCCTCTTCTTTCTCTACTTCTTTGGATTCACCTGCTGGCACTGAGTTCTCTTCCTAGCAAATAATCGGTTGCTTGCCTTTGTCTTTTTGGTTTGGAACTTCAAAATATTGCCCTTCTACCCTGGCGTCGAACTTGGCAACATTATCTAGCTTTGCCTTGATGTTGCTGTGTTCAGGATCCTTGCCCTCAAATCTTTCCTCACACTCTATTACCATTAATGAGTCCAATGTACCTGTTGTGGAATACTCTTCATCAGCATAATATATTGATTCAAGTGTGTTGGAAAAAACTAATACTCGTAATTTTGATTCTAAATTCCTTGAGGAGCAGATGGAGGAAGAAAATTGCCAGCTTGTTGATGTAGTGTTGCCATGGCATTCTGTTTTTACCACTAACCAAAGCGTTTGCCACATCTTTCTGCCTTGATGGAAGCTCTATTTCGTTCTCTTGAGCCATGCCATTCACAGCATTGGCAAACATCGTGACTTGTTCTTCCAAGCCTCTTATAGCATCCATGGCTTCTTCAAATGCTTCTCCAATGTAATTTGTTTACTCTTAAGGTGGATTGTTGTGTATCAGCATTTCTGAAGGCAATTCTACCATGGCAAATGATCTGTTGGATCCATAAAGATCTGTCGCTAATTTCTCATGAAGAATGCTGCCTTGGGATGGCATTTGTTTGATGTCTGGTGGTGCAGCAAAGTTGTTAGGTGCATAAAAATAATCGTCATCCTAATTACTCCAAAAAATATTGTGCTGCTGGTTCCATCCTTGGTTGAAGTTGTAGGAGGAATGATTGTTCACATTACAGTGCCCCGTGTAACAATAGAAATTAGGGTTGAAGTGGCAATTGTCAAACGAGTGGCATCCTCTACAATATGCACAAACAACGGGTGTTGCTTGCCTTTTGTTGAACTTTTTAGGCACTTGCATTAATGTAATCATGTTTTTTAGTTTAGAAATCTGTGTCGATAGTGTTGTGCAGGCATCTTCTTCATACTTTTCATATCGTCTTTGCTCATGGACAGCTCCTGGAGTTGGATATTGTAAGTCATAAGTGGGAAAAATGTAGTCATCATCATACCATATGTGGCTGCCCATACTCTTCTTTGTAGCTTTCCTAAAAAAGAAAAAAAATTAATGATAAAAAACAAAGTAAAATGAAAACAAAACAAAAAAACAAGTATAAATTAAAGCAATAAATTCTGTCGTAATCCCCGGAAATGGCGCCAAAAACTTGTAGACTCTCTAAGTGAATGCTGGCAAAAGGAGTAGCAGATATGTATTGGGAAAGTATAAAACAGTGCCAAGATGAGTCTTTTGCGTGCAAGTATACACGGTCTGTAAGTAATACAATAGTTAAGCTGAGTATCGGTCCCACAGAGATTAACTTGAAATTCGATTGCCTTGATAGTTACTTGCCTTGAGAAAAAGTTATTTTGTTTTGAAGTTGGTTTTGGAAACATTTGAAATGAAATAAAAGAGATGAAAGTAAATTAAGACGTTAGCAAGAAAGGTGCTTTAATGAATGATGAGCGTTGGCAGAGAATGCCTGGTTTTCACGCTATTCATGTTGTGCCATCCTTCAATAACAACCTGTCTTGGCATTGTTTGCCGAGCAGATTCAAAATTAGCAAAGCCTCTCTCGATGGTCATTGCCCTAAATTGATCATGTAAAAACCTATATATCTCTATAGTGCATGCTTTTAAATAAACCAATTTGATTAAGATCCAATCTATACTCCTAAGGGGTAGATTTCACTCCCGAAGTAAGTTCATACACTTGAACGACTTCTGTCGAAGCTTCCCTCCTCAGTATTCAACAACTTAATCATTGCCACCCCAAGTCTGTTAAGATATTGAGGAGCAATAGGCCAACAGTGCCAGCTCTCGCTTGGCATAGTATTTAGAAAACATTAAAGTATGCCAAATAGATAAAACAGTGTCGAAGGCATATTTATTATTAAAAACTAAAACATAAAATAGCATTCAACGCAAAACATCCTCCATCAACTATTAGATTAGTTCATGGTGAGGGATTTAACCAAAAAACCATAAACATTTTCAAAATACATCATCATTAAAAAGAATTCAAAGTAACTTAAAACAAGAGAAAGGCAATAGGGGTCTCTCGATGTAACCCTCAAGATCCAGGCTCTCGGCTACGCTGGTCGAACCAACATTTCCTAGGTCCAGCCAATTGTCAATCGCCTTACACTCCAACTCCTCACTCTAATCACTCACGATCAAGAACCACCAAAAATCCCCTAAAAACCACTCATCAAATGCTTACTTTGTTGGTCTTTAAATAGGCATGCAAGGAGGGCATAGGATAAGCCTCTCATTTGAATTTTAAATGCTGAAGGGATAAGAGATGAGATCTTATCTGAATTTGAATGAAAGCTGATCAGGTTAGTGCTGACGTCATACTACCGACGTTGTCTTGGCATCCAAGCTTGGCATGCCTCTGCCAACCAATCTTGGCACTATCTTATCCGCTATTTTCTCAGATATTGATCCAATTGCTATCTTTTCGGAGCCTGATCTTGTCCTATTTTTTTCGGAGTTCAACAGCTTCTTGGCATGGCATCAAGTTCACTTCTCTGCCAACTGGTGGTTGGCATTGTCTAGTCCCTCTGTGCCAACAACACACGGCATTCTCTCTAGCATTCCTTCCTGTGTTGCTTTTCTAAGCCAAATACTATGCCAAATCTGTAAAATTGCCAACAAAACAACCCTTCACACTGGCATAGACATAATTCTAAACTCCTTATGTAAATGCATGGTTTTAACATCCTAATGCAACTAAATGTACCTAAAAACAAGCAAAAGCATTATAAGATTGGCATTAAAATAGTACTTTTGGAGAGGTAACAGTACTATTGTGAAGTCTTTGGTATAGTTGGATATCCATAGAGTCCTAGCAGCTGCGTCATAGCACTGCGGTGCGAGATAGACTCTTCGAGGTCGAGATAGACTCTTCGGGGTCGATTTAGACTCTACGGAGTCAGCTCAAACACTATGGTGTTACATAGCACAAAAATGTGTGAGTATGAGGAGCAAAGGGCATCCTCGAGTACGTACTCATCATTAGAATCTACGGCATTGCAGACACTACGGTGTTGGTTATTGTTAAGTGTTCAAAAGTACCATTTTTATTACTCTTTTTACTCATATTATTGTTAGAATTAGGCTCATATTAGTTGCATAATTAGTCATTCATGCATTAATTCATGTTTCTTTCCACTGTTGAGCTTGATTACATAACTTGGTGATTTTTGTGGAAAAAGATACTGCTTTGGTGTGTTTTTGTGTGTGCAGAATCAGTTGCCAAAGCAAGGCTGGAACTAGTAGCCAGGGCAATACAAGAAGGAGATGCCGACGCAGTTGCCAAGGCAGTGCATAAAGGAGATGCCGACGCAGTTGCCAGGGCAGTGCATGAAGGAGATGCCGACACAGTTGCCAGGGTAGTGCATGAAGGTTATGCCGAGCTAGTTGCCAGGGCAATTGTCGACAATGGAAAAAGATGATGTGGCACTCGAATTGATGACTAGATAAGGCCCAATATGAAGTGGAAGAAGATAAATCCTAGAAGAATTGGAGATTCAAAGAGAGATTAAATCCCAAAGAAGATAGGAGAAGATCTAGAAGGAATTTAAATATAATAAAGAATTATATTCTTTTAAAGTATTTAATATCAACTTAACTTCCTCCTCGAGAAAGACTTTGACCTAACCATCTCCTATATAAAGAACCCCTAGCCGCCTATTTCAATAAGTTTGGAGGGAGAGTTCGATTGAGGGAGAATTCAAGAGGGCTGGTCAATTTCTTCTTCTTCTTCTTTGCTTCCATTCGATTCATGTTGGGGATTATTCTTTGTATATCTTTCGAAACCCGACCATGAATTGATGTGAATTGGCTTGGGTTATTTTGGGTTTGTGGTTGTGAGAACGATTGGATTTTGTTTAAGTAATTGAGTTTGCACTTTTAATTCAAGGTTTTCTCATTCTTGGTTTTTATTCTTGTTTGCAAGTGAATTGGGAGAGGATCTCGCAACTTCATCTATTTATCTAATATCGGGAGAGTTAGATTCAAGAAACGAATGAGCATGGTCTTTATTCAATCAATTGATGGTGAAGACTAATTCGGCTTAGGAATAAGTTTAGGATTTCAACGGTTAAGAGGAGTGCAAGATTGGTTGTTGTTCACCCTTGATTCACGCAGGGATGTATTGTCAAGGCATGCACAATTAGCTAGAGTTTCGACTTAGGGATAAGAAGAAACCATTGAAGAACGCTCTGTCGAACCTTGAAGTTGCTGCCCCGCCACCCAAATAGTTGCCCAAGCAACCGTCGATTAGTTACCAAGGCAACCCCGCTGCGCAAGTTGCCACGGAAACTGAGTTGCCCTTGCACTCTTTTATCAAGACGATCTAATTAGCTATCACACCTCAACTCACGATAACCTGACCTATTCTCTCTCTTTTGATTACATATTTATTTTATTTACTTGCTCTTTTATTTTATTCGTTAGATAGAACTCCTACTATCAATTGTGTTTTTACTTTTACAGTGCGATAAATAAAGCAAAGTGGCCCAAACCAATCCCTGTGGAGACGATACTCGATACTCGTATCACTTTATTACTTGCGACGTGTATACTTGCACCGTTTGCGTAGCACTCAATACGCGCAACAGTTATGATGACTCATGTACCAAAGTATCATATTATATTGTACTTCGGGCTATAATACATGAATTGCATTTATGCAGGCAATTAAGTTAAAAAGCTTAAAGTATATTTGATTAATAAAATAAAGGTTTGATGATATGATATAAACTGCAATTGGGACTCGCTTACCATTTTGCAGGAACTATATTGCACTGTTACATGATAGAGGAATGACTTTGATAAGTCAATTTTATACGATTCTATATTTTTATATAATATAGACAGTAATTTGTTTATTTATGTTATTTCTATACATTGAAATGCTTTACTTTAAATTATAGTTGCCTAACTAAATGAATACTTAGCGTGTGCTGTTTCACACGTAAGTTATTGGAACCTTACCGGAAGAGGAGTCAAACATGTTAATCAAGATGCAATCTGCCAAACATCAGTAAGACATTCTAATTTATGATATTCTCTAGTGGGCGTGTATCAATTTATTCGTTAGTTGTTTTAATGGTAAAATTTTTAATTATCGTTTATCTCGTAATGATTTGAAAATTTAAGAAAGGGCCTAGGTAGTATACGTAGTCTTCACCCTGAGTTATATACTTATTTTAATAACTGATTAACATGTTTTATAAATCAATCCAGGGTCAAAACTAGCAATATGCAAATTGGTCATGAATACTTCGAAAGTTGAAAAAAGGGGTTATTTTATAAACTAGTTTTATGTCATATCTTCTAAAAAAATTTTACAGGTCTAGAACTCTATTAAATAATATTGTGACATCCTTAATGTATATTCGTACTACGAGTATACGTTGAGGGTGCTACATTTAGTGGTATCAAAGCTATAGGTTTAGGCGGTTCTCGATGCTAAACTAATTTTTTATAAGTTTTTCAGTAAATACATGCCCCTAGAATGTCATATGACTGATGTGTTGATTGTATGATTTGAAGCTTCTCCTCATTAGTATAGGATAGAATAAGATTATAGTAAGAAAAGTAAGACACTATCAGATTTTGTCAATCGACAAATCTCAAAGGTCAAGAAAGTTCTCACGGCAAGTACAATGAAGTAAAGTAGGTATTGTTCTCGACTTCTAACTTGGCTGAGCTACTTGTGTAGTAGGGAGCTCAAGCACAAGAGCAGAGAATACTATTTTAGATATTAGAAGAAATGCATTAGAGGTTTTAACCTCCGGTATCTGTATTTGTCAGGGCATTGATTGTTAAAAGTTTAAGTTTCTGAGTGCCCTAGATTTTATAGTAAAGGTGAATTAGTGACTACTTATCTGAAGTTAAAGGATGATAAAAATCATATTGGAAGGTCTTGCTACTAAGGGAGCATGTTTTTATTTGGGGGGACTAATGCCATAGAGTAGTACTTACAATAGAAGTGACCTGGAAAATTTCCCAGGAGGAATTAAAAGAGCTGAAAGCTCATCTATAAGAATTGTTAGACTGGAGTTATAATCAATCCAGTGTACTATTGTGAGAAGCTCCAAAATTATTCGTAAAGAAGGAAGATAGTTCGTTACGACCATGTAGTGATTATTTATAAAAGGAAATAAGAAAAAGGAAATGATGTATTTTCTATCAGGATTATCAATTAACCTGAACTAGAAAAACTTGATGTGAGTTTTGGTTATTAAAAGTGGCTTTCTTAGGTCATATTACTTCAGCTGTAGGGATCCGAGTTGATCCTAAAAATATACAGTCTATTGTGGAGTGGGAAAATTCCCAAAAATATTACAGAGGTTCGCAATTTCTTAAGACTTATTGGTTATGATCAAAGGTCTGTGAAAGATTTCTTGAGGATATGTTATGAGCTTGTATAATCGAGTTCGAGATCATGGAAAAGAAATATGCCATTAGAAGAAATTGCTTATAATAATGGTTATCAAGAAAGTCTACAGATGGCACCCTACGAAGCTCTCTATGGTCGAAAGTGTAAATCACTATTAAATTGGTATGAGTTGAATATCGTAAATTAATTAAGTCAAATCTATTACAAGAAATGGAAGAAAAAAGTAAAGATTATACAAGATAATCTTAAAAAGACTGATGATCGATAGAATTCTTGAAAGGAAAAATATTCAATTTGAAGACAAAGGAAGAACATGAAGCCGATCTTCGCATTGTTCTTCAGACTCTTCAAGAAAAGAAGTTATATGCTAAGCTGTCAAAGTGTAAATCTTGGTTGCCGAAAGTTGCTTTTCTTGGTCATGTGGTTTTGGCAAAAGAGATAAGAGTAAATCCCAAGAAAGTATCAACTATAGTTGAATGAAAACCTCTGAATAATGTTTCAGAGGTTCGAAGTTTCTTGGGACTTGTTGGTTATTATCGAAAGTTTGTAAAGAGTTTCTCGATGATTGCCTCCCCACTAACCAAGATATTGAGGAAAGATATGTCATTTTGTTGGACAGATAAGTGCCAATAAAACTTTGAGACATTAAAGAAGATATTAATCGAAGCCTCGGTATTAGTACAACCAGAATCGGGCAAAGATTATGTGGTTTATAACTATGCTTCCCATAAAGGTTTGGGAAGTATACTTAAGTTAGAAGGAAAAGTAGTTGGAACACCCTTAACGTATACTCGTAGACCGAATATACACTAAAGATGTTACAGAGTTGTTAAGGAAAACTTGACTTTTTTATACCAAACTATATCTTATGGTTTAACCCCTTATCAATTTTAAATTAAAAACTACGTCAGTCTATAACAGCTAGTTTCGACCCTGAATTGTTTTATAAAATTTATGAATGTGATATTGAATTAAAAATATAATTCAGGGAGAAAACTATGTACCCTGCCTAGAACCTTTCTTGATTTTAAAATTATTACGCGATTAGGGTTAAACTATATTTAACTATATCGGAAAATATAACTACTTATAGAAAACCATTTTCTAGATTCATACATTCTTAATACTGCATAAACACATTGTAATCTTAAGCGTACAAAACAAATAGTCTCTTTAAAACTCACATACATACATGTACATGCCCACTAGACATCAACCATAATTTAAGATGTACATACCGTAATTACTAATGTAACTTGATTTTCCAACTTAATAGCTCCTTCTTGCCATTCTACTTGGGAGAACCTATGTGTGAAATAACACAAGCTAAGTACGAACTTAGTGAGGCAATAATATCAGTTAATAAACATAAAGTAGAGTTATACTTATCATATGATATCATATCAAGTTCTCTACCTAAGATAGGATAATACTATCAAGGTTTCCATAGTCACTAGATATTAATGTGCATGTCACAAATTTCTAACTTAATCATGGTTCCAATATTCTATCATCATCAAGTAAATTATATGCATACCATAGATCATATATATAATATTTGTCGTATACATGACATAATTTACATACATAACATGAATTATATTCATGACATGGTTCATATACATAACATGATTCATGTTCATGGCATGATCCATTTATGTAACATGATTCTTATACATGGCATATCTCATTTGCATGACATGATTTTCATACGTGGCATGATTCATATACGTGTTTTCATTCATATACATGACTTAATTCATATACATAACATGATACGTATACATGGCATAATTCATATGCATGGCATAATTCATATACGTAACATAATTTGTAGACATGGCATGATTCATATGCATAGATATTTCTTATATGTGTGGCATACTTCGTATACTTGGCATAATTCATGTACTTGGCATGATTCATATACTTGGCATAATTCATATACAGGTCATGATTCATATACTTGGCATGATTCATATACTTGACATATTCCATATACATAGCATGGTTCATATTCATGACATGTTTCATATACATAACATGATTCATTTACATGACATGATTCCTTTATCATTGCCCAAAGTACGCTATATGAGATCGAGGTATGCGAGTCATCTTGAAATGACACCGTAGTGTCAAATGTGAACGTGAAGATGAGTACGTACTCGGGGACGCTCTTTGCTCCCCATAAACATGAAGCACCTCGACAGTGCACTCGGGCACAATGGACGTGGATCCCCAGGGTGCATGTGACACAATCATTTTGTCACAATAACTGTTTGATAACATGAACATGAGGGTGCGACTGCTAAAGACTCTATGGCATGCCAACTATACCATGGACTCTCATACTCAATACTTGGTCATTTCTTTCTTCATCAACTCAATATCATAATTAATCATATAAATAGACATTTCATATTTCATGTTTCATCATAAATAGTCATGGCAAACATAGATCATCATTATTTCCCAGAAAAAATAATTCATACTTCATATTCCATGTAATCTACCTTTATTACAACATGCAGTAGCTCAACATATATATAAGGCAATACTATTTTTAGGTGTATCTTGTTCCATTTTAATCTTGTCATTTTCCATATATCTTGTATGCATAATGCATCATCATTTATGCAAACAATCATTCGTACCTGGCATTCCATCAATCTTGCCATGTCGAGCAATGTATTATATCACGATTTATAGAGAAATAAAATGCCATTTTCAACATAATGCAACCTTATAGAAATGCAATATCATTGTGAAGTATTTGGTATAGTTAGATATCCATAGAGTCCTAGCAGTTTCGTCATAGCACTACGGTGCGAGATAGACTCTTTGAGGTCGAGATAGACTCTTCGGGGTTGAGTTAGACTCTACGAAGTTAGTTCAAACACTACGATGTTATATAGCACAAAATGTGCGAGTATGAGGAGCAAAGTGTGTCCTCAAGTACGTACTCGTCATTAGACGCTATGGTGTTGTAGACACTACGATGTTGGTTATGATGACTCGTGTACCAAAGTATCACATTATATTGTACTTCGGGCTATAATACATGAAATGCATTTATGCTGGCAATTAAGTTAAAAAGCTTAAAGTATATTTGATTAATAAAATAAAGGTTTGATGATATGATATAAACTGCAATTGGGACTCGCTTGCCATTTTGCAGGAACTATATTGCACTGTTACATGACAGAGGAATGACTTTGATAAGTCAGTTTTATACGATTCTATATTTTTATATAATATACACAGTAGTTTGTTTATTTATGTTATTTCTATACATTGAAATGCTTTACTTTAAATTATAGTTGTCTCACTAAGTGAATACTTAGCGTATGCTGTTTCACACGTAGGTTATTGGAAACTTACCGGAAGAGGAGTCAAAGATGTTAATCAAGCTGCAATCTGCCAAACATCAGTAAGACATTCTAATTTATGATATTCTCTACTGGGCGTGTATCAATTTATTCGTTAGTGGTTTTAAAGGTAAAATTTTTAATTATCGTTTATCTCGTAATGATTTGAAAATTTAAGAAAGGACCTAGGCAGTATACCTAGTCTTCACCTTGAGTTACATACTTATTTTAATAACTGATTAACATGTTTTATAAATCAATCCAGGGTCAAAACTAACAATATGCAAATAGGTCATGAATACTTCGAAAGTCGAAAAAGGGTTATTTATAAACTAGTTTTATGTTAGATCTTCTAAAAAAATTCACAAGTCTAGAACTTTGTTAAATAATATTGTGACATCCTTAATGTATATTCGTACTACGAGTATACGTTGATGGTGCTACAAAGACCTTTTGGGTAGAGAATGGGATCTTAATGACGAAAGGTCTGCATATGTATGTCCCAATAGCGGGAAGACTCAGATAGAAGCTACTATGTGAATGCCATGACACTCCCTGGGCGAGTCACCAGGGTTAGCGGCGTACTCTGGCCCTGTTGAAACAAGGATTTTATTGGCCGCACATGCGACAGGATATTCTGGACTATACCAAGACTTTCCTTATTTTTCCAACAAGATAAAGTGGATCAAAATAAGACCGCAGGGTTGTTGGAGCCATTGTCGGTGCCGGCACGGCCTTGGGAGGGCATTCCCCTTGACTTCATAGTGAGCTTGCCTCGAGTGGGGGATATTGACGCCATTATTGTGGTGGTGGACCGGTTCTCGAAATATGATACATTTATCCCAGCACCCAAGTATTGTTCTGCGGAGGAAACAACTCGGTTAGTCTTTAAACATGTGGTGAAGTATTTGGGTGTCCCACGGGATATTGTCAGTGACAGGGATGGTCAGTTCACTTCTTGGGAGAGTTGTTCAATTTGTTGGGATCTAAACTGAATTTGTCGTCAAGTTATCATCCTCAGACAGATGGGCAGACTGAGCGCTTTAATAGGTTGTTAGAAGAGTACTTAAGGCATTTTATCCAAGCCAACCAGAAAAATTGGCCTTCATTGCTAGATGTGGCACAACTTTGTTTTAATTCACAAAAGAGTTCTGCTACTAATAAAAGCCCTTTTGAAATTGTGACAGGTCAGCAGCCGCGACTTTCGCACACCACTTTAGAGTCATACAAAGGCAAGTGCCCTCGAGCTTTTAGTTTTTCCAAGGAGTGGCACCAAAATACAGAGATTGCTCGGGCTTATCTAGGGAAAGCTGCAAAACATATGAAGAAGTGGGTGGATTGTGGCCGAAGGGACCAGCAGTTCAAAGTTGGCGATCTAGTGCTTGTCAAGCTAATGGCAGAACAGTTACGGTTCTTACGGAATAGAGATTTCCGGTTGGTGCGAAAGTATGAAGGACCAGTACAGACTGTGGCCAAAGTTGGGAATAATTCATACAAGATCAAGCCGCCCTCATGGATGAAAGTTCACCCAGTGTTCCATGTGAGCAACTTGAAGCCTTTTCATTCGGATCCCTCGGATACCAGTCGAGGACTGAGTGATCGGGGCCCTATCTGCACCAAACCCCCATCACAACGTCGAGTTGAGGAGATCCTTGCTGATAGGTTTGTTACAGTGTACAAGAAGAAGCCTGTTCGCGAGTACCTGGTCAAGTGGGAAGGTCTCGAGGCCGAAGAGTCGAGTTGGGAGAGAGATCATGACCTAAAAGCGTTTAAGTAGAAGATCGAGGAGTTCCATGTAGCACAGTCGACGAGGGCGTCGACAAGTTAGGTGGGGGAGGATGTTGTGGCCATCCCCTCGCATACTGTCACAACCGAGCCCCAGGGCCACTACGAGTCATTTTCACCATGCCCCATTTCAAGCACATCAATGTTTTAGGAAGAAGTGTCTTTGTTTTTCAATTATTTCTTTGGTTAGGAAAAAGTGTCCTCATTTCAAACAATGGAACGTTTACTCGGGTCATTTCTATAATTTTTTTTGTATATATGTAAGGGTTAGACAGTCGGCAGAGTTTGGGCTGATCCAGTGGTAAAGGTATGTATCCTACATACCATCGAGGCGACCCCTACCACCCAAGTCGATGGTGTGGGTGAGGTTTTCTTATGTAACACGGTACTTTTTCTTTTTAATAAAATAAAACCGTTTTTCTTTCCTAAGGGGAAGCTGGGGGTCGACTGTGTGCATCCGCTATGCCCCACGACTTCGCCCATGGGTTGAAGAATGGCATTGTGGCTCGAGACTAATGTATGATTTTCGAATCTTGAACAAATTTATCGAGAGAAAAGGCTGACTTGATCGGGAACCTTTCCTTTCAAGTGCCGCACGACTTAGCAACCGAACAAACTAAGGGCTAAGGCCGTGATACTCAGCTTGTCCTGCTGTGACCAGATCAACAAAAATTCACCTAAAACTCCATAGAATATAACCCCGATTCTAATTCAGGTTTACAAACAATATATAAAACAATAAGATAGTCGATATTTTCAACATCCCACACATACACGGCAATAATTTTCCATTGCTCGAGTTTGAGTTTCAAGAAGCTAGCAAGTAATAAGTAGCAAAATATGATCATATAAAATTCACTTTTAAAGCCAAATTTAAAATGATTCTGACAACAGCCCGTAACAACAGAATCGCAATGCCCGTAAGAGCAAGGCAGAAAAGGCAAATGTTTGAGATGGTAAAGCTAAAATTGAAACTAAAGTTCCTTTAGAAGTATATCGCAAACATGGAAATCCAATTTAACTTTCAAGTTCCTAAACAAATCATCATAGTAAAACAGTTGCTCTAACAACCAAAAACAGCCAAATGAACCCCAACACTTCAGAATCATTACTTCATTAACCATCTTCATCCATTGTAAGTTCAATCCATGAAACAGTTAACCAGATCATCTACCTTGAATACCGACCATATCTGTTAAATAGAAATTTTAAGGTTCCTGCAGTTCTTTTGGATTTGGTGATGCGGGAAGTTCCTCTTTTCCATCATTTTCAACAGGAAGGTCAGATGGAGGGGGTTCCTCGTTTCCCTCATTTTCAACTGGCTGATCAGATGGTGGGGGTTCTTCATTTCCACCATTCTCAGGGTGGAAATTTATGGGGAACTTTGTCACCCGGGGTTTATCAGACAGAATATTTCTTTGGACTTTCTCGATCAAGACCTTTGGGGGAGGTTCCTCTCTAAGCTGTTCATCATCATAATCATTGTTAACATAGTAGCCTACTCGGACAAACTCTTGGCCAAGATATGAACAAGTCAGTAGAAGCACTGTGACACCTATAATATCTTCTTCACGAATTCTCGATGGGTCTGGTGGATCTGCCTGTGACAGATTCAAGGACAAAGGTAAGAAACTAAAACGGATACATCAAATCTACAAACTAAAATCGAGTTGGTTGACATTGCCTGTAATACAAAACGGTAATTTCCAACATTAACAGGTCCAACAAATACACTCTCCAATAGTTGATCGTAAGTCTCATCTTCTGCAGATCCGACATAGATAAGTTTCCATTCTAAATCTGCCAATCAAGTAAAACATGAATATATTTAACCTACATGAAGTCAACAAAAACATAGCATTACAAGGTAGACATTAAGTCATACATTAGATTAATACAAACATGTCCAGAATGTATTCATGAATAGTAAAACAAATATAAGTCAATGTCTACTATACCTGACAAACATAAAATTTTAATTTTAATGAAACTCAAACTTCTAAATGTAACAGGAGACTTAAAAAAATAGAAGCAACCATGCTAGAAACATAATCCGTCTCAAACTCTATTTCTGAGTACAAGCCACATAAACAGCTAAAACATACGAAAATAGGTCACCAAGCTGAAAAGCTGCTCCTCTACACACAGAATTGGGATTCCACATTTCTTTGTTCTAGAAACTTTAGAATACTTTTGTACAAGATGATAATTAGCAACCATTCTACTTAAAAATCAGGAACTCTGGTCAACACCCAAGTTTCTCGCATAAATTATATCAAAATACCCACATATGCATCCCCAACATAATAAAATTATGTTCATGTGCTCTTCAAGAGATAAATATAGGGTTATTGAATAGCAATCCATTGGAAATCAAACTGCAAAATGCCAAAATATAGACTAACATAAAGCTTGACATCTTAAAATCAAGTTACTTATTTCTTTTCATCTTCTTCTTCAAACAAGGAAAGATGAATATATTTTTTTTCATCTAACATAAAACATATCATATGGCATAAAACATCACTTCCTACAGAATAGGATATACAGCAAATTCCCACTTCTAAGTTTCATTCTTGAAAAAAAAAAACATATCATATGGACTGATAAAACCAAAATATACAATCAAAATTTGCAAGTAAAGATCAATTTATGCCTCTCCCGAACCCTAGCTTTCTCCAACGAAATTACAAACCCTAACCCACAATTATACAACCAATTAACTAAATAATCTAATTCATGCAAACTAAAATCTTCATTGTCATCCGACCATTTTCTAATTCTACAAACGGAAGAAAATGGGGAGGCTCATAGCCTTGACCTCAACCAAACCCTAACAACAAAAAACTCAAAACCAAAAAATTAAAAAGAAATTAAAATCTTAAAAGCATTGAAACCACAAAAAAAATGTTTAGAAAGAAAGGGTACCGTCTTTAAGAGGAGCCAAACACTCGTAGGAGATCTCGAACTGAAAAGCAGACAAAAAGGATGCGGGGTTATCCAAAACGCTAACGTTAGTAATGTTGACGGCACTCATTGTCCCGAATCAGAGAGAAATTACACTATTAACAACTAGATTAACCCAAACCCTAGCGTCTCGAACATTCATCGAACTCTAAATGAAAACCTAAAGTTAAAAATAGAAAAGAGAGAGGGCAGAAGAAGCAGAAGATTGAAAGAAAAATAATCAGAGACGAAGAAAAAGAAGTGGTTTTAGGAGAATAAGAGGAATTATTTCCTTGGGGGATTTGGAGTTTGAAAGAAACTTGAAATGAGAACGGAATTAATAATGGATTGGGCTCGGAAGAAGAAATGGAATGAGGGAAAATGAAGGAAATGGCGATCTTCAGGGGGAAATAAAAATAAAGTTTTTATTTATTTACTTGATTTGGGTAACCGGGAAGCTGTCGAAAAGTGTACGGTGATAGCCGGTTGTCAAATTTGGCGGGAGATTGCAATGGTATGAAAATATTAAAAACAAAACGAAAAAAAAAACACCTAATAAATTAATAAATATTTTATATTCAATACGAAAACAACAAATTTCCACATATGCCCTAATTTTAGTGTTAAAATTTAGAGTTTAAGTTTATGCAGTGACATTTGGCAAGAGGAAGCATCACGAGCGACCGCGCTCAAGCCCCACCTTCTACCTTTATAACTTTATAGTTTTTTAAGTGATCATCTAATAAGTTAATAATTGTCTATATTTTTAGTTGTATTTATTTTGTTTTCTTAAAAAATGAAAATAATGTGTTTTAATAAATTTTAATCATATTTTTATAGTTTATTAATAAATTATTAAATTAATTGTTCAAAGTATTGCAACATATTTTCGTTTTATAGGGGTTTGTTTTTGAGTTTTTGCTTAGGCCTCGAAAATGTCTGAGATAACTTTGGGTTTATGGGTTTAGAATTTATGGATTGTGGTTAGAATTTAAGGTTTAGAGTTTATGGTAATATAGTTAGAGATTTAGGTTTTAACCTATAAACCTTAAATTCTAACCCCCAAACCCTAACCACAACCTATCAATTATAACCCTTAAATCTAATCTTTAACCTCTAAAACATTTGTGAAAGTTTTTTTATTCTCACCACATGTGTATGGAATAATTACCCATAAATTTATAATATGAATATAAGTATATAAAAATTATATAATTCAAATTATTAATGTATTAGTAAAAAAATTATTAATATGTCGAAAAAATTACTATAAATATCAAAATTACATATATTTTTGTCAAATGTACAATGTGACACATAAACTTTGATTTTATACGAATATACATATAAAAATTTGATTTAATTGTATACATAAAATTTTGATTTTTGTTCAATCCTAATATTTTTTTTAAAAATAAGTACATTCATTTATTTTCATATTGAATAATTATAATTATTTGTGTATATAATATCTAAACGTAAACTGATGTTCACAATTAAACATCGAGATGGGTCAAATTATTGAACTTTAAAAATACAAAAATTTATTAAGTAGTTAAACTCAAATTTAGAAGATTATACCTAATTGTCTAATTTTCAAACTTATAGAGACTTAAATTATCATTAAACAAAAAAAATAGGAGCATAGGCCTCTCCCATCCCTTCTTTAGTTTGGTCCTTGGCTGACTATATTGATAATGGTTATAGTGAATTACGAAAATACAATTAAATCAAAACTTTATGTACACAATAATACAAAATCAAAATTTATGTATCACATTGCACACTAAAGTAATATTCACGTGTTGTTTTAATATTTATCCTAAAATTTTATATATGATATGTTAACATTATTGCGACAAGCACACTACTAGATTGTAACATTTAAGAGGACATAAATTCAAAGATGGTTAAATACACAATATTCTGCAATAATCAGTTCAAAGAGATAGAATATTTTAAAGATTATATAAAAAAAATATTATTGTGAAAAAAAATTCGAATACAATATAGACGTATGAATTATCAAATTTGTGAGACTAGATCTTTAGATTTTACTAATAATTTTGAATTGTGTACGGGACCATATAATAGAGTGAATTTGTTTAATAACGTAAAGAAAATCTTAATTAGTATATGAATTTTAAAGTAATCTTGGAACACGTTTTAATAATTTATATGGTCTTTAGATTTATATGAATATCAAACGTCCGCCTAATCAAACCCAGCCTCCACCGATTAAAATGAGTTGTAATATTGACTTTTTCAACGTGTCTCACTGTTATATGTACATTTATGTTAATGTTGAGGTTTTTTTATCTTTCATCGTCGATTAATGATATTATTCGTATCTCTCTTTTGTTTGAGTTTTTTGTTTGAGTTTTTACTCTTTATGGTGTTGTTTGCATTTTTATGGTTTTGTTTGTATCTCTTTTGTATGGTCCTTTTATGATCTTAAGTGATTAGTTTTTGTTTCAATAGTTGTAGGGAATTGTTCGAATTATGTGTTTAGTTTACTCTCATAGTTTTAAATCGTCATTATAATTTTAAATATTATCTTTTTTAATAAAACTAACTACTTGGATTAATGCGTGTGTATATATATATATATGGGTAGTTATTCCATACATAAGCGGTGGAAACTAAAAGTTTCCACAAGCGTCTTAGTTTTAAGGTTTAGGTATTCAATTTAGGATGTAAGGTTTATGGGTTTAAGTTTAGAGGTTTAGAATGTATAGGTTGTGAATAAAATTTATGGTTTATAGGTTAAAACAAAAATTCCTCACCACGTTACCCTAATCCTTGACCCTAAATTCTAAACCCCCCTAAATCTAAACTTATAATCTCTATAACTAATGCGATTGTGGAAACTTTTAGTTTCCACCGTCAGTGTATTGATTATAAATCCTATATATATATATATAGTTACTAATGTTGGACTGAAGTAGAATACAAACAGAAATGGTTAATCACCAGCCAAACCAATATGAGAACGTGGATGGAAATTATATGTACATGATCCCGAAAACAAGGGCTATTATTGGACCGTCACATCAATTGTTCGAGTCAACAAATGAAACATTTCAGATATGTCTGTTGTCGTGCTACATTCCCCGAGTTTTCTATCTGTCGTCGAGCCAATGAACCTCAAAAATCTAATTGAGATATGCCACAAGAGGGATTGTGAGAAGGCGGCCATAGTGGCCGGACGATGAAAGACCTAAGGAAGAGTGGTGGTGGCTTGACTAATTTGAACCAAACAAATAAGATAGAAAAAAGAATTCTAATATTTGTTTATTGAATTGACTATAAAAGAGAAGGGTGTTTTTCTCTTTACATTGTTTGGGTATATATAACCCAAGACTAACAATCTAACAAACTAAATACCCTTAACGGCTAGGCCCATTGCATCAACTTTTGACATTCACCTTGTTTTTTTCTTTTTAATTTCTTGAAGGAAAAAAATCACAACATACAATTGTTGACTGTTTGTAACAACCCGAATTTCTAAGCAAAGTTTGGGCGTTGACCCAGGTTATGGACCCTCGTATTTGTTTGGAGAATTGGAACCCTTAGGCCAAGTTTGGGCCATATTGGGTGAGAATTGATCTACATAGGCTTGAGTAGTGACCAATTTATGAATAGGGGAGAAACTATGAGGTTTTAAGTTGCAATTTTACCCTTTTCAAATAAAAGGTTGAACACCCATTTATTTCCCATGGCTTTCACATAAAACAAGATGGACAAGGTGAGATCACCCATTTTCTCTTCATCTTCCTTCTCACACACACTCCTTTCTTTCCTTGTTCTTTCAAGCCTTGTTTCAACAACAAAGATCCAAGCTTTCCTAATATTTTTTTTTCTATTCAAGACTCAAATTTTAAGTATGTTGTTCCTCATCTCATGAGCTTCAAGAAAAGAGTATTATCTTGTGGAGAGGTGCGTTTTTCTAGTAATTGTTTTTTTTAAAGAAATTGGAGTTTTAAGAACTTCAACCCATTTCTTTTGTTACAAATTCGTAGTTAAATCTCCTCATGGTTGCTAATTCAAGCCTTGACTCATTTTCATGTTGGTATGGCAAGAGAAGGTGTTTTGGGGGTTTCCCTCAAGCTTGGGTTAAGAGAAGAAATTGAGGGGTTTTGCTTGAAAGCTTAAATCCGAGAATCTTTGCTAAAGGTCAGTACATCTCTGACTCATATTATTCTTGAGGATCATAAAGTAATTGCTTTGCTGATTTTATGGTTTATGGGTATTGTATGGGTAGAGCTTGCTTTAAGTAATCAAAGTAATGAATTTGATGATGTGAATGGCATTAGATGACTCTAATATACCTATAAATAACTTGGTAAACTTTAGTAACACTTTCGGATGGTTTGGATGTGATTAAAGACTAGTTATGAGTGATTGCTGAGTCTTAGAAAGTGGTTCTGGGATTAAGGTTTCGAAACTATAAAAACATGTATCGATACCTTATGAATTTCTACAAAAAAATGGATTTTGAAGAAAAGGTTTCGAAACCTCTGGGCAAAGGTTACTCGGGGAGCATTACCTATCTTATGAATGTTGTATAAAGGAAGCCGGATATCCTAGCATCAGTACTACGGTCTTCTAAGTGGATGTGTACTTTGAGCTGAGTGAACAAGTACATCCGACGTATCCACAGGCTAAATGATCTGGGTGCGGTTAGAAACCTATCCGTGGCTATGGTTGTCGACTGACTAACGCTTGACAAATGATTGGTGAAATAATGTAAATATGCCAGCAAATTATGCCAAGTTTAGGTATTTTTGCTTGCAATTATACACGGTCAGCAAGTAATACAACAATAAGCTGAGTATCGTATCCACAGGGATTGTCCAGAAATTAAATGCCTCAATAGTTACTTGTGAATTGGAACAATTGAGTTGGTGATTGAGATCAGATTTTAATTAAGAAAAATAACTAAAGGAACATGAAGTAAGAATTAAGGCAGATTGGAAAATACTTGAGTTAAAATGATGGAGTGGTGTTGGCAAGAGATGCTTGAATTTCACGCCAGCGAAAACAACAATTAATAATGTTCAACCTTGGTTTTATTGCCAAGTAGACTTTAAATTAACATTGCCTCTGTCGATGACAATACTCTAAGTTAATTATGTTTAACACCTATATGTCTATAGTGATTTTTAAAATAATTAACTTGGCAAAGTTTTAATCTTTACTCCTAAGGGGTAGATTCACTTTCAAAGTAAGCTCATCTACTTGAACATCTTCTGTCGAAGTTTCTCTCCTTAGTATTTGGAAATTAATCCTTATCTCCTAAGTCTGTTAAGATATTAAGGGATAATGAACATTCAATGCGAAACATCGTATGTCATAAAATCTGATAAATGTAAGCACAAGCAAAATAGACAATAATGCCAAGGCATTCAATTATTAAAAACCCAAAAGCTAAGCGTTCATCTCAAAACACCACCAGCCAACTTTAAAATATTAGTTCATGGTTGGGGAAACCATCAAAACAATGTCGTTTTTAACATCATCATCAAATCAGAAATAAAACTAAGAGAAATGGACAAAGAATGAGATCCATCGATGCAGTCTTTCAATGGATCTGAAGCTCTCGGTCACGGCCTGGTCGGACCACGGTTTGCCCTCTACCTTCACTTTCTCTTCACGACACAACCTCTTTTGGCTCAATCAAATGGCTTTCTCATATAGGCGCTTGTGGAAACCCTAGCTAGGGTTTGATTTTTGAAAGTTTGTTACGCACAACTGTAGGCGCGTTATCCTCTTTTTTGAATTAGGGCTGACCTGGCTCTGACTAATGACTATTTGATCGGGCATCGATCGTCCTTCTTTTTCCAATTGAGCTTGGTATTCTTCCTTCCTACTTTTGCCAACAGCATTTGGCATTTCTCTTCTTCTCCTCCTGCTCCTGTCCTGCTCTTGATCTGCTCTACTAAACCTGCTCCTGACCTGCCTACCACAATAAGAAGATACCCCTTCACTCTGGCAATAAAAACTATTCGTTCCTTAACTGCTAGATGCAAATGCATGAATCTACTGGCTAAATGTACAAATATGTACCCAAATTCAAGCAATAACATGGCAATATATACATGAAAATAGATCTTTTGAGGAGTTAACACTCCCACAAACCTAGCTCATTGCTTGTCCTAAAGTAATGCAACTATAAAACAGTAAAAGAAAGTAAAGAAAAAAAGTACTTTAGCAAAGTTTTCCTGATTAACAACACAAGCTAGCAAGCAAAAATTGGCCCTAGTTCTGTCCTCAGATATCTCAGAGCAGTAATGCCAACAGAGTAGCAAATTCAAGTGCAGCAAAATAATTCTAACATAGGGTCTTGAAGTGTGCGTGAAGTGCCAGGGTCTTGAAGTGTGCGTGAAGTGCCAGTGGTTTGCATCAAGAATCATTTAACTCTGTTAGTGAGGCCTTACTATCCAAACACAGAAAACACATTTTTTTATTCACCAAGGGTTTTTTTGGAATTAAATTTGGGTTCGCGTCATGACGCTGTTTGGCGTGAGAAGTAAGAGGAAGCATACCACGAACCCCCACGTTAATCTAGACTATATCACCAAGCTAACCTATTACACTCATACCTTAAAGTTTTACTTGCCTGAGAACTAAGAGGAGCAAACCGCGAAGCCCCAAGTTACTTATTGTCTCTAAGGTAGATGAGTGTTCTAAATCATGAGTAGGGTAATTCAACTCATGTGGCTTAAGTTGTCGAGATGCATAAGTTATGACCTTGTCTTCTTGCATAAGAACACATCCTAACCCGAGATGCGACGTGTAACACCCTTAACGTATACTCGTAGTACGAATACACATTGAGGATGTCACAATATTATTTAATAGAGTTCTAGACTTGTAATTTTTTAAAACATTTGACATAAAACTAGTTTATAAAATAACCTTTTCTTGACTTTAGAGGTATTCATAGCCTATTTGTAGATTGCTAGTTTTGACCCTGAATTGGTTCATAAAACATGATAGTCAGCTTTTAAAATCAATATATAACTCAGGGTGAAAACTAGGTACACTGCCTAGGCTCTTTCTTGAATTTAAAATCGTTACGCTATAAACGATAAATAAAATGTTACCCGATTAAATATCATCACCGATAATTCTTTAACCATACGAATAATTCATATTTATTTGACTATTAATAAAACTTATACCTTTAAAACAACTAACGAATAAATTGATACATGCCCACTAGAGAATATCATAAATTAGAATGTATTATTGATGTTTGGCAGATTGCAACTTGATCAACATGCTTGACTCCTCTTCCGATAAGTTTCCAATAACCTATGTGTGAAACAACACAGGCTAAGTATTCACTTAGTGAGGCAAAGCATATAAGGTTATCAAATAACTGACATGAACATAATTGATACGGAAGCTAGGATCCAAGAATTACCTCAAAATCTAGGAACCCTCTAGATCACAATTAATCTAGCAAACTCACTAATATGATCTGAGAAAACCACAAACTCCACGTTCAACAAACCGATAATAAAGCATGATCTTGATGTAAAAACGAGATAGGATGAATTTGACGGTGGCGGTGTTGGATAGATTTGTCCTTGGCACCCTCCTAATCGCAATTGAATAGGTAAACACCTGCAAACGGCACGAATCTCTCCGATGAATGGATGATGACGAGATAGATGTTGTAGGATATTTTGTCCTCGGTACCCTCTTAGACGCGATTATCTAAGCAAGCAACCTCAAGCGGCTCTAACCCACCCTCCTAGATGCAATTACCTAGGCAAGCAAGAGTGTGAAGATGATCTCCATTAAAAGAACTTGACGAACTTACGTTGAAGAATACTTCTGATACGAAAAATAACAAGGCAAATCTATCTACCTTGAAAATAAAATGGCCCATGGCCAAAGGTTTTTGCAACTCATAAATTCATGAAGTTGTTCTTATTACTGAAGCAAATATGCCTTTAAATAGGCTAGAAATGAAAAGTTCAACTTAAATTAGGAAAAGTAAAGATAATAATAAAATAAATAAACATATTTTATCTAACCTAAAAAACTAATAAATAAATAACAAATCTAATCCTAAATCATCTAAATATCTTCATAAAGAATCCTAGGTTAAATTTAAGTACAAATAATCAATAAAATTATTGAAAATTCGTAATAAATAATATTTCCCGTGATAAAATCGTATAGAGATTTCTGCTCGCACAGTCTTCACTAAAATGGACATAACTTGAGCTCCTGATGTCGGATTGATGCGTTCCAAGATGCGTTGGAAAGCTAAGAGACAGACGAATATGTTTGAAGAAGACATGTAGACTCAGAAGTGCCCGGATCCCATCCGAAAATTCAATGCAAGTCGGCTGAAATTCCAGACTTATAAAACAGCTTCAACTCTTTGGCTACAATGCATCATTTTAGCCCCCCATACATGTATCATTCTCCCCCTGTTGAAAACGATTCGTCCCGAATCTTAAGAGTTGTTGATCACAACCTTCAAGTCTCTTGAGATGTCTCCAGGAATGAAATATTAAAACTAGGATCTATATAGAGAATTATATATTTTTTCTTTTTTCTCAACTACTAAAACAACAGTAAAAGATAATTGTTTCAAACACCTAAACCAAGGCTCTGATTATCAATTGATACGAAAGCTAGGATCCAAGAATTACCTCAAAATCTAGGAACCCTCTAGATCACAATTAATCTAGCAAACTCACTAATATGATCTGAGAAAACCACAAACTCCACGTTCAACAAACCGATAATAAAGCATGATCTTGATGTAAAAACGAGATAGGATGAATTTGACGGTGGCGGTGTTGGTTAGATTTGTCCTTGGCACCCTCCTAATCGCAATTGAATAGGCAAACACCTGCAAACGACACGAATCTCTCCGATGAATGGATGATGACGAGATAGATGTTGTAGGATATTTTGTCCTCGGTACCCTCGTAGACGCGATTATCTAAGCAAGCAACCTCAAGCGGCTCTAACCCACCCTCCTAGATGCAATTACCTAGGCAAGCAAGAGTGTGAAGATGATCTCCATTACAAGAACTTGACGAACTTACGTTGAAGAATACTTCTGATACGAAAAATAACAAGGCAAATCTATCTACCTTGAAAATAAAATGGCCCATGGCCAAAGGTTTTTGCAACTCATAAATTCATGATGTTGTTCTTATTAGTGAAGCAAATATGCCTTTAAATAGGCTACAAATGAAAAGTTCAACTTAAATTAGGAAAAGTAAAGATAATAATAAAATAAATAAACATATTTTATCTAACCTAAAAAACTAATAAATAAATAACAAATCTAATCCTAAATCATCTAAATATCTTCATAAAGAATCCTAGATTAAATTTAAGTACAAATAATCAATAAAATTATTGAAAATTCGTAATAAATAATATTTCCCGTGATAAAATCGTATAGATTTCTGCTCGCACAGTCTTCACTAAAATGGACATAACTTGAGCTCCCGATGTCGGATTGATGCGTTCCAAGATGCGTTGGAAAGCTAAGAGACAGACGAATATGTTTGAAGAAGACATGTAGACTCAGAAGTGCCCGGATCCCATCCGAAAATTCAATGCAAGTCGGCTGAAATTCCAGACTTATAAAACAGCTTCAACTCTTTGGCTACAATGCATCATTTTAGCCCCCCATACATGTATCATTCTCCCCCTGTTGAAAACGATTCGTCCCGAATCTTAAGAGTTGTTGATCACAACCTTCAAGTCTCTTGAGATGTCCCCAAGAATGAAATATTAAAACTAGGATCTATATAGAGAATTATATATTTTTCCTTTTTCTCAACTACTAAAACAACAGTAAAAGATAATTGTTTCAAACACCTAAACCAAGGCTCTGATTACCAATTGATACGGAAGCTAGGATCCAAGAATTACCTCAAAATATAGGAACCCTCTAGATCCCAATTAATCTAGCAAACTCACTAATATGATCTGAGAAAACCACAAACTCCACGTTCAACAAACCGATAATAAAGCATGATCTTGATGTAAAAACGAGATAGGATGAATTTGACGGTGGCGGTGTTGGATAGATTTGTCCTTGGCACCCTCCTAATCGCAATTGAATAGGCAAACACCTGCAAACGGCACGAATCTCTCCGATGAATGGATGATGACGAGATAGATGTTGTAGGATATTTTGTCCTCGGTACCCTCTTAGACGCGATTATCTAAGCAAGCAACCTCAAGCGGCTCTAATCCACCCTCCTAGATGCAATTACCTAGGCAAGCAAGAGTGTGAAGATGATCTCCATTACAAGAACTTGACGAACTTACGTTGAAGAATACTTCTGATACGAAAAATAACAAGGCAAATCTATCTACCTTGAAAATAAAATGGCCCATGGCCAAAGGTTTTTGCAACTCATAAATTCATGATGTTGTTCTTATTAGTGAAGCAAATATGCCTTTAAATAGGCTAGAAATGAAAAGTTCAACTTAAATTAGGAAAAGTAAAGATAATAATAAAATAAATAAACATATTTTATCTAACCTAAAAAACTAATAAATAAATAACAAATCTAATCCTAAATCATCTAAATATCTTCATAAAGAATCCTAGATTAAATTTAAGTACAAATAATCAATAAAATTATTGAAAATTCGTAATAAATAATATTTCCCGTGATAAAATCGTATAGAGATTTCTGCTCGCACAGTCTTCACTAAAATGGACATAACTTGAGCTCCCGATGTCGGATTGATGCGTTCCAAGATGCGTTGGAAAGCTAAGAGACAGACGAATATGTTTGAAGAAGACATGTAGACTCAGAAGTGCCCGGATCCCATCCGAAAATTCGATGCAAGTCGGCTGAAATTCCAGACTTATAAAACAGCTTCAACTTTTTTGCTACAATGCATCATTTTATCCCCCCATACATGTATGAATAATTTAAGGCTTATTTTTATATCTAGCTTGTCTAAGTATAACTGATAAATTACTTGTATTAAGTTAATCATGTTTACTTGACATACTTCAACATGTTTCTCATAGCATAATATAACCAGTTTCTATGGCATTTCATGGCAAACTTTATCATAATTCTAATTCTTTACCTAACATATCAAGTAAAGAAATAAATATATTACTTAGCTTAACATAATCGAGAAATACTGATCTTACAGAAAATACAGAGATGTACAGAGAGTATAGAGAACCTGTTATTTCTCGTACTTAGTACCAAAACTTTGCAGAAAACTTAGTACATAGCAAAATTTGCCAAGCTCACTAGCTCGATTACCTACACTTTTATTAATCTTTTAAATTTTCCCAAAGTATACTTTGTGAGACCTTAGGTATGCGAGTCACATGAATAAGACACCAGAGTGTCTAACGTGAACATGTAAATGAGTATGTACTCGAGGACGCTCTTTGCTCCTCATTAAAGCACCTCGTTAGTGCCATTAGCACTATGGGCTTGGATCCCTAGGGTGCACACCAAGGGCTTGGGTCCCTAAGGTGTATGTGACACCATCGTAGTCACAAAAACATGTAATCATATCATAACTTGAGTAAAGCAGCTGCTAAGGACTATGGCATGCCAACTATACCATGGACTCTCATAAATAAATACTTGGGCATTTCACTTCATTTCATTATCAATCAATCATCATCATAATTATTCATATGTACTTGCCATTATTGTATTATGCATCACATTGATTATTCCAGTATATCATAATCAAAGTCTGTAACATGACTGAAATAGTTATCAGATGTCATCAATAAGTCATAATGGCAGTTCATAACCAGAAGCATAGCTTAGATTAAATACAAGCAAGGTAAAATTAAAACGATAACATGCTCTGGATAGTTTCAATCTATCTCGAGACTTTAATCTACACTCATTGTTTGCTCCAAGCAAATTTTGCTCCCGGATCACAATTCCTTTTTGTTTATCTACCAAATGATCTACTTTAGTCTCCTTTCCAATAAGCCCATCTTGGTCTAACAATTTACAAGAAGTATAACTGTAAATTAGAATTATTCCCATCATCAAACCATTTGGAAAACAACTCTATATTTCATGTATACATACATAAACACAAGACAACTCATAACAATCTCAAGTGCCAAGTCAATCCCTAATCACATACATTCATAAGCATGAGCAAAATTAGTCCATAACATTCATGTTTACACCAAAAACAGGGTAATTGACTTATATACATTTTTACACATCGAAAATAGTTCACTATTTGCTCCTAATTACCAAAAACAGTCCATTCATCACATACATATTCAAAACTGTCCATTTACCTATTTTGCATACTTATGTGCATCCAAAACAATTCCCCCAACATGTTTATATACATTCAAAGCAGTCCAATTATTCTCACAACTTTCCAGAACAGCCCTAAACTCATAAGCACACAATTGTTTATGTTTAAAACAATCTATAATTATCCTAACTATTCAAAGCAGTCCTATATACACAATTTGTATACATAAAACAGTCACAACTATTTTCATAGGTGAGGGCAGTCCTTAACATCATGATTTTCAATCAAAACATTTCTTAACTACATATTTTCACCTATATAATCACAAAACAGTCCAACAACTTTATTCCAAGGTAAAACAGTCCCACATTCTTATTTTTTTTATCAAAAATAGTCCCAAAACAGCTTAGTTATTGATAAAACAGTTCCAACTATGTTACCTATCAATTACATATTTTAATTACTCAAAATAGCCCCTTAAACTTTTCAAAACTAAGCCTTAACATCCTTTAAATAGCAAAACAACCCCCTGTTTTTGACAATTAAAAACAGTTTCAAAGTGATCCTTTGATGATCAAATTAGTCTTTAAATTCATTTATTTCATCACAACAGCCCCTAAATAGATTACTTAGCAAACAATGTGATTACATTCAATTCAAACACAACTTCACATCTAACATGATCATCCTAAACATGTTTTCCATTGCATAACTAATTACAAGAAAGGCATCCTTCAGCAATTCACCAAAATTCATAACAATTTACAAATAAATACAACTTAGCTTGAATGGGGAGGAAAGGAAAGGCGATTACCTTTCTTCTAAAGTTACCCGAACAAGAACCAAAAATTGGACTAGGTTCACCATGGATTGTAAGCTTTCTCTCCACTCTCTCACTATATTAGAGAACTCGGTTCTTTGGAAGATAGTAGGAAGATGATAGTAAATTTTTTGTCATCTTTTCTTCTAAGCCGAGACTTTCCCCCTCCCCTCAACTTGTTCTCTCACTTTTTTCCTAAGGTGACACATTTACAAGTCCTCCTTTAATTATTTGCTTAACATACAAATCCTTATCTTAAACATGAGCTCAAATAAGTCCTTCCCCTAATGGTGATTTATTTCTTCCTTGTTTCAAATTGGTCCTAGAATGCTCATTCAATCCAATTGGTGATAATTGAACAATAATTGGTTTGTGACTAAGTTGCTACACATTTCCAAGTCAAGATTAGGGTATTACAATTAGCTTTTCATTTCTTTCATTACTCTCATTTGGTCCTAATTCCTTTTTATTAATCTTTCTTTGCCAAACACTAAAGAATCAAACATGGTAATTAGAATGCATTCCTAAGTTAGCATTCTACTACACCAGTCTTCGGGATATTACAATTTGGGTTTTAAGTATATATGCTCTTGAGATACTACGTTCGATATTTTATGTAACATATAAACATAAGTAGATGACATGCTAAGTTTCATAGCTTCTATAATAAGCAACTTAAGTTCACGACATGCTAAGCTAATAACTTATTTGATAAGTGAAATCATGCCTATGATGTGCTATGACTATGATATGTTTGATGTCTTATGAGACAAGTAATTCAGAATTAGAATAACTTATGTGATAAGTAACCATATTTAAGTGATGACTTATTTAAGAGAAAATATGAATCCAGAAGTTAATCTATTGAATCAACATGAAAACTTGCATATTAAGTAATTCACGTTTAACTAAAGTTGTGCATAATTGGATTAAGAATTAGTGTCATGATTTGAAACCTTGTGGTTATGATTAAAGAATTCATGAAAACTTATAAACTAAATAAATGGCTTGGTGTATAAGTATATACATGATTTATGGACAAATTTGGATAAAATATTAGTATGTATGGACTGTTTTGAACCTATAAGTGTATAATATTGATTTGAGGACTATTTTGGATAAATATAAATATATATATACAAGTATAAAAATGCACACTCATGAATTAATGGTACTATGGATGATTCAAACAAAAGATATACAAGTGAAATAAGTTGCTTGAATCAAGGCTATGATAAAAGAAACCAAGAAAGTTTATATGATGATTAATGAGAAATGATAATGACTTGCATAGTAAGCAATATATATTTTGAGTATCCAATTGGATGAATAGCTATGCTCTATTCGAATACCTATATGAATGTATGAACATGCCTAGTTCGAATCACCTATGTATAAGTGTGATTTCTTGATTGAATGTCTTGTCCTAGAATGGTTAACTTATTGTCCAAGCTTAGAATCATATGTGCATGAGTAAAAGATCTAGGTGAAAGGACGGGTTATTGTTTCATGCTTTAGATGCTTTAAGCTACCTCACTAAGTAATTATACTTAAACATCCTTTCATTGTCTTCCAAGTTAAGTTCGTCTTTGGTTAGCCTTGAGCCTGGACAAGATCACCGAAAGTCGAGATTGTATGTCTTGTATTTCCTTAAAGAACTCCTAGATGGTGGCACATAATCTTTACCTATGCATAATGCATTTAGTTAATTATTTGATCTCATAAGTGTATAAGTTTTTGAGTAGCTATCATTATTTGTAATGGCCTGTTAAGCTTTTTGGTTCTTTGTTGGCTAAGTTCCATTAATATGGTAATTGAGTAATTGCTTGATAGCTAAGCTATGCTAAAGATATATTCGAATATTTGCTTGTCGAATAAGTTATGTGGGTTATAATGCTTTAAGGAATTGAGATCTTGAATGATTGGTAGGACACCTTATAAATCAAATAAGATTAAATGCTATAAACAAAATGCTTGTTATGCTAAGAAAAGATTGATTAATTAGTCATGACCATAAAAGTGGTTTATGCTTTTCGAACCATCTTAGAGAGGTTGGTCCTTAGGTGGTTGTTGGATTGCTTGTTGCTAGTATCTTCCATGTTTTACTTGTTTGGTCCAAATAAGGAATAATTGTAAAGTCTTTGTTGGGTAAATGATTGTTGTAATAAACTAGTAATAATTCTGTGAGATTAGATAATGATTTAGTGTTTCCTAGTAATTGTTTAACCATAAGGAAATGACCTATGGATCTTCGATGTTTATATGTGCTAATTTCAAAAGATGAAATTGGTATAACAAGGATGTAATAAATAGCTAAGGGTTTCAAAATGTCTCACTAACAAATGATTTGGTTTAATCTAGTTGGCCTAAATTGTTATGAACCTTAAAAGATTAAAATCGAAGCCTAAACCACCTTTGTAAAGAATGGTTTGATGCCTTTATATAGTAAAAGAATCAAATGCTTGTGTTATGAAAGGTTTTAAGTTGATGCTTGAAGAGCAAGCTATGCACTTGTATCTTTATAAGGTAACTCAAGTTAGGGTTTAAAATTTTGGCTAAATTTGAGTAATTTGAAGTATAATCTTGTCTTTAATTTAACTTTGGTGTTTGAAATTAAGACTACATGTTCTAAATTATTCTTTGTTTGTTTCAAAACACTTCCTAATTTAGTTTACTCCTAAGTCTGGTTAGGGGTGTTACATTGGTCCTTACATGTCTTATGGAACGGTTGATGTTATGTAAACTAAGGAGTTGAATGCATGATTTGTACTTTGTTGAATGCTTAGAATAAGAATTTATTAAGAAGAAAAGAATGTTTTGCATGGTAACTGGTTATGTGATCCCAGTGAATGAATTCTTGTATTTATATTAAAGGATTTGTTTGTTTAAAATCAAATATAGACTTTATAAAGGTAAATGATTATTGTGTAATACCCTTGTGGAAATAAAGAATCGAAAGTTAAAAAGGAAATTTTGTTAACCTGCCTCGATCTATTTTGAAAGTTTTAGTTTTTGGTCACATGTTTCCTAAAATATCTTGTAGTGACATCTTCAATTACGGTTTTCTTCTAAACCGGGTTAAGGGTGTTACACCCATGGTGGAGAAAATGGTACAATCACAACCCCTCGAAACACATGAATCGACTTATTATAGTGAACTTTAAACCCCATGGCATGCCAACTATATTCGATAACATTTATCAATTGTCACTTGCCAATATGTAATTCTTAAATATGTTACCTCATTGTTTTTCCATATGCAACACATAAACTGTTTTCAAATGCATTAAACCATGTTAAAAAACGTCTTACATTCCTTTAAGAAAACATTTTTCAAAACTCATAAAAATTCATGTACATAACCATTTCCATTGCATTTTATATGAAAATCATATATATAAACAGTAGGTAAAAAATCTTGCATTGCAATCAAATCTTGCTTTAAACCAACACATGTAAATCAAAAGCACATATCAAACCGATATACAAAGGCGAAAATAGAGAAAACTTACTTCCGAGCTTAGCTAAGCTTTCTAGGCTTTAACTAAACCCCCAAAGCTATAATTCAGACCTTTTTAGAGTACCAAAACAAATTTGCACTCACCAACTTGCTACCGTCTTGATGCCAATGCATTGACGCCTAACCGAAAATCGTCCAAACACTTGCCTATCTCTATTAAAAAAATGTAAGGGTCAATATAAATAGGACAACATCAAGGTAACTACTTTATTAAAATATTTTCTATTCCCCAACTGGCCTAACACAAGCTTACGTCCTTTCCCTTTAACATTCACCGATTCGAATCAAATTACATTAAAATTTTTTCCTATGGCCATTCCCACAATGCACAACACATTGTCGTATGATTGAAATTTACCAATCATTCAAAATTACAGCACTTGGGATCACGCCTCCCAATTCACCTATTTCTTTCTTTCTTTTTTTTTTCCATTTTACTACAACGTTCACAATTGAATGGGGCGGCAGTAGTAATACCGCCCTTTCGCGCCACTGCCCTTTCGCGCCACTGCCCTGTTTTGGCTGCAAATCCCCTTTTATTCCTTACCGCACATTTCATCGAACATTCACAATGCACATTAATATATGATCCAAATAATTAAATCAACCATTCCACCAAACACCCCAATCAAGAATCTGAATCTAAATTTAACCAATTAGATTAATTCCGAGAATTAAATTACAAGATTAACTTTAGATTATTATTACCCATGCACAAACATTAGAGCTCCATAGAAATCATTAGATTACTATAATCTAATTAAGATTTATGAGAAAATCCATTAAAATCCAATAATTCCATTAGAAATTCGTTTTAATTATCCCAAAGCATGAGAAATCATAGATTAAGAATCAAAATCATGTAGAAAATAATTAAAGAACAATTTCTCACATTGCTTGATGAAAAAACCAACTTGAAGATGAACTACCCTCTTGATTTCCAACAAGAATAAATAGTGAGGATGATGTAGAAATCAAAATCCTTAATCCACCGTTGTTTAGAAATAAATGGAGAAGAAATTGAAGTAGAAATAATTAAGGAATCAAGAAACTCCTAAGTTTTGGTTGGAAGAAAATGAGAGAAACTTAGAAATGTCTTCCTCATCTTTTAGAAAATTATAACCGTCAATTTCTTTTTTTGTTAAAAGAAGAGAAAAGATATATTTAATTATTAATTTAATAATTCGAATAAAAATACCACTTTAACCCTATTTTACAAAATCGCCATTATTAAAATTTTACAACTCTTGTAATATTGTCACTATTTAATTTAATACCAAATCAACCCATTTAAAATTACTCAAAACTTAATTTCATCTTTTAACAAACTCATTAAATATACTTCCAAAAATATTAGCCACGATAATTTATTAGAAACCAATTTAATCAACCCAAATTATTTTTTAGAATTAATTAATTAGGTAAAGCCTAACCAAAATTCCAACCCGATTCCAATAATTCAGCTGAATCTTCTAGCCTATTTTTGGGGTGTTACACCTGTACAAGCTCCTCATCATAAGACAAATTCGGACACAACTCAATTTCCTCAAAGGGCACAACATGCGACGGATCTGACCTATACCTCCAAAGCATCGACACATGGAAAACATCATGTATCCTCTCCAACTCGATTGGTAATTTCAACCTATAAGCAACTGGAGCAATATGCTCAAGCACTTCATAAGGCCCAATGAATCTAGGGCTTCACTTACCCTTATGCCCAAATCTCATAACCTTTTTCCAAGGGGAAACTTTAGGAACACTTCATCCCTAACATTATACTCAATCTCCCTTCGCTTCAAATCCGCATTCGAGTTCTTCTAATCCAAAGCTGCTTTTAAATGATCACTAATGAGCTTCAGCTTTGCATTCGTTCCTCTAAGAAAATCAGGTCCAGTGACATGCTTTTCGCCTACCACCGCCCAACAAAATGGCGTCCGACATCTACGTCTATAAAGAGCTGCACAAGGAGTCATATGTATACTCGACTAAAAATTGTTATTATAAGCAAACTCCACCAACAGTAGTTGCCTATCCCCTGTCTCATTAAACTCAATGATACAACAACTAACATGTCCTCCAAAATCTAAGTAACACGCTCAGACTGTCTATCCGTCTGAGGATGATATGAGGTACTAAAATTAAGCCTGGTTCACAAAGTCGTCTGTAGACTCTCCCAAAACCTTGACATAAAGTGAGAATCCCTATCCGAAATAATACTTCAGAACCCCATGCAACTTATCAATTTAAGCAATATACATCTCTGTCAACTTATCCAATGTATACTCGTATTCACAACAAGAAAATGCGCACTCTTCATAAAACGATCAATAATCATCCATATAGAATTCTTTTTGGTTGGCGTGAAAGGTAACACCATCATGAAATCCATAGTGATCCTTTCCCATTTCAATTCTGGAATTTGCACAAGTTACAATAACCCACTAGGAAACTGATGTTCAGCCTTAACTTGTTGACACACCAAACAACGAGCACCATACTTAGCTACATCCTTTTTCAAACCAACCTAGTAATATTCTTCCTTTAAATCACATTACATCTTGGTACTACCAGGGTACATAACAAACGGACTAGAGTGAGCTTCAGTCAGAATAGTGTGCCTCAATTCCAAATCTTCTGGCACAACTATTCGACCCTTAAAACACAAAACACCATCATTATTAAAATGAAAATCTGTCGGATTACCTTCCGATATGTCCTTAACATGAGAAACCAACGCATCATCATATGGTTGTCTCGCTTTAATCATATGAGACAATGTAGGCTTAACTTGCAACTCTGCCAACAAACCACCATCCTCCATCACACTTAACTGAGCAAACGTCACCCTAAGCTCCATGGCTGCCTTATGGCTCAACGCATCTGATACAACATTAGCTTTTCCAGGATGGTATTCGATCGTTAAATCACAATCCTTAAGAAACTCAACCCATCTTTTTTGCCTAAGATTTAACTCTTTTTAAGACATCAGATACTTCAAACTCTTGTGATCAGTGTAAACAGTACACTTCTCACCATAGAGATAGTGTATCCAAATCTTTAGAGCGAAAACCATGGCTGCAAGCTCTAAATCATGCGGAGGATAATTGCGCTCATGTACCTTTAATTGCATTGATGTATAAGATACAATGTTTCCCTCTTGCATATACACACAACCCAATCCAGCATACGATGCATCGCTGTACACCACAAACTCCTTATCCACTTCTGGTTAAATCAACACAAGAGAATGTTTCAAAACCTCCTTTAACTTCTCAAAATTATGCTCACGGACCTTTTTCCAAACAAACTGAACATTGTTTTGTAAAAGTCTAGTTAACGGGGTGACAATGCTAGAAAAACCATCCATAGAGAGCCGATAATACCCAGCTTGACGAAGGAAATTGTGAACTTTTGACACTGTATTTGGTTGCTTTCAATTAAGGATAGCCTCAATCTTCTGCGGATCCACACGAATACCTTCCGCCGATACCACATTACCAAGATACATGACCTCCTTAAGCCAAAATTTACACTTACTCAACTTATCAAACAACTAATTCTCTTTCAATGCTTGCAACACTATTCGAAGATATAGATCATGCTCTTCCCTGGTACGGGAGTACACAAGGATATCATCAATAAAAACAACCACAAATCGATCCAAATACTCTTGAAACTGTAACCCCCTTGACCCGGCCTAGCTGTCATGGTCGAATCAAGGATGTCAGATTAGGTTTGCCAAAGCAAACCCGAACTAATAGCCTAAACCGATCCATTTTTTTTTCTTTTTATCTTGCCTAGATGCTTAATTAACCCTAAGGTATGATGTACAACAGCGAAAAATGAGACAAGCGTTCAATTTGCATGTAACACACCTTCCCGTATTCGTTTCCAAACACGAGTCAGTAATGTTATAAAACATTTCAAATTTTGAAATCTTGTAAAATAGTATTCTGTACCACTTTCAACATTTTTGTTTTTACAGGACAGTCTAGAAATTGGAATTCAAATCTCTTTACACCGATAAAAACTAGATTCAAATATGATTCTAACGGTATATTCTATAAAAATTAATAAAATCTACAAAAATATATAAAAATTCTCAAAGTCTCGTCACAATATAAGTTTTCAAAAATTTTTGCTGTCATGTTTTCTGACCTTTCATCGAATAAAAATTCATAACTTTTAGTACATACCTCAAAATCAGTCATCATTTGTTTTAAAATAAACTAGACTCAATTTCCAGTTTGTACATGTAAAATTCATCATTTAATTCAATAAGTGGAATTTATGGCGATTTTTCAAACTTACTGCCTAGTGCAGAATTTCAAGACTGTTTTTACCTATTTCGATTATAAGTCAACAAAACTATTTCTAAATCATTACAAATTACCTAATAACATTACAAAATCATATTTCAACTATAAACATCACCAACTATAAAGATATTAGAGCTTGGTTTACACAAAATACAAGAGTTTTACTTTATACATGCCACTAATCAAAATATCATATAGGATGTCAAAATGATACTATGATAACCTGTAGTATGTGCTCGTCCACAATATAATCCGAGCTATTGCTGCTTATCACCGTATCGTATCAACCTACGTGAGTACAAGCAAATCACACATGCTAAGTATAACTTAGTGAGACTTTATAGGTAGTCATAAAATTAAATAATGAAATGAATGAAAACATGGTTAAGCAAGTTCACATCAAATCTTTCTTATAATTTAATCCATCATGCATAAGAAATGGTGAATTTCATATACTTCAACTTTATAATTAGCCCAAGAATTGTATAAAGAGAAACTGAAGTATGCAAGGTCGGTATTCCTTGAGTACTAGTCACCGAAGTGACTATAACTTGTAGACACATAAAGTGCCGAAAACATATAGACACATAAAGTGTCGGTAAACATATAGATCCGAAGATCGGTATGTAGCTACACTATAGTCCCAGACTGCTAGAGCTCTAATGGCATGTCACTATACTGTAACTCTCTATCATAAACTTGGGCAATAAATCCATATCATTAACTTGTAAATTATCATTCATATATCACCATTATTCAATAATAACTTGCCATAATAAAACATAATACGGCAGTTCATACCCTATCATGTACCAACCTTTTTCTTTTGCCAGTAAAACATCATATAACTTATACAAAACCATGTTATTATTTCAATAAAATCAAGTAAATAGAATTCTTAAAAATCTACTAAAATACATTTCGAAACATATGAATGCACTCACCTTATATGCCTCACTAATTACTTGTACCAAAATTTGTTTACTCCGGAACTTTCTCTTTATCTCTCAACTTGTTTCGATCTCGAACTTGTTCAACTGCTTATAATCATCCATCCATAACACATACAATTAAATGTATATGTTAGATTATCAATCCACTAAGTACATTAATAGGAGAAAAATTCATAAAAAATTCCTTTAATGTACTAATAACATACCAATACTTTCTTCAATTCAATCTACCCCTCCACTTCATAACTTCCTAGAAATTCTCATTCCTTTCACCTATACTGAATCACCCAGTTTTGAATTTTCACAATTCAATCTCATGTTCAACAATGCAACCATTGAAATAATGCTTAGGTGATAACAATCAGCCTAAATACTTTAAATTAACATTTTACAAAATTCCCCAATAGTTTAGGTAATTGCCGAATTGGTCCTTAACATTCCAACATGGGATTTTTGCTTCAAACAACACTTTAAAGCATGTAGAATGCATAATTCTTCATAACCAACATTAAAATAAATTCCTACACTTCAACCCTTAATTTTCCATAATTGACATAATGATCCATCACTCAAGTTTTCAACATTCCAACTTCAACCAAATATGAAAAACATCATTTCAAGCCATTTCCCTCATCAAAATAAATTTTTGACATAATTTTCCAACTTCACCAAAAATTCTCCACGTTTTAAATCTTAATATTTTCATCACTATAAGCATAAAATAACACTACAACACCATTTCCAACTTGATTGAATCATAAAACACAAGATTTCAATATGTCCTTCATTCACCCTATCTTCCAATTTCAACTTAGAGACATGAAAACCACATAAAAATAGTACCAAAAGAAAGAGAATTTCATAGAGATTAATTTTTTACTTCATGTCTCAAACCAAAAACCAATCCAATCAAGCTAAAATTTGAATCAAAATTTTCTCTTACCTAGGGTTGAAGCTCACGGCACTTGGAGAGAAAGATGAACAAAATTTTCCCAAATTTTCTTTCTTTATTTTGATGCCAAATGTCTTTAAATTTGGCTAATTAATAATAAAAATCTCTAAAATAGTCAAATGACTATTTTGCCCTTGAATTATAACCAATTGTAAGCCAACACCTCATCCTTATCATCTTCTATAATCAATTTATTTTAAAAAGTATAGGTGAAATGACTAAATTGCCATTAATGAAATAATATATCTACAAAAATGCCATTCCATCACCTACACAAAATACTAAATAGAATCAAATCTAAATTGATTAAAAACGATTCAAAACCATAATTTCATATTCTTCGGGTCTTCTTAAGACTCCCTTCAAAATTTTACAACATTCCGAGCTCATACGATTACCCAAATTTCATTTTAAACTTCAATTGTAATTTCCCAATAATAGAAACATCAGATCAAACCATAATTTTTATATTCGATCCACACTCTTAGGTGATCTATTTATTTATAGAATAAAAAGATTATTGGGAAAATTACCATGTTGGTCCTTGAACTTTTCTCAACTTTTCACTTTAGCCACTAAACTTTAAAATCTTATGTTTTAGTCATCGAACTAAAACCACCAACTTTCAATTCTTCACTATTGGTCACTAAACAACTATTGGGGTATTACAATTCTCCCCTTAAGAAAATTCGTCCTCGAATTTTAAAACGTACCTGTTTTAAAAAGATGCGGGTATTGCTCTTCCATTGATTTCTTTGTTTCCCAAGTGGCTTCTTCCACTTTATGATTCCTCCAAAGAACTTTTACTAATGGAATAGTCTTGTTTCTCAACTCTTTAACTCCATGAGCAAGAATCCTCACTGGTTCCTCCTCATAAGTCAAATCTAGTTGAATTTCGATCTCTACCGGTGATATCACATGAGTATGATCTGATTGATATCTTCTAAGCATCGAAACATGAAACACATTATGAATCTTGCTGAAATCCGGAGGCAACGCTAATTGATACGCCACTGGGCCATCTTTCTTTAAAATCTCATAAGGACCAATAAACCTCGGACTTAACTTTCCTTTACGTCCGATGCGAAACACCTTTTTCCAGGGTGAAACTTTGAGGAACACTTTTTCACCCACCTCAAACTCTATATCATTTCTCTTTAGATCCGCATAAGATTTCTGTTGGTCCGATGCTTTCTTGAGGTTGTCCTGTACTATTTTAACCTTATCTTCCATATCTCGCATCAAATCAGGTCCAATCAAATTGCGATCCTTAAGCTCAAACCAATTTAACGGTGTTCTGCATCGCCTACCGTATAAGGCTACATAAGGAGCCATCTTTATACTTGCTTGATAACTGTTATTATAGGCGTACTCAGCTAGTGGCAAATATTTTTCCCATGAGCCTTCGAATTCAATTATATAAGCTCTAAGCATATCTTCAAGAATTTGAATTATCCTTTCAGACCGACCATCTGTTTGAGGGTGAAAGCAGTATTGAAATTTAGTCGAGTCCCTAATGCCTCATGTAAAGATCTCCAAAATCGTGAGGTAAACCTCGGATCTCTATTTGACACAATAGACAGAGGTACACCATGTAATCGTACAATTTCCTTAAGGTACAACTCAGCATACTTATCCATTGTATAATCGATCCGGATTAGAATAAAATGAGCAGACTTTATCAATCTGTGCACTACCACCCAAATAGCATCCTTTTGCTCGGAGTCTTTGGTAAGCATGTCACAAAATCCATCGTGACATTCTCCCATTTCCATTAGTGAATAGAAATCGGTTGTAGCAAACCCGATGGCACTTGATGTTCCACTTTCACTTGTTGACATGTCAAACATTTAGATACAAATCCTGTCACTGTTCTTTTCATGCCTGGCCACCAATATCTGCTCTTTAAATCTTGATACATTTTATTACTTCCTGGATGCATCGTCAAAGGACTATAATGAGCTTCATGTAGAAGTTCCCTTTTTAACTCTTCATTATCAGGAACATATAATATGTTCCGATAATAAAGACACCCATCATTCTTAACTTCATAGTCTTTAGTCTCACCACTTTCAAATTGCTTCAATATAGTTGAACACTTTTCATCTTTATTCTGGGACTCTTTAATACAATCTAACAAGGTAGGTTTGAGCTGTAAATTTGCAATCAAAGTACCATCATTTCTCAAAGCTATCTGAACATTCAATGTCCTTAAGGCAGCAAACTTCTTTTGACTCAGTGCATCAGCCACAGCGTTTGCTTTTCCAGGGTGATAATTAATCACAAGATCATAATCTTTAATCAGTTCCAACCATCTTCTATGTCTCAAATTTAATTCTTTTTGTGTCATCAAATACTTCAAACTTTTATGATCTATGAAAATATAGCACCGCTCACCATACAATTAATGAAGTCAAATATTCAACGCAAAAACAACTGCAGCCAACTCTAAATCATGAATCAGATAATTTCTCTCATGCGTTTTTAATTGTCTGGAGGCATATGCTATTACCCTTCCTTCTTGCATTAGTACACATCCCAACCCATTACGGGACGCGTCACTATACAATGTGAAATCCTTTCCTGATTCTGGTTGTACAAGCACTGGAGCTCCAGTTAAAATTCGCTTTAACTGATCAAAGCTCTATTGACATTTATCAATCCAGAAAAAGGTACATTCTTCCTTAGTAGTTTCGTGATTGGTGCAGCAATCATCGAGAAACCCTTTACAAAACGGCGATAGTAGCCTACCAATCCCAAGAAACTACGAACCTCTGTAATATTTCTGGGGGGTTTCCATTCAACAATAGCTTGGATTTTTTTAGGATCAACTCTAATTCCTTCAGTAGAAACAATATAGCCTAAGAAAGTCACCTCTGATAGCCAGAATTCACATTTGGAGAGTTTAGCATAAAGCTTCTTATCTCTCAAAATCTGTAATACTACCCGTAAATGGGCATCATGCTCTTTTTTAGTCTTTGAATAGACCAGTATGTCATCAATAAAGACGACAACAAACTGATCTAAGTACGGTTGAAACACTCTATTCATTAAATCCATAAATGTTGCAGGAGCATTTGTGAGACCAAAAGGCATTACCAAAAACTCATAGTGTCCATATCATGTCCAAAATGCTGTCTTCGGAGTATCCTCCTCTTTGTCTTTTAGTTGATAGTAACCCGACCGAAGATCAATCTTAGAAAACACAGCTGCTCCTTTCAACTAGTCAAATAAATCATCGATCCTCGGTAAAGGATACTTGTTCTTAATTGTCGATAATCAATGCATAGTCGCATCGATACATCTTTCTTTTTAACGAAAAATACCGGCGCTCCCCAAGGTGATACACTAGATTGTATAAAACCTATGTCCAGTAACTCCTGCAATTGAGCCTTTAGCTCTCCCAATTCTGTAGGAGACATTCGATAAGGTGCCATTGATACCGATTCAATACCAGGTAAAACATCAATTCCTTGGGTGAACAACAACCGATCTACGCTCCTCTTAGCCGTTAAAATCCAATTCTTATTCCTAAGGTGGATTAATCTTCATCGATGATTTTTTGAATGAAGATCATGCTCATTCGTTTCTTGAATCTAACTTTCCCAAGTATAGATAAATTGATAGCTCTCTCAATTCTCTCTCAATTCACTCAAAATCAAAATTAAGAACCAAGAATGAACAAACTTTGAATTTAAATTGCAATAAAAAACCTAACCATCCAAATGTTTATCACAACCACAAACCCAAATAACCCCAGCCAATTTAAATTAGTTCATGGCTGGGGAAGAAGAAAATCTAATAAAAATAATCATAGACATGGATCGCATAAAGTAAAAATGAAGAAGATAAAGTGTGCGATTAGCCTTTTCTCTAGAATTTGACCCCCAAAGCTGCAATTTGGTCTTCTATTTAAAGGGGATGATGCGATCAACTTGGTTGTTGATGAGGAGGATTTAAATGTGTTTGAATTCCCTGGAGATATGATCCTTATCTGATTAGGCATTTGAAATTTGAATCTGGCCTTTATCTTCTGTTATCTGGATAATGTTGTGGATAATGTTGTATTTATTCAGGATTATCCAGATATGCCACGACAATAAGCTTCGGTAACTCTTTTAGAAATGACCTCTTCTTGCCACGACAACTCCTTCGGTAATGACCCTTACTTGCCAAGGTAATCTCCACTTGCCACGGTAATTCAGTCCTGCACAAAATAAAGCACACCAGCAGCGAATTTGCCATAAAAACCAACCAAATGAGATACCAAGCTCATTATCTAAGGAAACTAGAAAACTATGCATGTATTCCTATCAATGAAACTAAAATGAGCCTAAGTCTAACAATAATATGTGTAAAAAGGGAAAGAAAAATAGTACTTTTGCACACTCATCAATTCCTGTTGTGTTTATGGACATGATGAACCGTTTGTTTCATGAATTTTTGAAATATTTTGTAGTAGTGTTCATTGATGATATTCTAGTGTACTCTCGTACAGAGAAAGATCATGATCGACACTTGCAGATTGTGTTGCAAACCTTGTTGGATAATTAGCTTTACGCCATGTTGAGTAAGTGTGAATTTTGGATTAAAGAAGTGGTTTTTGTTGGCCATGTGGTATATGGGCAAGGTATCCGGGTGGATCTTAAAAAGGTTGAGGCAATTGTGAGTTGGAAGTATCCAAATTCTGTATCAGAAGTTTGTAGTTTCTTGGGTTTGGCAGGTTATTACCGTTGCTTCCTGAATGAGTTTTCGATGGTTGCTACTTTGTTAACCAAATTGTTGCAAAAGGATGTATGATATGAGTGGGCAGAAGCTAGGCAACAAGCTTTCAGAAAGTTGAAAGAAGCTTTGACACAAGCTCTAATCTTGATTCAACTTGAGTCAGGGAAAGAGTTTGTGGTTTATAGTGACGCATCCTACGTTGGGTTGGGGTGTGTGTTAATGCAAGAAGGGAAAGTGGTAGCGTATGCATCGAGGCAGTTGAAGGTGCATAAACGCAACTACCCTACGCACGATCTTGAGCTTTTCGCGGTAGTGTTTGCATTGAAGATTTGAAGACATTACCTTTACGGTGAGAAGCGTATTGTATACACGGATCATAAAAGTCTAAAGTATTTGATGTCGCAGAAGGAGTTGAATCTTAGACAACGTAGATGGTTAGAGTTGCTTAAAAATTATGATTTAACAATCGAGTATCATGGGGGCAAAGCGAGTGTGGTGGCTAATGCTTTGAGTAGAAATGTCATTGTGGAGTTGAAAACCATGTTTGCGAGATTGAGTGTGACCCGTGACGAGGGTCTATTGGTAGTGTTGCAGGTAAAACCATCCTTGTCGCAGTTGATTAAGGAAAAACAACCTTAGGATGAGACGGTGGTACCGCATGTCAAGGATATCATGGATGGAAATCCTACGAATTTTCACTTTAATAATAATGGGGTGTTGTGTTTTAAAGAACGGATAGTGGTGCCTAATGATAGGGAGTTGAGATGGATGATTTTGACTGAGGCACATGATAGTCCTTTTGCTATGCACCCTGGTAGTACCAAGATGTATCGAGGCTTGAAGGAAGACTACTATTTGGTGGGTTTGAAAAAGGATGTGGCTGATTTTGTTGCTAAATGTATTGTATGTCAGCATGTGAAGACTAAACATCAGTTTCCATTCGGGTTGTTGTAGCCTTTGAAAATTCTGAAGTGGAAATGGGAGAGGATCACCATGGATTTAATGCCGGGCTGCCTTTGACACTGACTAAAAAGGATTTCATTTGGGTGATTGTTGATCGGTTTATGAAGTGTGCACATTTTCTGCCAGTGCATACAATGTACTCTTTGGATAGGCTAGCAGATTTGTATGTTGCTAAAATTGTGAGGTTGTATGGGGTGCCTAAATCGATTGTTTTGGATAGAGATCCGCGGTTTACAGTGAGGTTTTGGAAATGTTTGCATCGAGCTTTGGGTACTCGCTTGAATATTAGTACATCATATCACCCCCAGACGGATGACCGATCTGAACGTGTGATTCAGATTTTGGAGGATATGCTAAGATGTTACACTATTGAGTTCCAAGGAACCTGGGAAAGGCAGTTTCGTTTGGTTTAGTTTGCGTACAATAATAGCTACCAAGAAAGTATAAATATGGCACCATATGAGGCCTTATACGGTAGGAGGTGTCGTGCACCATTGTGTTGGGTTAAGGCTGGGGAAAAGTATGTTTCCATGCATGATGTGTTGAAAGATACAGATGAGAAAGTAAAGCTTATTTGTAATCAGTTGAAAGAGGCCTCAGATAGGCAGAAATCCTATGCGGATTTGAAACGTAGAGAGGTTGAGCATGATGTTGGTGAAAAAGTTTTATTAGAAGTTTTACCTTGGAAGAAGGTGTAGCATTTTGGGCCCAAAGGGAAGTTGAGTCCGAGGTTTATTGGACCGTATGTGGTGTAGGAACATGTTGGTCTTGTGGCTTATCGGTTGAGTTTGCCTCATGAGTTGGAGAAGATTCATGATGTGTTTAATGTGTCCATATTACGGAGGTACAGTTCAGATCTGTCGCATGTTATGCCAGTTGAAGATGTTGAGTTGCGACCGGATTTGTCCTATGATGAAGAACCTATAGAGATCCTTGATTCTAGTAGTAAAGTTCTGCATGGCAAGACGATAGAGCTTGTAAAGGTGTTGTGACGACATTGCGCTGTTGAGGAGGCCACGCGGGAGAGTAAGTCGAACATGGTTGCTCAATTTCCGCATCTGTTTCCATTTTGAGGACAAAATTTCTTAAAGGGGGAGAGTTGTAACGCTCCGGTTTTGGGCCTAAGAGTTTGCTTAGTGGTTTAGACGGTCTGTTGAATCATATTAGGGAATTCGAGTCAGTTTCGGGATTTGAATTGGATAAAATATTTTTGGAAGGGTTAAAAATAAGGAAAAAAATATCTAAAATCATTATTTATTATGGAAATGATTTTGGTGGAATCAAATTTACAAAAAGGGGTCTTGAAAGTGGACATTTTGGGTAGTGAACAAACTGTAAAGTTTCAAAACTGTTTTTAATGACTGTTTTGTAAAATGGTCAAAACTTTGAATCTTTAAGGAGCTATTTACCCTAAAGTCTAATATCAGACTTTTTCCCTTAATTAGCTATTTTTAATTGTTTTAAAATATTATAAATGGGTTGAAGAAATAATTGATTAATTAAAAGCTTTGAAATAAAAATCTACGTAACTAACTTTTTACAAAAGAATTTTCTCTCCAATTCTCTCCAGCCAAACACCTTTTCTTTTTTCGAAATCTTTAGGTAAAATCTTCTTTTAATTGCTCGTTTGATTTCAATTGAGATTATAATGGTTTTCTAATAAAATAAACTTGATTTCCCATTGTTTTGGCTTTGGAATCTATCTAGTTAAGGGAAAAGCAGCTATTAGAGGTGAGGTTCATTCTTCTCCTCTAATACAAGGTTCTTTATTGAAATTCCCAAGTTCTTGATCCTTTATTTATGTTTTATGGCTTGTTTTGATGATTTAATTAAAGGCGAGATTACCGTATCGGCAAGCGAGGCTTTACGTGTCGGTGAGTGAGAACGTGTTATACGACTATTCAAAGGTTTGAAAGTTGTGTTTGGGAGTTTAGATCAAGCTTGATACGCTGGTCTAAGCTTGGAAGTAAGTAAAGGATGAAATCTCTCTCTCAAACTCGGTTTGGCAATTGGTGTATGCACTTGTTTTAAATAGTTTGATTACTCATTATATATGCATGTTTTGAGCATGGTTTAATGCTGGAAGTTAATTACATAATAATGTTGATGCATTTGGAAGGAATGCATGTTTTGTTAATGTTTACGAACATTCGTTAATGCAAGGTTGTTGCATTAGTTAAATGATTTTGATGGTGCATATGGAAAGAGTGAGGTGTTGTTGGTAAAATGAATTATATTGGCAAGTGATGGATCAAAAAGGTTTGTAAATATTATCGGATATAGTTGGCCAGCCATAGGATTGATAGTGCACTATAAAAAGTCGCCTTGGATGTTGAGGGGTTTATGTGTACCGAATACTCCATTCGAGTACCCTAACGGTTGAGGGGTTTAATTGTACCAAAGACTCCCATTAGAGGATTATACGTCTGATCGATGAGTGGTGTTGAGGGATTTATGTGTACAAAAGACTCAACCACGGGTGTCACAACGGTGGAGGGGTTAGTACCGAAAACTCCCATGTGTGAACCTTGTAATGTCGATAGATTGTACGTTAAGTGTTTAGGGAACACTTGTTGAATCCGTGTATCCGATGTTATGTTTTGTAAAGAAGAACTTGGTTAATGATCACTTGTAAGCCAATATAATTGACGATGTATCATGAGATGGATTATGTTGTTTAATGTGGTTTAAGCATGTTGTACTCTTTAAGCCTTGCATTGGTAGTATGCATGGGAAAGCTTATATTGAGGGTAGCAAATGGGACTTTACTGTTGAATCCATGATACATGTTGTATATGGTTTAATATGTTGTTTTAGAAATGTTATGTGCATGGTTTTGTTAAGGTATGATGTTGAAACGATGTTTTAAAAGTATCATAGAAAGTGTTTATCAATGATAGTAAAATGGTTTTAAATGCATTGATGGTTTCTGGTTTTGAGCATTCCTCACTAAGCCTAGTGTGCTTAGCTCTTGTTTTCCATCAATGCAAACAATTAGAGTTTTTTAGGTAGCGAGGAAGCGGGGAAGGATTTCCAAAGACTTATTTTCAAAGTATGGTTTAAACACATATAGTAGTAATAAAGGCAATGTGTTGGATGAGGTTTTGGGAGGTTTTTTGATGAACTCCCTGTTGGTGCAAGTGTCAATCGTTGTTTTGGACTTGTAATATGTTTTAAGTAGTTTAGTTATGGATGATTTTGTGTTTTGGTTGTGGACTAGGAAGCATGCCTATAGTCTTTGTGCTTGAGTGTGATAGATTTGCTAATTAAATCCAAGTTGCTGATCTGATGAAGTTTAAGCATGTCAATGATGAAATACGATGTTTAGATATGTGTTAATGTTGTTTGGAATGAGCCAAAGCATCATATGTTGGTCTAGAGGTCATTACAGGCTTCTGCGTACCAGTACGGGTACCTCAGGATCAGTACGTAGGGTCTTGTTGGGGTTCAATTTATTGAATTAAAGCTACGGGTACCGATACGCCCAGCCACCATATCGGTACGGCTTAAGGAAAATGCATGCTTGTTTTGGTAAACAGGTTTGAGAATCGGTACGACCCCTTCGATTTTAACATACCGTACCAGTACGCGGGGTACCCTATCGGTACGTAATTTGGTTACTGGAATCTTGAGTTTTGAGATAATATGAAGGGGATCGGTACGGTTCAAAGCTGTACCAGTACGGCTTGGTAACATATTGTATCGGTACGGGCTTGATTGTATCGGTACGAGCTTGCCTGTATCGGTACGCTACGCTATTTTTATGCAATCTTGTTTTGCTGAAGTGTGGAATCTTGTAATTTGATCCCTGAATGTTATGTATGCAATTGAATGAGTTCAAATGATTGTTTTGAGTTGAGATTTGACCTGAGAGCATGAAATTGACCTAATCAAGTTGGGTAATCTTAATTGTAACAAAGACTTTATACTTTACAGAAATTACATTTTGTCACTGTTTTACGATCTGTTATGATTGAGACATTTCCGCTGAAGTATGATCACATAGGATAATATTAAGTTGCATGTAGACAAGAAAAAAAGAAAAAAATGGGTCAGTTTAGGTTATTAGTTCAGGTTTGCTTCGGCAAACCTAATGTGACTCTTTTAGTCCAGTTTCAGCTAGGCAGGGCTAAGGGGGTTACAATTCCTTGAATTTTTAGGACACTTGTATTTTGAACACCAAACTTTTAAAACTTACAATACAATCACTAAACTTTCAATCTGCTTTCATTATGAGCATTGCTGTCAACCAACATTAAAAAAATTGATGTAACACGTTATCTTTTTCCTTTCTTTTCATTTTTATACATGGTTGAGGTAATGACCCTATTTTCGGGTCAATAATTTGAGTCTTAGATCCTAGAATTGGATATTAAAGTTTAGGTCCAAATTGGAAGGATTCAAATCTTGGATGCTTGTTTTTATAGAAATTAGTGACTAAAAAGAATAAGGGAATAAAGTTGGGTGACGAAATGAAAATTTGTGAAATGCTAAATGATCATGTGAGTGATTTAAACATTAATATTTGGTAGGAAATATTAATCGGCAGATTTGGAGTGTCTGATAAGAAAAACAAAAGTAAGAAAATTTGCACAGAGAGAAAAAAGAAAGAAGAAAAAAGAGTTAGAGAGAGAAAAATGCTATGATTGTCAATTCATGGTTGTTCAAGCAACCATGCATCTTACTACCAAAACCACCGACTCTGGCTCAATATGATATGAGTCAAACGATGGTTCCCTCATCGTTGTTGTCGTCCTCGTTCTTTGGGTGAGGAGAAACTTTAGGGAAATTGAAACATCAAGATCCGTCGGCCTACACTGTAAATTGACCCTACCCATAGACTTATTGGCATCAAAAGAGTCTGCCTGGAGCTTTGCTGCCACTATCCAGCCACCGGACACTGCCGCATGGGCCACACGTGTCGTCCCCTGCGCGTAAGCTTCGTACAACCATGTGGTGGGTGGTTGACTGGGTTAAACCACCTGTTTGACCCAAGCCATATCCTGAACTGAGCGCGTTGACCAATCGTACCACATTGATAGGTAGCACCGCGTTAACCGTTAACCAAGAGTTAACTTTCTCCATGAGACCCTACCCTAGTTTTTTCGACGTCTTGATCCTGATTCTGCATTCGTTTCACTAAATTTGAATCTGATAAGTTGTTTAAGAAGTAGTCTAATGAATAGTTTAATTACAATAATTAATAGATATTTGCATTGATATGTTTCTGAGGAAATATTGGGGCATAGAGTATTGGATCGAAAGGTAGGTGAGGATGTGTATAAGGCCAACCATTGTAGCTTGAAGTTGAGGTAATACATTACTACCTCTCATATGCTACATAATACTTGTTGGTTTATTGTTAATGTGAATGTATATGATTATTCACACGACTATGATTGATTATTTCAAGGATTCGTAACGAATACGATGTACGAATAGTTTAGATTGATAAATTCATGTTTGACTCGATAAATGAATTGAATGATCTAGATGATTTCCTAAGCTTGATTATTAAATCACTAAGTCAATGTTAACCTCGATATCCCTAAAATTTTGATTTATCTCGTTAAGAACAAAATGTTTGAAATACTCAGAGGTGTCAAATAACGAAAATGTCCATAATGTGTAAAGTGACTAAAATACCCTTGAATGTTGAAAATAACTAGATTACCCTCGTATACCAAAAGAAAAAATACCCATATTGAGTAAAAAGGATTAGGATGCCCTTGGAAGCTGACATGACCTATGAAATTGTGTTTAACCTGATAGAACCTTCGAGTCACTTTGTTAAAATCTTGAATTTCTTGAAAAAGCCTAATAACATGTTTCCAATCCTCGAGTTTGCAAAATGCCCAAATCGCCCATGATTCCTGATTATTTATGTGAAGACCATTTTACAAAAATACCCCATGATGGTTAAATGATCGAAACACCATCGAGCACTGAAATGACAAAAATGGCCATGTACCTTGCAATGATCGAGATGTCCTTATTAGTTCATTTATAAAAATGCAGTTGGAGCCTAAATGAACATAATACCTTTAAAACTTACTAATCCTAACTTATATACTTAAAATCAATTTTGGAAATGCTATGTGTTAAACATATGTTTTTGATTTTGATATAAAAAATGATTTTAAGTTAATAAATCCTTTTTTAATAAAATTTTAAAGTGATTGGAATTACTCACATCTTTTTAAGTTGACAAGCATTCGAACAAAATTGACTCGTTTTAAAACTAAAATATTTTCAAGTCAATTCAATCGAGTTTCAAATTTTTCCTTAAAGTATTTTGGTACTCAAAAAGGCCATTTTAGTTAGGGAGTATCGGTACGACCCTTGGCGTACTAGTACAGATTTTTGAAATTGTTTTCAAAATGTCTAAGGAGTTCTAGTACGGTTCTTTACGTACCGGTACGAGCCATTAAATAATTTATTACGAATACTTTGTCAGTACCTATACGATGAAACCTGAATCGCTACGCCCTATGCATTTGAATATTTTCAACAAAGTGAGTACCAGTACAACCTAAGGTGTACCAATATGCTAAGCTCCATTAAAATTCTTGTGAGCAATTTCAGTACCGGTACAGACCTTCAATACTGGTACTCTGTACTGATACACAACCTTGCGTATCAATACATCCGTATTAGATAAGGATCATTTCGTCTTTGGGCAAGTACCAATACGGGCCTTCGTGTACCGATACTACAATTACCAAACAATATTTATTGCAAGAAAAATGCTCCTCAACGATTATATTCAATTCCCCAATAACCCAAACGTTTAGTAATCAATGATAGGGTATAAAAACAAGTATGTAAAGCTTCTTGAAGATTAAGAAAACCATTCCAAATCATTCAAGCAAAATCCAAAGTATTTTAGAGCTTTATTGTCAAAATTCTTGTAAGAGCATTTAGAGTGATTTCATTGTTTTACTTTCTATCAAATGTTTGAGGTTTTATTGAGCTTCATTTGTGCAAAAAATTTCCTTTTGAGAGTTTTCAAAGTTTGCTTATTTGTATCAATTTTTAGGAAAAGTTCACTATACTTTGGGGGTATCAATCTAGGTGATTTGTGTAAGGTTATCTCATTCTCCTAAAAGGAAAGACAAATTAGTGAATTTGTGAAACCTTTAGTGTGGTGCTAAGGTAGTAGATGCAGACTCCATTGAGGGAGTTGAACCACTCTAAATCTCCTTGCAAATTTTCTTTCTTTTGCAATTTGCTTTCACCAATTTTTAAATTGCCAATTCACACACTCTTGGCCAATATCGATAGATTGATCCAGTCAACAATTATTATTAGAGCTAGACTCATTTGAAGGTCGTAAAATCGCTTGAGAAGATATATGGAGTGTTCAATCAATTAACTAGTCATCCATGGCTTGAAGTTTCGAAAACTACTTCATGGAAGAGTCTCAATCCATCTCCAAGCCTCTGTATTTCAATGGAGCCAACTATGCCTATTGGAAGAATAGGATGAGGTTATTTTTTCTTCAATCTAATGACTAGTCCCTATGGGATGTAGTGATTGAAGGTCCATCTCTACCTTAAAAGAAAGAAGGCGACATCTACATCCTTAAGAGCAAAAAAGAATGAGATGATGAGGATAAGAAGAACATGCAACTCAATTCTAAAGCCATGCACATCCTCTTTTGTGCACTTGGCTCTTATGAGTATGTCACGATATTTTCTTGCTCAAATGCTAAAGAAATTTGAGAAAAACTTGAAGTCACAAATGAAGGCATAAACGAGGTGTAGGAGACTAAGATTGGTCTTATAAATCTTAGCTATGAGAACCTCAAGATGAATCAAAGTGAAGATACCAAGATGATGTCTGATTGATTCTCTATCATTGTGAATAGGCTCAAAGGTATGGAGAAGTCATTTCAAAGGATAAGCTTGTAAGAAAGCTTATCTATTATCTTCCTGACTCATGAGATTCCAAGAAGACCACTATCATAGAAGCAAAGAACCTCAAGAAATTAAATCTTGGTGAGCTCATTGGGTCTTTGTTAACTCATTAGTTAATGAGATATGGAAGGAAAGATGAAGAGAAAAAAGAGGAGAAGAAGAAACTAGAGATAAAGAAAGTTAAAGTTTCTCTCAAAGCTACAAATGAGGAGAGTGGCTCTAGTGACGAGGAAGATGAAGAAATGACCATGATTGCCAAGAGGTTAATGAAGTCCAATAGAGCAAGACGGTTCCAAAGAAAATAATACTTCAAGAATGAACTAGAAAAAAAGGATCAAGTCATTTGCTATAAGTGCAAGAAGCCGAGACAAATCAAATTCGATTGTCCCCGACTAAAGAAAAAAAGCTTTGAGAAGAAAAAGAAGTTCAAGTCTCATGTGGCTACTTGGAGTGATGAAGACTCATATGAAGAGGAAGAGCAAGAGTTAGTGAATCTGTGTCTCATGTCACTTGAAGATGCTCCTAAGGTAACCTCCAATTCATCTACTTCAATTGATTTTACATTTGAAGATTTACATAAAGCTTATGATAAATTGCAAGAGGTATATGATAAACTAGTTTTGGAATTCAAAGAGTCTATTTTGAAAAACAAAAAAGATTGTTTAAATTTGAAATATGAAAATCACTATATTTCCAAAACTAAGATGGAACTTGAAAGTAGAGTTAATGAAATGCAAGTCAAAATAAATGATCTTGAGAAGAAAAAACAAGAATTGCATGAATTACTTTCAAGAGTCCATGATGATCATCAAAAGGAGGTTGAAGATCTTAAAGTTTCTTTGAACAAAATTAGAGCTAAACATTTTGAAAAAGGAGAAAATTCAAATCCCAACCATGTGAAGATGAACTTTAATGGTTACAAACATAGAGCCCCCGTAAAACCTCTAATGCAAAGGTAATAAGAGTGTTTGGGTTCCTAAGGAACTTATTGTTACTAAAAAATGACCTAATTGCTAAATGGATCCCTAAAGGGACAATGATTTTGGGAGCTAATACTTATGGTCCCAAAAGAATTTAGGTACCAAAAATCAAGATGTTTTTCTATGTTTGTAGGGAGAACATTGCTATAAGGCCCAAAATGCAAGTTCAAATTAATGGTACCTTGATAGTGGATGCTCAAGACATATGATCGGTGACAAGAATTGTTCCATAGAGCTAAATCCAAAAAACATAAGAGTAGTGATGTTTGGTGACAACTCAAAAGGACGCATTGAAGGAATTGGCTCTATAGGTAACAATTGCATAGTCTTTTAAGCATAAGCCAACTTTGTGATAAAGGATACAACGCCATATTTGATTGTAAAATTGTTGACATTGAATCTAACATGATTATGCTTATAGGTCTATTTAGATGACATTTATATGGTCTATTTAGATGACATTTATATTTCTAATTTGGGCTTTGTTTCTAAAGATGAGCATGATTATTAGGATAGAAAACTAAGACATGCTAGCATGAGTGTTTTGGAAAAATTAATTTCTAATAATCTAGTAAGAGGTTTGCCTAAGATCAAATTTTCTTCAGACAAAGTTTGTAATGCATGTGTTAAAGGCAAACATAAAAGAGTTTCATTTAAACCTATTAATGATGTGCCTACGAATAGGATTTTACAATTTATCCATATAGATCTTTTTGGCCCTATTAGAACTATAAAGCTTGGGTAAAAATCAATATGTATTTGTTTTAGTTGATGGTTTCTCTAGATTTACTTGGGTTCTATTCTTAAGTACAAAAGATGAACCTTTAGAAAACTTCATCACGTTTTCAAAAGCAAACCAAAATGATATTAGTTACTCTATTTCACATGTTAGAAGTGACCATATGTAACGCCCTGAAATTGGGCCTAGATGTGGACCGGATTGGGTCGGTGGTTTGAGAGAACCGGTTTAGGCGATTTGGATAGTTTCGGGAAAATAAATTAATAACATTGATTTTGGGGTAAAATGTTTTAAATTACTTAATTAATATTTTAAGTAATTTGGTGAAGCCAATTTGAGGTAATTAAATTTGATTTTAAGACATTTTGGTCTAGTGACTAAATTGAAAGTTTTTAAAACTGTTTTGGTGACTAAATCGTAAAAGGATCAAAACTTAGAATCCTTAAGGAGCTATTTGACCAATCTTTTTCAACAGATTTCTCTCTTAATTTAGGCTATTTTTAAAGTATTTTTAAATGGTTTAATAATTAAATAAAGGAGGATTTATTAAAAAGATCTTTAATTTGCCAAAAAGACTTTCTTACGTAACTACTTTTCTCCTAACATTTTCTCTCAACTTTCTCAGCAACAAACTAGGATTTCTACTTCAAAATCTCTAGGAATAAATCTCCATTGACTTCCTTTCTTATTTCTAATTGATTACTTCAAATTCCTTCGCAAAATCTCTTTGGATTTCATCAAAGCTTGGCCAATTAAGGGAGAAATCAACAATTAGAGGTGATTTTTGTTTCTCTCCTCTAATTAAAGGTTCTTTAATGAAATTTCCAAGTTCTTGATCCTTTGTTGTTGATTTATATTATGGAATTATGATTTAAACAATGATTTGATAGTTAAATTGAGTTTTCTTGGAAAATGGTTGGAAATTGAATTGGATCTATTTTGGTGATGGATTTAATTGATTTATATCCCAATTTGGATGTGTTTTAATGTTGAAAGGATTGATTAATCAATGGAATCCCAAAACTATATAGATTGCTAGTTTTTAGGTTGTTTATAGTTGGTTTTTGGTGTGATCTGGTTGATATGGTGTTGCTGGAGATATAAGGACGCGATTAGGTTGTTTTTGGATATTGATTGATGTTGTTAATGTGTTAGAATTGTTAGATGTTGGCTGGGCTTTGTTTGAGTAAGGTTTGGTGGTGGTGTTGATAGATTTAGAGAAATGTTTGATGGATTATTGGGAGGTGAGGTTGTGTTTGTTGGTTGCTAGAGATTTATGATACAAAGTTATGTTTTAATCCTCTATTTTGATTGGGTAAAGTAGGAGAGCTTAATCCTTTATTGTTCGAAGAAAGTGCGGGAGTTGCAGAAGCTTGATTCGCGCATCAGCAAGCAAGCGTTGGATTGTTGGTGAGTGGAAAAGTGTTTTACTACTGTTAAAAGGTTTGAAAAGGAGTTGTGGGAGTTTAGATAAAGTTTGATACGCTTATCTAAACTCGGAAGTAAGTATCGGTTGAGCTTTCTCTCAATTTTGGTTTTGCAAAATGAAATCTCATGCACATGTTTATGGCTTTTATTACTCACTGTATTATGTATGTTTTGAAAGTGAAAGATGTTGCAACTGAACATTGATGATTACTTTTGAGAATGGCATATGATTTATGCAAATGAAAGAAAAGATCGAACTAGGACTTAGTGAGGCATTGTGTTAAGTGGCCAAGGTGAGTGCAATTGCATACATATTATGACATATTGATGTTTTATACATCATTGGGATGGCTTGCGATGAGCCTACCCAAATTTTATTGTTATTATATTTATGTCATGGAGTATATGATTGACATATTTTAAATATATCAAAAGTTAAGTATAAATGCATAGATCACTAGTTATATATGATGTTATAATATAAATGTTATTTCACCATGAACTGCCCTATGTTAAATTATGTTGATATATGTTACGCGTATTGAGTGCTCCGCAATTGTGCAAGTGTAAACGTCGCAAGTTATAGTATAAAAGATATCGTCTCAACAGGGATTGGTGCCACTTCAAGAATCTAATCTCTTGCACTGTAAAAAGTAAAATAATACGAGTAGAAGATTGTAGGAGTTTAACTAACAACTAAACTAGAAAGCAATAAAGTAAAAGCAGTGGGGTTGCCTTGGCAACTAATTGACGGTTGCCTGGGCAACTATCTGGGCAACTGTTTGGGCGGCTGGGCAGCAACTTCAAGGTTCGGCGGAGCGTTCTTCAATGGTTTCTTCTTATCCCTAAGTCAAAACTCTAGCTAATTGTGCATGCCTTGATAATACATACATGTGTGAATCAAGGGTGAACAACAACCAATCTTGCGCCCCTCTTAGCCGTTGAAATCCTTAACTTATTCCTAAGCCGAATTAATCTTCACCATCAATAGATTAAATAAAGACCATACTCATTCATTTCTTGAATCTAACTCTCCCGATATTAGATAAATAGATAGAGTTACGAGATCCTCTCCCAATTCACTCGCAAACAATAATAAAAACCAAGAATGAGTAAACCTTGAATTGAAAGTGCAAACTCTTATTACCTAAACAAAATCCAATTGTTTCTCACAACCACAAAACACAATAACCTTAGCCAAATAGATTTAGTTCATGGCTAGGTTCCAAAGAAAAACAAAACAAAAAATTCCTAACATAAACCTAATTGAGAAAAGAAGAAAAAGATGAAGAATGGTTGAAGCCTCTTTGTCGAAATCTCTCCCTTGCTCTCTCCTGGAGTTGACGGCTTGGTCATCAATTTATAGGGCTAGGTCAAAGTCTTTTTTGAGGAGGAAGTTATGTTGGAATTAAATACTTTTAAAGAATATAATTCTTTATTATATTTAAATTCCTTCTAGATCTTCTCCTATCTTCTTGGGATTTAATTTCTCTTTAACCTCTTCATGGAAATCAAACTCCATTGGGATTTAACTTTGCTTCACGTCATCTTGGGTTTATCTAGTCATCAATTTTGACTGCCATATCATCTTATCCCTTATCGACAATTGCCCTGGCAACTAGCTCGGCATCTCCTTTATGCATTACCCTGGCAACTGCATCGGCATCTCCTTCTTGCACTGCCCTAACAACTAGTTCTAGCCTTGTTTAGGCAAGTGATTCTGCACACACACAAAAACAACTATCGGCAGCACCCTTTTTCCACAAAATTAAGCAAAATATGAAATCAAGCTTGTCCACCAAGGAAACAATGCAAACATGCATGAATGGCTAATAATGCAACTAATATGAGCCTAAGTCTAGCAATAATATGGATAAAAAGGGTGAATAAAATAGTACTTTTAGACACTTAACACACCCTCAAACTCGAACTATTGCTTGTCCTCAAGCAATGCAAACTAATAATTACCCGCCAAGACTTCAATTTTCACAAACTTAGCTTTGAACTTGATTTCAATTCTCAGATCCGTGGCACAGAGTATGATTGGCTTTTCATTTTTCAGAAAACTTAGGAGTTACTCGAAATCAAACTATAATGCTTGTGAGTGTGTGCGGCGTTGTGTGCAAGTTGATTTTTCGGATTCCATGCAAACAAGAGGTTTTCAAATTACTTCATTGGGTTCTTGTAACATGTTTTAACTAGAGCCAGTTTCGGGCACCTCTAGTGTTTTGTTTTTAATTTTCTTAAGTTAATTAATTTATTCGACTAGAGCCGGTTTCGGGCACCTCTAGCGATCAATTTTTAGCACATACTAGAGCCAATTTCGAGCACCTCTAGCGATCAATTTTTAGCACATACTAGAGCCAATATCGGGCACCTCTAGCATTCATCTAGTTTTTATTCTAATCCCCCAATTTTTTAACTATCAACATATGTTCGCTAGAATTCCTTAAATCAATCAAGCCACAACAATGTTTCATCAAGTTTAGCATCATAGTAAGATTCTAAGTGTTTCCACGTTTATCCTATAATAAAAAAGTTCTATTTAAGTACATTGGCAAAGTCATCATCGGATATTCATCAAATCTAGGCAATTCTTGTTCCGACTAAAGGCATGGCAAGCAATTTATGTATCATAAATGCAATACTTAAGATGAATGCAACTAAACATGGTAAGTAACTAATAACAATCCCCCCAAACTCGAGCGAGGCATTGTCCTCAATGCATGCAACAAAGAAAAATAAAAATAAAAACAAAGAAAAGTAAAATGCAAACGAGGACTTACTCTGAGAGTTTGTCACCGTGGATGATTAGTTTCCTTTTGGCCGGTGTCTTGATTCTTTTGCTTGAACGTGTTGGTTGCTTCCTTGTTGCCGATGGTGGAATCGATCCTCGTACGGGGTTGTCCTCATCGTCCTCTTCATCAATGTCATTGGCTTTTTGCTTGGGATTGGAGGATTCGATTGTTGCGGTCTTTGTTGGTGCAATGGAGGACTCGTCCGAATATAAAGAATCAGACAATGATTCAGTACGAGTTGATTCTGGCATAGGTGTTTTACCTTTGGCTTTTGCAGTGGTTGCTGGGGCATCTTTAGTTTTGGTTTCTACGACATCTTCAGTGTTGGTTGCCATGGCAACTGCTTGGGCAGGCGCAGTGTAGGTTGCCACGGCATCATCTGTTGCGGTTGTCGTGGCAACTGCTTCATTGGTTGCCATGGCAAGGATTTCGGCAGGAAAGATGGGGAACGACACGCGGCTGTCCAGGTACTTTTCTAGGATGACTTGGGTGATGGCATTGTTGTGATCCTTCTTGTACCGTATGAACATTAGTTGCCGGTCTTCAATTTGCCTAAGGCGGTTCTCCAACGGTTGTAAGAGTGCTTCAAGTTGTCTCAAGGTTGCTGTCCGAGTTGCCCGGGCATCAGTTGCTTGGGCATTAGGAGTTGCCGCGGTAATTAAAGGCATTGGGGATTTTACCAGTGCCTCTGCAATTAGCTTTCGGATTTGTACTCGATTCCAACCGGACTTTGGTAGGGCCTTTTCATCAGTGGACTCACTTGGGACATGCATCTCCTTGCAAAGATTGGAAATTAAGCAAGGGAAGAAAAGAGAACCCTTGTCTTTTGTGCTACATACAAAAATCTCATCACAAATAATTTTCCAATGTTAATGATGCGATTATGCAAGATAGAATGTATGAGCAAAAGACGAGGTGTATCAACGGTGGTATTGTGTGTTGTGGCATTAAAGAAGTTTTAACAAACTTATTCCATAATTTTGCCTCGGGTTTAAGTCGAAGGCAATTTACCGTGCCATTGTATTTACTGTCGTTCCAATGAGTTCCTGGTAGAATGAGTTCTTGAAGCACCTTGTCAAGTTGCTTGGGCGTGAGTTGATCAACAAAGGCTTGATGCTCGTCCTTCTCAATGTAGAGCCCGTAAAAGGTGTTGATGTTTTCGGGGCTTATGAGTATAGCCTTGTCATGAACAAAAACATAAGGATTATCTGGGTTAGGTGAGCGAGCATAGAATTATCTTACCCATGAGATGTTACCCGGTTCCGATTGATGGCAAAAGATTTGCCACTTTTGATGTGCAATCATTTCGAAGATGAATGGTTCAAGGCCGAAATCTTAATGAGAGTTGGAGTATTCGAAGCCTTGTTCTTCGTAAATCTTCCGGCTTTCAAACTTAGAGTGAAATCTTTCTTGAACCACCGGTGTAGCAAACTTCTTGTATCTTGGTTCTTTGGAGGAACTTGGATGAACCAAAAATTCGATTTTGGATGCCATGGATGATCTTGGTTGTGAGTTTGGTAGAAACAAAGAAAAGAAAGCAAAAGAAACTAAAGAGTTACAAGATGAAAAGTAGGAATAGGTTTCTTGGAAGTTAAGGGTGATGAGTTAAATAGAAAAGATAGGTAGTAAATAAGTGGGTGAGATTCATTGGAAAGAAAGAAAACAAGGGTTTTGATTGGGGGAAAGGGGCGGCTAGGGGATTTGGGGAAGGGGAAGGGTTTGGCCGGCTATGTCGAGTTTATTTAGGGTAAATTGGAGGCTTAATATAAGCCTTAGATTTAGCCCATTAGTTTCCTTTTTGAATCAAATTCCTCTTTATCTTGAACTCTTTTCCTACAATTCAAAAACAAATAAAATAAAGATTAAAATTAAAGATAAACTAATAAAAGAAAATAAATAAAGATGTGCAAAGAAATTCTTAAACTTAAAATTTTAAACAATTAGATAGATATGAAAGAAAGATGTAGTCTTAATCTTAAAGAAAATAAATAAATTTATTCTAAAAAGAAAAAATAATCGAAATTAATAAATAAAATTTCAAAAAATTAAGTAGTTCAAAAAAATAAAAAGAAAATATCGAAAGGAGAGCATGCTCATGCATCTCCTAAGGTGACCACTTCTTTGTTACGTTCCACATGGGCACCGTTGTAGTGCTTCAATATTTGTCCGTTGACTTTGAATTCATGTTCGGTAGTGATGGACTTGATTATCACGACACCATGGGAGAATGGTTTGACAACTTCAAATGGTCTCGACCATCTTGATTTCAGTTTTCCCGGGAAAAGTTTTAGTCGAGAATTGAATAAGAGAAATAGTTGCCCTGGCATGAATTGCCGAGGAAATAGTTTATTGTCCTGCCACTACTTTGTTTTCTCCTTGTAGATTTGTGCATTGTTATAGGCGAGTCACGGAATTCTTCTATCTCGTTGAGGTCCAACAAAAGCTTTTGCCCAGCACTTTCCCAATCCAAATTCACGGTCTTGATTGCCCAATATGCCTTGTGTTCGATTTCCACCGGTAGATGGCATGTTTTGCATAGACAAGTCGGAAGGGAGACATACCTAAAGGTGTTTTGAATGCAGTGCGATATGCCCAAAGTGCGTCATCTAGTCTTACTGACCAATCCTTCCTAGAGGGATTTACAACTTTCTCGAGTATACCCTTCAATTCTCGGTTGGAAATTTCTGCTTGCCCATTGGTTTGCGGGTGATATGGCGTAGCAATTTTGTGTGACACGCCGAAGCGTTGCAACATCTTGCCAATAAGTCTGTTGTCAAAGTGCTTGCCTTCATCACTGATAATTGCTCTCGGCATCCCAAACTGTGTAAATATATTTTTCTCCAAGAATCGTTGCACGGTCTTGGAATCGTTGGTGGAACTGCAGCTGCCTCAACCCATTTAGATACGTAGTCGACAGTAAGTAGAATGTAGAGGTTGCCGAATGAAGATGGGAAAGGTCCCATAAAATCGATCCCCCATACATCGAACAATTCCACCTTGATGATGTTTTAGAGCGGCATCTCATGTCTTTTAGAGATATTACCCGTCCTCTGGCAACGATCACATTGCTGGTAAAACTCTTGGGCATCTTTGTACAGTGTTGGTCAATACAAACCGGATTGCAAAACTCTGGCCGCGGTACGTGTTCCTCCAAAATGTCCTTCATAGGGTGAAGAATGGCATTGCCAGAGTACATTCTGCTGCTCCTCTTCAGGGACACATCGGCGTATAACCTAATTTGCACATTGTTTAAACAAAAGAGGCTCATCCCAAAAGTAATGCTTAGCATCATGGCGGAACCGCTTTTTCCCTTGGTGAGTAAGGCCATAAGGTAAAATACCACAAACAAGGAAATTAACTAAATCCGCGTACCAAGGTATTGCCGAGGCATGTGTTGCCATGGCAATTGCTTCCATGGTTGCCGAGGCGTGCACGTCTAGAGTTGCCGCGGCATGCGCGTCAAGGGTTGATGAGGCATGTGCGTCAAGGGTTGCTGAGGCATACGCGTCTGGAGTTGCCAAGGCGTACGCGTCAAGGGTTATCGAGGCATGCGCATCCATGGTTGCTGAGGCAACTAACAGTTACTCATCTGGGAATGCATCGCACATCTCTAAATCTGCGTCCTCCTCCCTATTGCGTTCTAGGCGTGATAAGTGATTGGCTACTTGATTTTCTGTTCCTTTCCTATACTTAATTTCAATGCCAAACTCTTGTAAAAGCAATATCCAACTAATCAAACGAGGTTTGGCATCCTTTTCAGCAAATAGATACTTAATTGCTGAATGGTCCGTATGAGCAATTACCTTTGTACCAATCAAATAGGATCATAACTTGTCAAATGCGAAAACTACAGCTAGTAACTCTTTCTTCGTTGTTGTGTAATTCACTTGAGCACTATTAAGAGTTTTACTAGCATAGTATATCACATGAAATGTCTTACCTGTGTGTTGGCCTAGGACTGCTCCTACCGCGAAATCACTTGCATCACACATGAGCTCAAAAGGTAGCGTCCAATCGGGTGGAACGACAATGGGTGCTGAGGCAAGCTTTTCCTTTAGGGTTTCGAATGCTTGGGTGCAAGAATAATCAAAATTGAAGACTTTATCCTGTTCAAGCAAATTGCACAAGGGTTTAGTAATTTTAATTTTTTTTTGAAAGAACCTCCTGTAAAAACCTGCATGTCCAAGAAATCTTCAGATTCCTTTAACCAAACTTGGTGGGGGTAATCTCTCGATCACGTCCACCTTGGCTACTTCAATTCCCTTGGATGAAATCTTGTGACCGAGCACTATTCCTTCATCTACCATAAAATGGCACTTCTCCCAATTAAGGACTAAATTGGTTTCTTCACATCTTGCCAACACCTTCTCTAAATTACTGAGGCAACTATCAAAGTCATTACCAAAAACGGAAAAATCATCCATGAAGATCTCAAGGAAGTCTTCGGCCATGTCTGAAAAGAGTGCCATCATGCATCTTTGGAAGGTTGCCAGGGCATTACACAATCCGAACGGCATCCTTCGGAAAGCATAAGTACTATATGGGCATGTGAAGGTTGTCTTTTCTTGATCTTCAGGTGCTATGGCAATTTGATTGTAACCTGAATAACCATCAACAAAACAATAAAAGGGTTTACATACAAGACAGTCAAGCATTTGATCAATAAAGGGTAATGGGAAGTGATCTTTCCTAGTGGCTTTGTTTAGCTTTCGGTAATCCATACAAACCCTCCAACCGGTCACAGTCCTGGTTGGAATGAGTTCATTGTTTTCATTACTTACCACCGTTATACCTCCCTTTTTCTATACACATTGTACCGGACTTACCCATATACTATCAGAGATAGGGTATATGATGCCGGCGTCAAGCCACTTGATGATTTCTTTCATTACAACCCCTTTCATAGCATGATTCAGTCTCCTCTGGGCCTCAATCAAAGGTTTGTGATCATCTTTCAACAATATCTTGTGCATGCACACTGCCAGGCTAATTCCCTTCAAGTCGGCAATTGTCCACCCTCTTGCCTTCTTGTGTAGCATCAACATTTTGATCAGCTTATTTTCCTGCTCAAGCTGTAACTTAGAGGAAATAATTACAGGCAATGTATTATCGGTTCCCAGGTAAGCATATTTTAGTTGCCCTGGCAATTGTTTCAACTCAAGAATCAGTGGTTGTTCAATGGAGGGCTTTTCGAGTTTACCTTCCTTACCTGAGTAATCCAGTGGTTCAAAGTATGTACCTGGTCGATTGACTAACCAATTTGCCTATTCTTGTTGTTCCTCATCGATCGGTTCTTCATACTCCTCAGGTTCCTCTTGATCGGCAATGTAGTTGCCGAGGCAACTAAATTCCTCGTCGAAGTGAAACTCTGTCGTGGCATGAAGAAGTTGGCATTCTTCCGGATCATCGGCATGCCTTAGTGTTTGGAACACATTTAGTTTAACTTGCTGGTCATTCACCCTCATTGTGAGTTCTCCCTTTTCAACATCGATCAAAGTTCTCCCTATTGCTGGAAGGGTCTCCTGAGAGTGATAGGTGCATGTTCATCTGCTTCACAATCTAAAACAATAAAGTCAGCGGGAAAAATAAATTTATCAGCTTTTACCAGTATGTCTTCAATTTTTCCCTCTGGATGCACATAGGATTTGTCGGCTAGCTATAGCATAACTGTTGTAGGTCTTGCCTTCCCGATTCCTAGTTTCTGGAAAACCGATTTAGGCATCAAATTTATGCTTGCTCCAAGGTCACATAATGTTTTCCCGACATAGTGGTTTCCGATGGAACAAGGTATTGTGAAACTTCCGGGATCCTTCAACTTGGGTGGCATGCAATTGTGCAACATGGCCATGCATCCCTCTGTTGCGGCAACTGTTTCAAACTCTCCTAGCCTTGTTCTCTTGGACACAATGTCTTTAAGAAACTTGGCATAGTTCGGCATTTGTTCAATTGCTTCAACCAATGGCAAGTTGATGTGGACTTGCTTTAGGATATCAAGAAACTTCTTGAATTGATATTCTTGCTTTTGTCGCTTCAACCTTTGTGGGAATGGTGGTGGAAGTCGGATATCTTCGATCCTTTCATTGGTCTGGAACCTGATTGATGGTATTGTCGGGGCAACTAGAGTTGCCGAGGCATCGTCAACTGGCGTTGCCGTGGCGTGCCTATCGCTGGTTGCCGCGGCATTTCCTGGTTCAAGATCTAAGGCTTTGCCATTGAGTTCATTTTGTTCTTTTTGTGGAGTTTTGTTTGATGAGCGAGCTTGATCCTCTTTAAGTTGTTGGCCACTTCTAATGGTGATCGCCTTACATTGCTCATGGCCAGTTCCTCTTGCAACTTCAGTATCGCTAGGTAAACCTCCTTGCGGTCTAGTATTCAGGTTTTGAGCAAATTGTCCGACTTGATTTTCCAATGATTTGATTGTCGCCTCTTGGTTTTGCAATCTCATCTCAGTCCCGTTAATAAAAGCATAAGTTCTTTTTATGAAGTTACTATTCTCAGCCATATAAGATTCAGTTTTTAACATAAAAGCATTGAGAGAATTTTCAAAAGAACTAGATATTGTCGGTTGTTTCCGTGGCAACTGTTTCCATGGCATATTCTACTGGAATCCCGATGCTTGTGCATTCTGATTGTTCTGGTTTAGAGCATTGTTGGGATTACTCCATGAAAAATTTGGGTGCTTCTTCCAAGCCGGATTGTATGTATTGGACATCACATTGTTGTTCCGATTGTAATTCCCTACATAAAAGCTGGATTTCAAATTCTGCATACATTCAGAAGAATCATGGTTACCACCACATAACTCACAAAAGGAATCCATTACCTTGACCTCCTGTGTTTTTTGATTTCTGCATGTTGCGGACTATCTTGGTTAGAGTGGCCAATTGTGCCGAAATTGAGTCCGATGATCCCAGTTCATGTATTGTAGCTTGGCGTCTAACTCCTCCTCTTCTAGCGGATGGGAATTGATAATCATTCTTGGCAAGCCTATTTAGAATTTGCATTGCTTTCTCCGGCGACTTATCTAGGAGTATGCCGTTTGCTGAGGCATCTAGCATCATCCTTGTTGGTGTATTCACAGCGTTGTAAAACATTGTTACTTGTGTCCACACTGGGAATCCGTGCAGGGGGTATTTGTTTAGAAGTTCTATATATCGCTCCCAAGCCTCGTACATGGATTCATCATCTGCCTACCGAAAAGAAGTAATTTCGTTACGAAGCTTATCAGTCAAATTTGTAGGATTAAATCAAGCAAGGAAATCATGACAAATATCAGTCCAAGATCCTATTGATCCGACATGAATACTATTCAACCATGATTTTGCCCTATCCCTCAGTGAATAGGGGAATAATCTTAGTCGTAAAACATCCGGGGTGACTCCTTGTATTTTGAATGAATTACAAATCCCGAGAAAAGATTTAAGATGTTGTCGTGCATCTTCAGTTGCTGAGCCGCCAAATTGACCAATTGTGTTGATTATATTGAACATCACCGATTTCAACTCAAAGTGGTCGGCTTCAATTTCAGGTGTGACAACTCCTAGATTAAGTCCTTCAAGATCTTCTTCAAGATAGTCTCGAATAGTTCTGTTCCGTGCAAGAATCACTCCTTCTCCTGCTGGAACATCTTGATTCATATTGCCGTCTTGATTAGCCATTGCTACTCTTAACCTTTGTCTGAGTCTTTGCAAGGTTCGTTCGATTTCTGGATCAAAGGGATATTCTGGTGTAATCGGTCTCGCCCTGGTCATATACCAATGCAAAACCAAAGTTTGTTAACCCTTTGAATCTTAAACAAGAAAAATAAAAAGTGCAAGAAAATAAAAACAAACTTGCTATTGCCAATCCCCGGCAACGGCGCCAAAAACTTGTTACGCGTATTGAGTGCTCCGCAATTGTACAAGTGTACACGTCGCAAGTTATAGTATAAAAGACATCGTCTCCATAGGGATTGGTGCCACTTCAAGAATCTAATCTCTTGCACTGTAAAAAGGAAAAGAACACGAGTAGAAGATTGTAGGAGTTTAACTAACAACTAAACTAGAAAGCAATAAAGTAAAAGAAGATGTAATCAAATGAGAGAGAATAGGCCAGGTTATCGTGAGTTGAGGTGTGATAGCCGATTGGATCGTCTTGGTAAAAGAGTGCAAAGGCAACTATGTTGCTGTGGCAACTTGCTCAGCGGGGTTGCCTGGGCAACTAGCTAGGAAACTGTTTTGGCGGCTGGGCAGCAACTTCAAGGTTGGGCGGAGCGTTCTTCAATGGTTTCTTCTTATCCCTAAGTCGAAACTCTAGCTAATTGTGCATTCCTTGATAATACATCCCTGCATGAATCAAGGGTGAACAACAACCAATCTTGCGCTCCTCTTAGCTGTTGAAATCCTTAACTTATTCTTAAGCCGGATTAATCTTCACCATCAATAGATTGAATAAAGACCATATTCATTCATTTCTTGAATCTAACTCTCCCGATATTAGATAAATAGATAGAGTTACGAGATCCTCTCCCAATTCACTCGCAAACAAGAATAAAAACCAAGAATGAATAAACCTTGAATTGAAAGTGCAAACTCTTATTACCTAAACAAAATCCCATTGTTTCTCGTAACCACAAAACACAATAACCTTAGCCAAATAGATTTATTTCATGGCTAGGTTCCAAAGAAAAACAAAACAAAGAATTCCTAACATAAACCTAATCGAGCAAAGAAAAAAAAAGATAAAGAATGGTTGAAGCCTCTTTGTCGAAATCTCTCCCCTTTACTCTCCCTTGTTGAAATCTCTCACTTGCTCTCTCCTAGAGTTGATGGCTTGGTCCTCAATTTATAGGGCTAGGTCAAAGTCTTTTTTGAGGAGGAAGTTAAGTTGGAATTAAATACTTTTAAAGAATATAATTCTTTATTATATTTAAATTCCTTCTAGATCTTCTCCTATCTTCTTGGGATTTAATTTCTCTTTAACCTCTTCATGGAAATCAAACTCCTTTGGGATTTAACTTTGCTCCACGTCATCTTAGGTTTATCTAGTCATCAATTTTGACTGCCATATCATCTTATCCCTTATCGACAATTGCCCTGGCAACTAGCTCAGCATCTCCTTCATGCATTGCCCTGGCAACTGCGTCGGCATCTCCTTCATGCACTGCCCTAGCAACTAGTTCCAGCCTTGTTTAGGCAAGTGATTTTGCACACACACAAAAACAACTACCGGCAGCACCTTTTTTCCACAAAATTAAGCAAAAGATGAAATCAAGCTTGTCCACCAAGGAAACAATGCAAACATGCATGAATGGCTAATAATGCAACTAATATGAGCCTAAGTCTAGCAATAATATGAATAAAAAGGGTGAATAAAATAGTACTTTTAGACGCTTAACAATATACATTGCCATGGATAAAATAAATATGGAATATATGCCCAAGTATGTCCTTGAGGGACATGGTATAGTTGGCATGCCATAGAGTCCAACAGCACGCTGCATACTCGGTTTAGCACTATAGTGTATATAAAGGACACTTAGTGCATATGGTGGGCACAACCTTATGTGTATTATGGTGGGCACGACCTTATGTGTATTAGAACTTTGGTGCATATTTGACTAGTGTACCCAGGGTCCTCATAGGCTTATATTTGGGCTATGGTTTATTGGCTAATAAAAGATAAACAGGTGAATAAGCTTATTAACTTTTGGAATAAATGGCAAGTACATTGGTAAGAAATTTGTATCCATTTTATATTATGCTAATATATGATTAACATGATGGCAATACATACCTAGTGATCATTATGCATTTATGCATATGTGGCATATTATGACAAATGGACAAGCATGAAAGTTTGATGGCATTGGCATGTAGTAAATCATTACCTGTGCAATATAAATGTTAATATATTGGCATATGGCATGTTATATATATATATTTTTATATGCGGCCTTGAGGTTTAATAAGGCATGAAATTGAGGAAGCCTATTTAGTTGTTTTTAATCTTGATTATTGCTTCACTAAGTTCATACTTAGCATTTATTTGATTATGCACACGTAGGTGGTTCGAGATATTGGAGTAAGCAAGGCGTAGCATCAAGTTCGGAGAATTTCATCAAACTACCACAGTAATGACGTCCTATTTGAGGTTTTTGATTAATCTTAGTGGCATGTATAAATGAAATGAAATTGTCTATTTTGGTTCAGAGTCTATTATTTATTGAATAGACATTTTGTTATTTTTGAGAGGTAAAGGGAGCTCCGATTTTGTGTTTTAATTTATTTCAAACAAAATTTTACTAATTTTTAAGAGTGAATGGTTTTATAAAGTGTCATGTGACATTTCTGACTCGTATTCAGTGATGGATACGAGAAGGAGTGTTACAAGAAGTCATCGTAAATATTGATTCGATCACCGTATTGTTCACCAGTAATGTTTTCTAACCTGGATTCCTATCGGACCAGGAAGGGGGTGTTACATCTCTGGTATCATAGCTAGAGTTTAGTCGATTCTAGGACTAAACCGAAGTCTATTGTATTGTAATTGCATTACATGTGCCACCTAGGAGTTTATAGTTGTGTATATTGTGACTAACAATTAATCTGATCCTTTTTCGTTTCATAGTATAAGATGTTTGACTCTGTGAAAGCTCACGAAGAAGTTGAGCACACTACAAGCTCCTCGACACTTGGCGAGGAGGAAAGGGGGGAAGACCCTCCTAATCCATAAATTCCCCAATAAGAACCACTAAATCCCGAACCCGTACTACAGACTACCCAATTTGAATGCTACCAGAACATGAATTAGATGTTCAAACAATCCATGGCTACTCTTAAGTCTGAATAGTCTGCACAATCTTCTGTAGCTACTACTTCCACGACATGAGCCTCTATCGATAAGTTGGCACAACACCGAGATACTACCTTTGCAGGCTGGGCTGGTGATGACCCTAAAGTGGTAGAATATTGGCTAGATAGCACATTGAGAGGATATTGAATAAGCAGTTACATTGTTCGGATGAGCACAAACTAGAGTGTGCCCTAGCCTTGTTGGCAGATGAGGCTCTGCATTGGTGGGAGACCACTATACTTACTACTCTCGAGGAAGCTGTAACCTGGGAGTTCTTCTTGTATAAGTTCAGGAAGAAATACATCAGTGAGTATTATATGGCTGAAAGGCGGGACATTGTTAAGTGTTGAAAAGTATTGCTTTTCTGACCATTTTGGCTTGAATTATTGGTAGACTTGAGCCCATTTCTAGTTGCATTGTTAGTAATTCATCCATTTTTCATATTTTGTTGGTCTAATGGGCTTGGCCATGTATTTTATTGTTTTTTTGTAGAAAAGTGCTGCTCTTTTGCTCTTTTGTGGTGCAAGAAAATTTGCCGAGCCGATTGCTGAAGACTGCTATGGCAAGAAAGGGATCAAATCGATTAGGATTCCCAACCGTCCAATTTAAATTCGAATGCAAAAGATATTATCCCCATTTAATATTTAATTTAACAACATTATCTCCAACATTTGAAATTCAAATAGAAGCCTATTCTCCATAAAAGTCTCACGCAATAAACCCTACTCCTCCTCTATTTAAAGAAATCGAAGCCATAAAGTAAAGATAGTCGAATTGAGGAGAGAAAGAATTGTGAGAAAGTAATCGACTTGGGCGAAAGCTGATCGTGAGAGTGATTGGATTGAGGTGTTCATATCCTCTTTTCTTTCTCATCTTGTAATCGCATATCACCCACCATGTTTGGGGAATTTTCCTTTGTATTTTCTTTTCATCCAACCATGAACTAAATTTAGATGGTTTGGGTTATTAGGTTTTGAGAGGTTTTTGTATGGATTATTTTATTTTGGTTTAAGTTTAATGCGCAATTTTGATTCAATTCTTATTCTTGCAAATTGAGTAGTTTAGATATAAACACTTGAGGGGAGAATCATTAATTGAAACTCAAATCCCTAATCGGTGACAACAAAGGGAGAGCGAGATCATTGGAGATTCGTAAGAAGGATATACTCTAATGAAGTGACGCCATTAGAGGTTCCTCAACCGAGTTGATTTCCAAACATTACGAGAGTTGATGAAGATCAACGGACTGAATTGAATCTGGGTTTCCCAATATTGCGAGAGCTGAAAGGAATCAATTCCCTCGTGAACCAAGTTTTCGAGAAGTGACAAAGTAAAGGAAGCTTGGAGAAGGAGTGAATTTCAAGCGGATAACAAGTGTTCAAGGAAAGATGGTGTCCACTCTTGGTAAAGTAACGTGTGAAGACGTATCACTGGGGTTTGCACAAGCGTCAACCCTTCAAGTTAGAATTAACGTGAAGGCATTGAAAAACACTCTACCAAGCGTTGGAGGCACAATTGACTTGCCACGGCTTTGCACTTGCTGCAACAATTAACTTGTCGAGAATAGTGCTACTCTGACTCAACCACTTGCTATTGCATTTCACTGGTTACGAAGAGTCTTACTTCCAGCAAACTACTTGCCTAGGCAATTACTTGCCATGACAATATATTTGCCTCAGCATCTCACTTGTGTCAAGCATTCAACTTGCCAAGCAACTCATCCAGCATACTCTCAATCCTAATAAGCCAACCTACAGTCTTTCTTTATTCCTCTACAGTCTTTCTTTATTTTATTTTAGATACTTCTTTACCACCATCCATCACCACAAATACTTTCTTATTTCAGTGCAAGGAGTTATGAACCGAAGTCCTTCAAGACCAGTCCCTATAGAGATGATACTCTATATTCATCACTTTATTACTTGCGATGTGTTCACTTCCACCATTTGTGTAGCACTCAAAACACACAATAGACATCTTTTTGTATCACAAGCAAGGTGGAAGACTGGTAGAGCAGTACATCCACGACTTTTGCAAATATTACAAGTATAGAGCTGAGTATATTAAGAAGGAGGAGGAGAAATGTAGAATGTTTTTTTCAGGTTTGAGTGATGACCGCCGACCTTTGTTTACTGCTTTGAGAATCACAGATTTCCAGTAACTCATGAACCGAGCTATTTCTACTGAAGCTGCACAAAGGTCACAATAGACTAGGGGGCTAACCCGATCTGAAAAGAGGCCCCGAGATAATTCTCCTCCTCCATTACCATATAAGAAGGGTAAGAAATAAGGGTTTAAATAACAATACTACCTGCAGCCCTTCCGATCAGGCAACATTTCCAGGCCACATATCATGTCCCAATCTGCTGCAAGAACAACTTCTATTGAGAGTACCATATGTTTAGGTTAAGAATCCCAATACCCTACTTGTAATTTCTGTAACGCCCCAGTTTTAGTCCTAGCAGTTTTGTGGCTTGTTAGACAGTTTAGTGGATCGGGTTAGGGATTCGAGTCAGATTTGGGAGTAAATATTTTTTGGGAGATAAAAATATGGGAAAATGGTTAAAAGTTATATTTTAATATATGATTAATATTGGTGAAATCAATTTTGGAAAATGGGTTTTGGAAGGGTGACATTTTGGTTAGTGACCAAAATGTAATTTTTGAAAACTATTTTTAAAGGTGACTAAAATGAAAAGGATCAAATTCTTAGAATCCCTAAGGATCTATTTTACCAAGTTTTTTCTGGAGATTTATCCCTTCAATTAATTCATTTAACATGTTTTTAAAAGATAATGAAAAGGGATTTTAGATATTAAAGTTAGTTATCACTTTTAATGAAAAATTAACGTAATTTTTCTCTCCACTTCTTTTCTGCAAACACTCTTATTTTCATCAAATCACAGAGGTGAGAGACTTGTTTTCTTAATTTCTTGATTTTTAATTGGTTCTTTATCTTTGATTTACAAAACCGTATTGAATTCTTGTGTTTTTCAAGCTTTAAATAAGTAATTGAGGGGGAAATCACACAATAGATATAAGGTTCATTCTTCTCCTCTATTGATGGTTCTTTATTGATATTCCCAAGTATTTGATCCTTGATTTATGATTTGTAAACTGATTTTGTGTTTTTATAATGATTAATTGATTTAATTGGGTAAAATTGATGAAATAGTGGAAGATCCGAATTGGATCTATTTTCTAGTGTTGAGAATTGATTTTAAACATATTTTTGATGTATTATATTGTTGATAAGTTGATTTTAACAATGGAATCTTGAAACTCTTGAATCCCTAATTGTTAAGGTTGTTAGATTTGTGTTTTTGTGAAGTTATGGTGGCTGTGCGTTTGCTGGAAGTATTTGGATGAATTAATCCTGTTTTAAGTGTTAATTGATGATTATGGAAGTGCTAGGTTGTTAGATTGCGGTTGGGTTGTGATTGGAAAGAGTTAGATGATGTTTTTAGTTGTTGGGGTTGGGTAATTGTGAGAGGATGTGGAAGTTCGTGTGGATTTGTTGTTGCAGTGTTTTGAATGCATTGAGATGCATTAATCCTCTATTGTAATATGGCCAAAATAGGAGAAGTGGATCTGGAAGTGATCGGTGATGCTTTGGAGGCTTTGGACGCTTGATTCCACGTTGGTGAATCGAGGCTTTGCGTATCGGTGAGTGAGAACGTGGATTCTAGCTTTGGAATGTTTTAAAAGTGGTTTGTGGGAGTTTAAACTGAGCTTGAAACACTGGTTTAAACTCGAAAGTAAGTATAACATGGTTTTCTCTCTCGGTCGTGCTTTAATGAAATGGTTTTATGCACTTGTTTTGATTTACATTGAACCTACTATTTAAGCACGATCTAAAGTATATGAGATACTATTTTCAAGCATGAAATTATGAAGGATGCACATGGTAAGTGATACTGTAAGTATATGGTTTATACTTGTGTTTAAAGCATGGTTTGTTGCTTTGGAAAATGGTTTGGTTAAATTCTTGTAAATACAGTGAGGTTAATGGTAAATGGTGAATTATATTGGCAAGTGATGTGTTTTAAAAATTGTTATCGGACATAGTTGGTTGGCCATAGGATTGATAGAGCACTACAATAAGTCACCTTGGATGTCGAGGGGTTTTGATTTGGTGTACCAAAAACTCCATCCAAGTACCCTAATGGTCGAGGGGTTACATGGTACCGTAAACTCCCGTTAGTGGGTTAAGCATCTAACCGATGAGGGGGTTGGTGTCCCCGTGGGTTGAAAGTATATCCAGTTGTAATGTACCACGATTGTGATTGTATCGCTATTCCGGTTGAGATGACTTGAAGTGTTGGGAGAAAACTTGTTGAATCCATGTATCCGATGAACTATTTTGTTAAAGGAACTTGGTTAATGATCACTTGTAAGCCAATATAATTGTTGATGTATCATTGAAATGGTTTATGTTGTATAATGGGATTTATACATGTTTACTCTTTAAGCTTTCCATATGGTCGTTATGCATGGGAAGGCTTAAATTGAGGTTTAGCAATGGGATTTATTGTTGGTTAATGATACATGTTGCATATAGTTTAATATGCAGGTTTTAAAGATTTTAAGTGCATGGTTTTCAAGGCGTGATAATGTTTTAAAAGAAGATTGAAACGAGATTTCAATGTGACGTTGAGAAATGGTTTTAAATGCATTGATGGTGTCTTGTTTTTAAGAACTCCTCACTAAGCCTAGTGTGCTTCCGCTCTCTTTGTCCATCAATGCAGAGAATTAAAGGCTTGGAAGGCAGAGGGAAGCAAGGGATCACAACAAGACTTGGTAACCAAAGTATGTTTTTGGATTAGACTATAAGTAATAAGGGCAATGGGGTTCCTTGTTGTTTTGGGAGGTGTTTTTTCAAACTCTCAGTTTGAGCAAGTTTGTTTGGTTGCTCTTGGATTGTAAATGGCCATTATAGATTGTTTGTGGTGATGGTTTGAAGTTTCATGCTTTGCTTGATTGGTTTCTAGGAAGCATGCCACTAGACTAACGTTTGAAGTATGATGCCATGAATTAATGTTGAAACTGAGTTGCTCTGATGTGGTTTGATCCTTAATTATCTTGGATGTATGTTAGAAGCATGTTAGGGTCGGGGAGGCGTTTCGATATGGTATGGTATTGTCATGAATGGCATTTCGATACGCAAGAGCGTATCAGAACGAGTTTTGGCCACTGGAATTTTGGATTTTGAAATAATGAAGGGTATCGAAACACCTCTTGTCCGTACTGGTACGGTGGCAGTTAAGTTGGTTATTTGGAATATTCTGAAGTTCTATTTTCTTACGTTTTGGTTTCTGAATGTTGTGGATGCAACTGAATGAGTTTGGATAACCTTTTTGATCTAATTTTTGACATGTAAGCATGAAACCTGCTTAATTAAAGATTGGTAATATAAAAATGAGCTAAGACCCTACAGTTTTCTAAATTTGCAACTTGGTCCCTAAATGGCATTTGTAATCAACTGGATGTCAATTCGACGCCCGATTGAGTTGGGTTTTCACTTAGGATCAGTATGTACAAGTAGGATACTAATTATGCATCTAGACAAGATAAATAAAAATGGTCGTGTTTCGAGTTTTATCTTCACAGTTTACTTCGGTAAACCTAACGTAGCTCGCTTGGTTCGGTCTTGCGACTAGGCCGGGTCGAGGGGGTTACAATTTCTGTCAGAGGAGGCATCTTGTTGGACAGTGCCATAGGCAAACTGGAGCATGTTTCTTCTGTGGTGAACAAGGTCATTATATCAAAGATTGTCCAAAGAATACATCCAAGTCTACTGCACCAACAAGTACAACGTCCCCTGCTTAGTCCTTCAAGGGAAAATGACAGAAACAAGCTACAACAGGAGCTTTCGAGAGGCTTGGTGGCTCTATAAGAACTCCAAGTCGACAAGAATCCAAGGCTTTAGCTCAAGTTTACCATGTGAGGAGCAAGGAGGATAAAGAGGATCTAGATATTATAGTAGGTACTATTGAATTGTATACTCACCCTATTTATATATTGATTGATCCTGGATCTACTCATTCCTTTATAAGCACTATATTGATTAAAAGATTTAATTTAACATTTGAACCTTTACCTTTCAAAATCATCGTAACCAACACTTTAGGTGATAGTGTCGTAGTTGGATTGGTATGCAAAAATTGTCCCCTTATGATACAAGGGATACCTTTTCCGGCCAATCACATGGCCCTCCCTATTCATGAATTTGACATCATATTAGGGCTTGACTGGCTCAGAGAGCATCAAGCTTGGGTAGATTGTTTGAAGAAAAGGTTGTACCTTCGAGGTTTTGGCAAGGAGAGTGCGACTCTCATAGACACCAGAGGTAAGGAATCATTGTTATATGCTAATGCAAGTAAAGAAGAACCTCAGTTGCAAGATATAGATACTATACAAAAATTTCCCAATGTGTTTTTCGATGAACTTCTGGGTTTACCACCCACCCGTAAAGTTGAATTTGGGATTGAAGTGCAACTTCTAACCACCCCGATTTCCATTGCACCATACAACATGGCACTAGTTGAACTCACCGAGCTTAAGGTACAGATTCAAGACTTGCTGAATAAAGGTTTCATTCGGTTAGGTTCCTCACCCTGGGGAGCTCTGGTCCTCTTTGTTAAGAAGAAAGACGGATCTCTGTGTATTTGCATTGATTACCGACAGTTAAACAAGCTTACCATCAAGAATAGGCATCCTTTACCGAGAATTGATGGCTTGTTTGATCAACTTAAGGATGCAACCATCTTCTCCAGGATTGACTTAAGATCTGGATATTATCAATTGAGAGTTAAAGAATGTGATGTGCCCAAAACAACTTTTCGTACAAGATATGGCCACTACGAATCCCTAGTTATGCCCTTCGGATTAACTAATGCATCAGCTGCCTTTTTGGATCTCATGAATTAGGTTTTTAGACGTTATCTTGGTAAGTTTGTAGTGATGTTCATATATGACATATTGACTTACTCCAAGAGTCAAGCTGAGCATGGAGACTATCTTCGTGTTGTGCTTCAAACACTTCGGGAGAAGCAATTGTATGCCAAGTTTAATAAGTGTGAGTTTTGGCTTACCGAAGTTTCATTTCTAGGACATGTGGTTTCTGTAGAGGGTATCCAAGTGGACCCAAAAAAGACTCAAGCTATAGTTGAGTGGAGGCCACCGAAGAATGTTGGTGAAGTTTGTAGTTTCCTCAGTCTTGATGGCTATTATAGGAGATTCATTAAAGGATTTTCTATAATAGCATCACCATTAACCAAACTCCTACGAAAATATGATCGGTTTAATGGACTGAGAAGTAGCAATGCAATTTTGATAAGCTTAAGCAAGTATTGACTCATGCACCGGTCTTAACCCATCATAAATAGTGATGCATTATATTAGGGGTTAGGATGTGTATTGATGCAAGAAGGCAAAGTAGTTGCGTATGCTTCAAGGCAACTTATGCCACACAAGATGAACTACCTTACGCATGATCTTGAATTGGTTGTGGTTGTCTTTGCATTAAAGCTCTGGAGGCATTATCTCTACGAAGAAAAATGTTATCTCTTTACCGACCACAAAAGCCTCAAGTATCTTTTGACTCAAAAGGTGTTGAACCTTCAACAAAGAAGATGGATGGAACTTCTCAAAGATTACAACCTTGTAATTGATTATCTCCCAGGCAAGGCCAAAGTTGTAGATGATACACTTAGCCGCTAACTTTCTCCTACTTCTCGAGCTATCAACGCTCATTTCAAGTTACAGAGATGCTGACCTTTAGTAGGTGAACTCCAAGTTCATTCAACCATTGTAACGAGAATCAAGTCGTTGCAGGATCAAGATCATGAACTGCAAGCCATTGTCACCAAGCTTCGGAGAAATCCTGATCCTAACTTTAAAGTTAACTTTGGAGGACTCATGTGTTTCTGTGATAGAATTTGTATACCAAATGATGAATCACTTTGTGATTATATCCTCAAGGAAGCTCATTGTAGCCCTTTCTCAACTCACTCGGGGTCGATGAAAATGTATAAGGACCTTCGAGAATTGTACCGGTGGCCTGGTATGCAGAAAACCATTACAGAGTTTGTATCTAAGTGCCTTATGTGCCAACGAGTTAAGGCTGAGAACTGTGTCCCTACTTGGCTATTGCAACCCACTGAACTTCCCCAATGGAAGTGGGATAGAATAACCATGGACTTTGTTAGTGGACTACCGTTGACTCTAGCTAAGAATGATACTATTTGGGTTATCGTTGACTATTTTACCAAGTCAGCTCATTTCTTACCTGTCAGGATGGACTATGGTCTTCCTAAGTTAGCTGACTTGTACATCAATTTAACCCTCTCGACACGGCCTAGTCGCAAGACCGAAATGAACAATACCGAAGTAAACCATAAAGATTAAACCTAAGAAATGTCCATTTTTTTCCTTTTACTTATCTAGATGCGTTTATACTTTCCTACATGGTCATATTGTTCATAGGTGAGCACTCAACTCAATCGGGCATCATAACGATATCCAATTGGCCACAAACACGAGTTAGGGACCAAAATGTAATTTTAGCAAAATAGAAGGGATGGTTTTCCACTTTTTAAGTTGCCAATCTTAAATTAGGTTCATTTCATGCTTATATGTCAAACATCAACCTCAAACGATCATCCATGCTTAAATAATTGACAAAGCAATATTCAAGGACTAAAATGAAAGAAAACTGAACTTTACTAAAGCCATTAACTAACTTAACTACCATGGGTAACGGTACGCCCATATGAGTACCGGTACGCCCTCTCCAATTCAAATTTCAAAAATTTCAGTAGCCAACTCCAGTACCGGTACGACCCTGCGTACTGATACGCCTTACCAAAACCAAAGGCCCGTAGCGATCCTCAAACACGTGTACCGATCCCCCAAGCTAAACTCAGCCTTCTCGTACTGATATGCGAACCCGTGTATCGGTACGCTACGCTAAAGATACATTCCCGTATCGCAACGCCTAGCCTGTGTACCAGTACCATAAGCCTTAAATGGCTTCCCGTACCGATACGCGAACACGCGTACCGATACGCCTGGACCTAAATGGTTTCAATTGGTTGGTTTAACATGCTTACCTCAAAACTATACCACTTCATTATTCCATAAACTTTCATACAACAATACCTAAATGCAAAATCAACCTAAACAACATAAACTCAACAACCAATTGGCTTCCACTCATCCAATGATATTCTAAAGGCATGCTTCCCAAAAACAGTTTGCCTTACAACCCAAAATGCACAATTAAGCCATTCTCAGCATATGCATCATAACATCACAATCCATACAACACAATAAACTTGCTCAAAGCATCACAATAAGGCAATCATCAAGGAAACTCTAGATGCATACCTAAGCCACCATACATCCTTAACTACAACAAGTATTAACATCAAGCATAGCAACATCAATCATCCTCAAATTCCAGCATAGAAAACATACTCAAAACCATAAGAAAACAGGATTACAACCCCCAAAAACTTTGGCAAACACATTTCCTTATTAACCGGAAACATAAACCGAGTTCATACTCAAAGTAGTTTATCTCTTGGATCCTTGTAAACCTTGCCCTTGCTGCCCAAACTTTAATGCTATGCATCATTAGGAAAAAGACAGCGTACGCACATATGCTTAGTGAGGATGCTCATAAACAATGATGCATTTAATTTCATTTAAAACATTTGCTTGCCTTTCCCAAAACATGCTTACTACCAAAGTATTTTCTCATGATTCCAACTGAATCAAAACATAACGGTATTCATAACATCATAAACATTTCATGCTTAAATCCCAAAACATTTTAATCAAACCATGCTTAAAACCCAAAGCATTTTAATACAAGATTCAACCCAAGATCTTTCTCATATATTGGCATTTATAGTGACCCGGATAGACTACCTCTATCCTATAGACATATCGGATACACAGATCTCTCATACCATGCCCAATTAAACTGCATGATATCTGATAAGTGTTCAAAAGTACTATTTTTCTTACCCTTTTTACTCATATTATTGTTAGACTTAGGCTCATATTAGTTGCATAGTTAGCCATTCATGCATTAATCCATGTTTCCTTCCATTGCTGAGCTTGATTACATAACTTTGTAGTTTTTGTGGAAAAGATGCTGCTTTGGTGTGCTTTGTGTGTGTATGTGCAGAATCACTAGCCAAAGCAATGTCGAGCTAGTTGCCAGGGCAATGCATGAAGGATATGCCGAGCTAGTTGCCAGGGCAAAGCATGAAGGAGACACCGAGCCAGTCGACAAGTCCAAGGGAGAGAGCATTAGGGGAAATTTCGACAAGTCCAAGGGAGAAAGCAAGGGGAATTTTCGACAAGCATCTAGGGCAAGGGATTTTCGACAAGCTTCATCTTTTCTTCCTTGTTCGATTGGGTTCATGCTAGGGATTATTTATCTTGTGTTTCTTTGGAACCTAGCCATGAACTAAATCTACTTGGCTATGGTTATTGTGTTTTGTGGTTGTGAGAAACTATTGGTTTTTGTTTAGGTAATAAGAGTTTGCACTTTTCTGTTTCAAGGTTTATTCATTCTTGGTTCTTATTCTTGTTTGCGAGTGAATTGGGAGAGGATCTCGTGATTTCATCTATTTATCTAATATCGGGAGAGTTAGATTCAAGAAACGAATGAATATGATCTTTATTCAATCCAATGATGGTGAAGATTAATCCGGCTTAGGAATAAGTTAAGGATTTCAACGGCTAAGAGGAGCGCAAGATTGGTTGTTGTTCACCCTTGATTCACGCAGGGATGTATTATCAAGGCATGCACAAGTAGCTAGAGTTTCGACTTAGGGATAAGAAGAAACCATTGAAGAACGCTCTGCCAAACCTTGAAGGTTGCTGCCCAGATGCCCAAGTAGTTGCCCAGGCAACCATCGATTAGTTGCCAAGGCAACCCCGTTGTGCAAGTTGCCACGGAAACTGAGTTGCCCGTGCACTATTTTACCAAAACAATCCAATCGGCTATCACACCTCAACTCACGATAACCTGGCCTATCTCTCTCTCATTTGAATTCATCTTTTCTTTTACGTTATTGCCTTATAGTTTAGTTATTAGATAAACTCCTATAATCCATTACTTGTGTTTTTACTTTTCACAGTGCAAGAGACTAGATTCTTGAAGTGGCACCAATCCCTGTGGAGACGATATCTTTTATACTATAACTTGCGACGTGTATACTTGCACATTTGCGTAGCACTTATTACGCGCAACAAGTTTTTGGCGCCATTGCCGGGGATTGGCAATAGCGACTTTGTTTTTACTTTCTTGCACCTTCTTTTTACTTTTCTTGTTTAAAATTCAAAGGGCTAACAAACTTTGGTTTTGCATTGGTATATGACCAGGGCAAGACCAACTTCACTAGAATATCCCTTTGATCCAGAAATCGAATGAACCTTACAAAGACTTAGACGAAGGATAAGAGAAGCAATGGCAAATCAAGACGGCAATATGAATCAAGATGTTCGAGCAGGAGGAGGAGTGATTCTTGCACGAAACAGAACTATTCGAGACTATCTTGAAGAAGATCTTGATGGACTTAACCCAGGAGTTGTCGCACCTGAAATTGAAGCCGACCACTTTGAGTTGAAACCGGTAATGTTTAATATGATCAACACAATAGGTCAATTTGGCGGCTCAGCAACTGAAGATGCAGGACAACATCTGAAATCTTTCCTCGAGATTTGTAACTCGTTCAAGATACACGGAGTTACCCCCGATGTCTTACGATTAAGATTATTCCCCTATTCACTGAGGGATAGGGCGAAAGCATGGTTGAATAGCATTCCTGCCGGATCCATAGCATCTTGGACTGATCTTTGTCGTGATTTCCTTGCTAGATTTAATCCTACAAATTTGACTGATAAGCTTCGTAACGACATTACTTCTTTTCGATAGGCAGATGATGAATCCATGTATGAGGCTTGGGAGCGATATAGAGAACTTCTACACAAATGCCCCTACACGGATTCCCGGTGTGGATTCAAGTAACAATGTTTTACAACGCCGTGAATACACCAACAAGGATGATGCTAGATGCCTCGGCAAACGGCATACTCCTAGATAAGTCACCGAAGGAAGCAATGCAAATTTTAAACAGGCTGGCCAAGAATGACTATCAATTCCCATCTACTAGAAGAGGAGGAGTTAGACGCCAAGCCACAATACATGAACTAGGATCACCAGATTCAATTTCGGCACAATTGGCCGCTTTAACCAAGATGGTCCAGAACATGCAAAAACCAAACAACACACATGAAGTCAAGGTAATGGATTCTTTTTGTGAGTTATGTGGTGATAACCATAATTCTTCTGAATGTATGCAGAATCCGGAATCCAGCTTCTATGTGGGGAATTACAATCAGAGCAATAATGTGATGTCCAATACATACAATCCAGCTTGGAAGAAGCACCCGAATTTTTCATGGAGTAATCCCAACAATGCTCTAAACTAGAACAATCAGAATGCACAAGCATCGAGATTCCAGCAGAATATGCCACGGCAACAGATGCCGCAGCAACAACCGACAACATCTAGTTCTTTGGAAAATTCTCTAAATGCTTTTATGATGAAAACTGAATCTTATATGGCTGAGAATAGTAATTTCATAAAAAGAACTGATGCTTTCATTAACAGGACCGAGATGAGATTGCAAAACCAAGAGGCGGCAATCAAATCATTGGAAAATCAAGTCGGACAATTTGCTCAAAATCTGAATACTAGACCACAAGGAGGTTTACCTAGCGATACTGAAGTCGCAAGAGGAACTGGCCATGAGCAATGTAAGGCAATCACCACCAGAAGTGGCCAACAACTTAGAGAGGTTCAAACCCGTTCATCAAACAAAACTCCACAAAAAGATCAAGACGAACCTAGCGGCAAAGCCTCAGATGCTGAACAAGGAATTGCCGCGGCAACCAGCAATAAGCATGCCTCGGCAACCGACGATAAAGACGCCGCGGCAACTTGTGAAAAGCATGCCTCAGCAACCCCAGTTGATAACGCCTCGGCAACTCTAGATGTCCCGGTAATGCCGTCAATCAGGTTTCAAACCAATGAAAGGATCGAAGATATCCAACTTCCACCACCATTCCCACAAAGATTGAAGCGACAAAAGCAAGAATACCAATTCAAGAAGTTTCTTGATATCCTAAAGCAAGTCCACATCAACTTGCCATTGGTGGAAGCAATTGAACAAATGCCAAACTATGCCAAGTTCCTTAAAGACATTGTGTCCAAGAGAACAAGGCTAGGAGAGTTTGAAACAGTTGCCGCAACAGAGGGATGCATGGCAATGTTGCACAATCGTATGCCACCCAAGTTGAAGGATCCCAGAAGTTTCACAATACCCTGTTCTATTGGAAATCACTATGTCGGGAAAGCACTATGCGACCTAGGGGCTAGCATAAACTTGATGCCTAAATCGGTTTTCCAGAAACTAGGAATCGGGAAGGCAAGACCTACAATGATTATGCTGCAGCTAGCCGACAGATCCTATGTGCATCCGGAGGAAAAATCGAGGACATACTGGTAAAAGTTGATAAATTTATTTTTCCCGCTGACTTTATTGTTTTGGATTGTGAAGCGATGAGCATGCACATATCATTCTCGGGAGACCATTCCTAGCGGCGAGAGAACCTTGATCGACGTTGAAAAGGGAGAACTCACAATGAGGGTGAATGACCAGCAGGTCAAACTAAATGTGTTCCAAACACTAAGGCATGCCGATGATCCAGAAGAATGCCAACTACTTCATGCCACGGCAGAGTTTAACTTCGATGAGGAATTTAGTTGCCTCCGCAACTACATTGCCGATCAAGAGGAACCTGAGGAGTATGAAGAACCGGTCGATGAGGAACAACCAGAAGAGGCAAGTTGGCTAGCCAATCGACCAGGTACATACTTTGAACCACTGGATTACTCAGGTAAGGAAGGTAAGCTCGAAAAACCCTCTATTGAACAACCACCAATTCTTGAGTTGAAACAATTGCCAGAGCAACTTAAATATGTATACTTAGGGACCGATAATACATTGCCTGTAATTATTTCTTCTAAGTTACAGCCTGAGCAGGAAAAGAAACTGATCAAGATGTTGAAGCTACACAAAAGGGCAATAGGGTAGACAATTGCCGACTTGAAGGGAATTAGCCCGGCGGTGTGCATGCACAAGATCTTGTTGGAAGATGACCACAAACCTTCAATTGAGGCCCAGAGGAGACTGAATCATGCCATGAAAGGGGTTGTAATGGAAGAAATCATTAAGTGGCTTGACGCCGGCATTATATACCCTATCTCCGATAATACGTGGGTAAGTCCGGTACAATGTGTACCGAAAAAGGGAGGTATAACAGTGGTAAGCAATGAAAATAATGAACTTATCCCAACCAGGACTGTGACCGGTTGGAGGGTTTGTATGGACTATCGAAAGCTAAACAAAGCCACTAGGAAAGATCACTTCCCATTACCCTTTATTGATCAAATGCTTGACCGTCTTGCAGGTAAACCCTTTTATTGTTTTCTTGATGGTTATTCAGGTTACAATCAGATTGCCATAGCACGAGAAGATCAAGAAAAGACAACCTTCACATGTCCATATGGTACTTATGCCTTCCGAAGGATGCCGTTCGGATTGTGTAACGCCCCGGCAACCTTCCAAAGATGCATGATGGCACTCTTTTCAGACATGGTCGAAGACTTCCTTGAGATCTTCATGGTCGAAGAAACGGATTTAGTCCTCAATTGGGAGAAATGCCACTTTATGGTAGATGAGGGAATAGTGCTCAGCCACAAGATTTCATCCAAGGGAATTGAAGTAGACAAAGCCAAGGTGGACGTGATCGAGAGATTACCCCCACCAAATTCGGTTAAAGGAATTCAAAGTTTTCTCGGACATGCAGGTTTTTACAGGAGGTTCATTCATAATTTTTCTAAAATCACTAAACCCTTGTGTAATCTGCTTGAACAGGATAAAGTCTTCAATTTTGATGATTCTTGCACTCAAGCATTCGAAACCCTAAAGAAAAAGCTTGCCTCGGCACCCATTGTCATTCCACCAGATTGGACGCTACCTTTTTGAGCTCATGTGTGATGCAAGTGATTTCGCGGTAGGAGCAGTCCTAGGCCAACGCACAGGTAAGACCATCCATGTGATATACTATGCTAGTAAAACTCTTAATAGTGCTCAAGTGAATTACACAACAACGGAGAAAGAGTTACTAGCTGTAGTTTTCGCATTTGACAAGTTCTGATCCTATTTAATTGGTACAAAGGTAATTGTTCATACGGACCATTCGGCAATCAAATACTTATTTGCTAAAAAGGATGCTAAACCTCGTTTGATTCGTTGGATATTACTTTTACAAGAATTTGATATTGAAATTAAGGACAGGAAAGGAACAGAAAATCAAGTGGCCGATCACTTATCACGTTTGGAACGCAACAAGGAGGAGGATGCGGACCTAGAGATATGCGATGCATTCCCGGATGAACAAATTTTAGTTGCCTCGGCAACCCTTGATGCCGCAGCAGCCTTTGACGCACACGCCTCGGTAATTTTGGGAGCAGTCGCCACGGCAGCACATGCCTCGGCAATACCCTGGTACGCGGATTTAGTTAATTTCCTTGTTTGTGGTATTTTTCCTTATGGCATTACTCACCAAGGGAAGAAGCGGTTCCGCCATGATGCTAAGCATTACTTTTGGGACGAGCCTCTTTTGTTTAAACAATGTTCAGATTAGGTTATACGCCGATGTGTCCCTGAAGAAGAGCAACAGAATGTACTCCGGCAATGCCATTCTTCACCCTATGGAGGACATTTTGGAGGAACTCGTACCGCGGCCAAAGTTTTGGCGAACATTGTACAAAGATGCCCAAGACTTTTACAAGCAATGTGATCGTTGCCAGAGGACGGGCAATATCTCTAGACGACATGAGATGCCACTCCAGAACATCATCGAGGTGGAACTGTTCGATGTATGGGGGATCGACTTTATGGGACCTTTCCCATCTTCATTCGGAAACCTCTACATCTTACTTGCCGTCGACTATGTGTCTAAATGGGTAGAGGCAGCTGCAGTTCCCAACAACGATTCCAAGACCGTGCAAAGATTCTTGCAGAAAAACATATTTACACGGTTTGGGATGCCGAGAGCAATTATCAGCGATGAAGGCTAGCATTTTGACAACAGACTAATTGCCAAGATGTTGCAACGCTCCGGCATATCACACAAGATCGCCACGGCATATCACCCACAAACCAACGGGCAAGCGAAATTTCCAACCGGGAGTTGAAGGGAATACTCGAGAAAGTTGTAAATCCCAATGAAGGATTGGTCATTAAGACTAGATGACGACTTTGGGCATATCGTCTCGCATTCAAAACACCCTTAGGTATGTCCCCTTCCGACTTGCCTATGGCAAAACATGCCATCTACCGGTGGAAATCGAGCACAAGGCGACTTTGGCAATCAAGACCGTGAATATGGATTGGGAAAGTGCCGGACAAAAGCGTTTGATGGACCTCAATGAGATAGAAGAATTCCGTGCACTCGCCTATAACAATGCACGAATCTACAAGGAGAAAACAAAGCGATGGCACGACAAGAAACTATTGCCACGACAATTCACGCCAGGGCAACTAGTTCTCCTATTCAATTCTCGGCTAAAACTTTTCCCGGGAAAGCTGAAATCAAGATGGTCGGGACCATTTGAAGTCGTCAAACCATTTTCCCATGGCACCGTGATAATCAAGTCCATCTCTGACAACCATGAATTCAAAGTTAATGGACAAAGATTGAAGCACTACAATGGTGCCCATGTGGAACGTAACAAGGAAGTGGTCAACTTAGGAGATGCATGAGCATGCTCTCCCTTTTGATATTTTTATTTTTATTTATATTTATTTTTGTTTTTTTTTCTGATTATTTAATTATTTTATTTTTTTTCCGATTTTTTTTTATTTTATTATTTTTCCGATTATTAGTAGTTTTAGGATAGATTTTTTATTCAAGTTTAAGAATCCTATTACACATCTTTATTTATTTTCTTTATTAGTTTATCTTTAATTTTAATCCTTATTTGATTTGTCTTTGAATTGTAGGAAAAGAAGTTCAAGATAAAGAAGGAATTCTAAACCAAGTAGGAAAACATCTTCAACAAGGAAACTAATGGGCTGAATCTAAGGCTTATATAAAGCCTCCAATTCATCCTAACCAAAACCCCCTTGTCGACAACTCCTACAAAACCCTAACCCCTTTTTCGTTTTTTTTTCAACCCCACCCACCTATCTTTTCTATAAAACCCATCACCCTTAACCTATTCCTACTTTCTATCTTGCAACTTTTTAGTTTCTTTTCTTTTCTTTTCTTTGTTTTTACTCACAACCAAGATCATCCATGGCATCCAAGATTAAACTTTTAGTTCATCCAAGTTCCTCCAAAAAACCAAGATACAAGAAGTTTGCTACACCGGTGGTTCAAGAAAGATTTCAATCCAAGTTTGAAAGCCGGAAGATTCATGAAGAACAAGGTTTTGAATACTCCAACTCTCATCAAGATTTCGGCCTTGAACCATTCATCTTCAAGAGGATTGCACATCAAAAGTGGCAAATCTTTTGCCATCAACCGTAACTGTAATATCTCATGGGTAAGAGAATTCTATGCTCACTCACCTAACCCGGATAATCCTTATGTTTTTGTTCGTGACAAGGCCATACTTATAAGTCCCGAAAGCATCAACACCTTTTACGGGCTTTACATTGAGAAGGACGAGCATCAAGCCTTCATTGACCAAATCAATCCCAAGCAACTCGACAAGGTGCTTCAAGAACTCACTCAACCGGGAACTCATTGGAACGACGGTAAATACAAGGGCACGGTAAATTGCCTTCGGCTTAAACCCGAGGCAAAACTATGGAATAAGTTTGTTAAAACTTCTTTAATGCCCTCCACACACAATACTACCGTTGATATGCCACGTCTTTTGCTCATACATTCTATTTTGCATAATCGCATCATTAACATTGGAAAAATTATTTGTGATGAGATTTTTGTATGCAGCTCAAAAGATAAGGGTTATCTTTTCTTCCCTTGCTTAATTTCTAATCTTTGCAAGGAGATGCATGTCCCGAGTGAGTCCACCGATGAAAAGGCCCTACCCAAGTCTGGTTGGAATCAAGCACTAATCCGAAAGCTAATGGGAGAGGCACCGGGAGATTCTTCAAGGCCTCCAATTGCCACGGCAACTCCTGCCGCCGCGGCAATCCCTAATACCCAAGCACCTAACGCCAGGGCAACTCGGCCATTAATCCCGGGACACTTTGAAGCACTTTTGCACCCATTGGCGAGCCGCCTAAGGCAAATTGAAGATCGGCAACTAATGTTCACGTGGTACATGAAGGAGCACAACAATGCCATCACCCAAGTCATCCTAGAAAAGTACCCGGACAATCGCGTGCCATTCCCAATCTTTCCCGCCGAGATCCTTGCCCCGGCAACCAAGGAAGCTGATGCCACGGCAACCAACCCTGAAGATGCCACGGCAACCAAAGCTAAAGACATCCCAGCAACCACTGCAAAAGCCAAAGGTAAAGCACCTATGCCCGAATCAACTCCTACGGAATCATTTTCTGATTTTTCAGATTCGGACGAGTCCTCCATTGAACGAATAAAGACCGCACCAATTGAATCCTCCAAGCGAAAAGCCATTGACATTGATGAAGAGGACGATGAGGACAACCCCGTACGAGGATCGATTCCACCACCGGCAACAAGAAAACAACCATCGCGTTCAAGCAAGAGAATCAAAACACCGACTAGAAGGAAACTAATCATCTATGATGACGAACTCTCGGAGTAAGTCCTCGTATGCATTTTTTTGTTATTTTTATGCATGCATTGAGGACAATGCCTCACTCGAGTTTGGGGGGGGATTGTTATTAGTAGTTACCATGTTTAATTACATTCATCTTAAGTATTACATTTAGGATACATAAATTGCTTGCCATGCCTTTAATTGAAACAAGAATTGCTTAGATTTGATGAATATTCGATGATGACTTTGCCAATGCACTTAATTGATAGAATTTTTATTCTAGGATAACCATGGAAAACTTTAGAAATTTACTATGATGCTAAATTTGATGAAACACTGTTGTGGTTTGATTGATTTAAGGAATTCTAGTGAACTTAGGTCGATAATTAACAAATTGGGAGATTAGAATAAAAATTCGATGAATGCTAGAGGTGCCCGAAATTGGCTCTAGCATGTGCTAAAAAAATTGATCACTAGAGGTGCCCGAAACTGGCTCTAGGATGCGTAAAAAAATTTTAACTAGAGGTGCCCGAAACTGGCTCTAGTCGATTAAATTAACTTAAGAAAACTAAAAACAAAACACTAGAGGTGCCCAAAACTGGCTCTAGTTAAAACATGTTAAAAAGAACACAATGAAGTAATTTGAAAACCTATTGTTTGCATAGAATCCGAAAAATCAACTTGCACACAACTCCGCACACACTCACTAGCATTATAGTTTGATTCCGAGTAACTCCTAAGTTTTCCGAAAAATAAAAAGCCAATCATACTTTGTGCCCCGGTTCAGAGAATTGAAATCAAGTTCAAAGCTAAGTTTGTGAAAATTGAAGTCTTGGCAGGTAATTATGAGTTTGCATTGCTTGAGGACAAGCAATAGTTCGAGTTTGGGGGTGTGATAAGTGTTCAAAAGTACTATTTTTCTTACCCTTTTTACTCATATTATTGTTAGACTTAGGCTCATATTAGTTGCATAGTTAGCCATTCATGCATTAATCCATGTTTCCTTCCATCGCTGAGCTTGATTACATAACTTGGTAGTTTTTGTGGAAAAGATGCTGCTTTGGCGTGCTTTGTGTGTGTATGTGCAGGATCACTCGCCAAATCAATGCCGAGCTAGTTGCCAGGGCAATGCATGAAGGATATGCCGAGCTAGTTGCCAGGGCAATGCATGAAGGAGACGCCGAGCCAGTTGCCATGGCAATTGTCGACAAGTCCAAGGGAGAGAGCATTAGGGGAAATTTCGACAAGTCCAAGGGAGAAAGCAAGGGGAATTTTCGACAAGCATCTAGGGCAAGGGATTTTCGACAAGCTTCATCTTTTCTTCCTTGTTCGATTGGGTTCATGCTAGGGATTATTTATCTTGTGTTTCTTTGGAACCTAGCCATGAACTAAATCTACTTGGCTATGGTTATTGTGTTTTGTGGTTGTGAGAAACTATTGGTTTTTGTTTAGGTAATAAGAGTTTGCACTTTTCTATTTCAAGGTTTATTCATTCTTTGTTCTTATTCTTGTTTGCGAGTGAATTGGGAGAGGATCTCGTGATTTCATCTATTTATCTAATATCGAGAGAGTTAGATTCAAGAAACGAATGAATATGATATTTATTCAATCCAATAATGGTGAAGATTAATCCGGCTTAGGAATAAGTTAAGGATTTCAACGGCTAAGAGGAGCGCAAGATTGGTTGTTGTTCACCCTTGATTCACGCAGGGATGTATTATCAAGGCATGCACAAGTAGCTAGATTTTCGACTTAGGGATAAGAAGAAACCATTGAAGAACGCTCTGCCGAACCTTGAAGGTTGCTGCCCAGACGCCCAAGTAGTTGCCCAACTAGTTGCCCAGGCAACCATCGATTAGTTGCCAAGGCAACCCCGTTGTGCAAGTTGCCACGGCAACTGAGTTGCCCGTGCACTCTTTTACCAAAACAATCCAATCGGCTATCATACCTCAACTCACGATAACCCGGCCTATCTCTCTCTCATTTGAATTCATCTTTTCTTTTACTTTATTGCCTTCTAGTTTAGTTATTAGATAAACTCCTATAATCCATTACTTGTGTTTTTACTTTTCACAGTGCAAGAGACTAGATTCTTGAAGTGGCACCAATCCTTGTGGAGACGATATCTTTTATACTATAACTTGTGACGTGTATACTTGAACATTTGCGTAGCACTTATTACGCGCAACAATATCCCAAACCATGCCTAGTTAAACCAAAAGATTTGACACCCTCGCCTAGTTAAACCGCGAGATTCCACCCTTGCCTAGTTAAACCGCAAGAGTACCGACCTTGCCTAGTTAAACCGCAAGATCACCATCAATTTGGGTTGCCTAGTTAAACCGCATGCCCCAAATGAGGTCTCAACAGTCCGAGTGGCCTTGTTAAACTGCCATACCTCAAGGACCCATGGTCACGATCGATTTTGTTCATATTTTATAGTGCACTTTTAATCCTATGGCATTCCAACTATATCTGATTGTTTATTCACCTTGTCACATAGCCAATATATCATTTACAAAACCATTTACTTACTGTTTTTTTCAATGCATTTCATAAAACACCACATATGCATATCTCATTGCCAATGCAATAACACCACTCCCAACCGAAATGAAAACCAATGCTCAATAGCATTTAAAATACTTTCAAACCCCTACATATGTACTCAAAACCATGCATTACCAGTAAGTAAATCATACCATGTTTATCACCAAAACATGCAAACAACATACTCATATCCAAGCCGATATTCAAGAGCAAAATAAGGAAAACTTACTTCCAAGCTTAGGTAAGTGTCTCACGCTTACCCTAAACTCCCAACAACCTTTACAAACCTTTGAAAGCATTCAAAAAAACAGTTTCCACTCAACGATACGCTTCCCCTTCCTTGCCAACGTGAAACAAGCTCCAATGTCAAGCTTCGTCGCCTTGATTATTCCCTGTTTTAAACACATAAAACCAGAGGATAAATGCATTAAAATGCAATCAAACCATTGCCTAGTAGCAAACTTCCGCAACTCCCCAAGTTGCCCACTCAAAAACAATATGAAACATACCGAAATCATCTTCAAACGTTTCCGAAACTTAACCCAACCATAAACCAACAATTCAAGCCATCAATCAACATCTAACAACATCCAAAAACCCTTTCCTAACATCCTTTTACCTCCAGCAAAGATTAAACTCAAAAATCACCACAATAACTACAAACTAGCAACCTAACTAATTAGAGATTCAAGAGTTTCGGGTTCTATTGATAAAAACAACTTATCAACATCAAAATACATCCAAAACATATATTAAATCCATCTCAATTATTGGAAATCAAATCCACTTCAAAAATCACCATGCTTCTTAAAAATTTCCAAAATAACCCAATTAAACATGGATAAAACATCAAAACCACATTGCAACTTACAAATCAAGGATCAAAAACTTGGGAATATCAATAAAGAACCATTTAACATAGGAGATCACGGACCTTACCCCTGTTATGTGATTTCTCCCTCAATTGGCTTGTTAAAAGCTATGAAATTACAAGATTTCTATGAGATTTTGCAAAACAAAGTTAAAGGAACAAAATAAAATCAATAATCTGAGTGAAATGAGTTCTTTACCTCTGGTTTTTGAGAAAATTATGAGTGTTTGGGAGAAAAGAAGTTGCGAGAAAAGATTTAGGGAATAATTATGTAAATCTCTTTTAAAAATCTAATAACTAACTTTAGATATTTAATCCTTATTAACACCAATAAAAACACATGTTTAAAATGATTTAATTGAAGAGAGAAATTACCAGCAAACACTTGGGGGATTAGCTCCTTAAGGATTCTAAGGATTTGACCCTTTTGATTTTAGTCACTTAAAAATAGTTTTCAAAAATCGCATTTTGGTCACTAATCCAAAATCATATTTCCAATTCCCTTTTCCTAAAATTGATTCCACCAAAAATCCATATATATTAAAAGATGATTTTCAATTATTTTTACATATTTTTATCTTACCGAAAAATATACGATCCCGAATCCAACTCGAATCTCTAACCTAGTCTGCCGGACTATCTAATAAACCTCAAAACCGCTAAGCCCAAAACCGGGGTGTTAGAACTCTCCCCCACTTAAGGAATTTCATCCCCGAAATTACCTGGAGGAAACAGATACGGAAATTGCTCTTTCATATCTGCCTTGCTTTCCCAAGTAGCTTCCTCAACACCTCGGTGCCGCCACAAGCACGAGCTCTATCGTTTTACCATGCAGAACTTTCTTACTGGTATCAATGATCTCTACAGGTTCCTCATTGAAGGTTAGATCCGGCCTCAACTCCACATCATCCACCGGCATAACATGCGACGGATCTGACTGATATCTCCTCAACATAGAAACATGGAACACATTATGAATTTTCTCCATCTCGGAAGGCAACCTCAACCGATATGCCACATGACCCACATGCTCAATAACCTCGTATGGTCTAATGAACCTCAGACTAAGCTTACCCTTACATCCGAATCTCATCACCTTTTTCCATGGTGACACCTTCAAGAAACAGGATCGCCCACCGCATACTCAACCTCCTTACGCTTCAAATCCGCGTAAGATTTCTGCCGATCCACAATCACTTTCAACCGGTCGCATACAAGCTTAACCTTCTCATCTGTGTCTTTTAACACATCCGGTAAGGAAACATTCTTTTCCCCCACCTCAGCCCAACACAAGGGCGAACGACACCTCCGGCCATATAACGCCTCATAAGGTGTCATCTGTATACTCGCCTGATAACTGTTGTTGTAAGCAAATTCAACTAAAGGCAAATGCTTCTCCCAGGTTCCTTGGAACTCAACAATACAGCATATCCTCCAAAACCTGGATAACTCGCTCAGACTACCCATCCGACTGAGGATGATACGCAGTGCTAAACTTAACCTCAAACCCAAGGCTTGGTACAAACTCTTCCAAAATCTTGCCGTAAACCTCGGATCCCTATTCGAAATGATGGATTTAGGTACACCATGCAAGCGCACAACCTCCGCTATATACAAATCTGCCAACTTGTCTAAGGTATACGTTGTATGCACTGGCAAGAAATATGCACACATTGTGAACCGGTCAACAATCACCCAAAGCCTGTTACAAAATCCATGGTGATTCTCTCCCATTTCCACTCTAGAATTTTCAGCGGTTGCAACAACCAGAATGGAAATTGATGTTCAGCCTTAACCCGCTGACACACCATGCACTTGGAAACAAACTCAGCCACATCATTTTTCAACCCAACCCAATAGTATACCTCTTCCAAATCAAGATACATTTTAACACTACCAAGATGCATAGAAAAAGGATTAGAGTGCGCCGCCGACAAGATAGTGTGCCTCAACTCTGGATCATCCGACACCACTATTCGACCCTTGAAACACAAAACTCCATCATCAAAATGAAATTCTATTGGATTAGCATCTTCTATATTCTTAACATGCTCAACCAATGAATCATCAACGGTTGCTTAGCTTTAATCAACTCAACCTTGCAAATATAGCTCGGAGCTCAACCGCAACCTTACGACTTAATACACCCGCCACTACATTGGCCTTACCAGGATGATACTCAATGGTCAAGTAGTAATCCTTAAGCAACTCTAACCACCTACGTTGCCTAAGATTCAAATATTTCTAGGACATCAAATACTTCAAACTCTTGTGATCCGTAAAAATCACGCACCTCTCACCATAGAGATAATGTCGCCAAATTTTCAAAGCGAAAACCACAGCCGCAAGTTCCAAATCATGAGTTGGATAATTGCGCTCATGAACTTTCAACTACCTCGATGAAAAGGCCACAACATTCCCGTCCTGCATCAGCACAAAACCTAAGCCAACATACGACGCATCACTATAAACCACAAACTCCTTCCCAGATTCAGGTTGAATCAACATAGGAGCATGTGTCAGCACTTCCTTCAACTTCTCAAAACTGTGTTGTTGCTCTCCGTCCACACATACAGAACATTCTTCTATAACAACTTGGACAATGGTGCTGTAATACTCAAGAACCCCCTTAACAAAACGGCAATAATAACCAACCAACCCAAGAAAACTTCGCACCTCCGATACTGACTTAGGTGGCTTCCAATTGAGAATAGCCTCAATCTTCTGTGGATCAATGAGAATACCTTCCGCGGAAACCACATTCCCAAGGAATGTCACTTCCTTTAGCCAAAACTCGCACTTGCTCAACTTAGCATACAACTGATTATCCTTCAATACTTGCAACACTATCTGCAAATGCCGAACGTGCTCTTTATTGGTACGGGAGTACACGAGAATATCTTCTATGAACACCACCACAAACTGATCAAGATACTCATGGAACACTCTATTTATCATGTCCATAAACGCAGCCGGGGCATTTGTCAACCCAAAAGGCATGACCAGAAACTCATAATGCCCATACCTCGTATGAAATGCGGTCTTATGCACATCCACATCCTTAACCTTCAACTGGTAATACCCCGATCTTAAATCTATCTTGGAAAACACCGCTGCTCTAAGAAATTGATCGAACAAATCATCAATTCATGGTAACAGGTACCTGTTCTTTACCGTCAACTTGTTCAACTGATGATAATCAATGCACATACGCATCGTACCATCCTTCTTTTTCACGAAGAGAACCGGCGCTCCCCACGGAGAAACACTTGCTCGAACGAACCCATGTTCCAACAACTCCTGAAGCTGCGACTTCTACTCCTTCAATTCTTTTAGTGATATCCTGCAAGGAGCAATGGACACTGGTGCTGTACCCTCGTATGTCTCAATACGAAACTCCACCTCTCTATCCGGAGGCAAACCTGACAACTCCTAGGAAAAACCTCAGGAAAGTCACAAACCGTCTGAATGTCCTACACTCGAACACCCTTGGCTTCTGGATTCATAACAATAGCCAAATAAGCTTGGCAGCCATCAAACATCATTTTCTCCGCTCTAACAACTGAAACCACATTGGATAGGAACTTAACATTCTCGCCAACCACCACAACCTCATAGTCATCGGCCAACCTCAAGAGAATCCTTTTGGACTCACAATCCACAACCGTTATGTGCTCACTCAACCAATCCATACCTAAAATGATATCAAAACCATGGAATCGCAATTCCATCAGATCTGCGGCAAACTCATGACCTTGCACCACCAAAAAACATCACCGATACAACCTTCTTGTTGTAACTGTCTCCTCGAAAGAACTTGTGACCAACATACCAACGTCTAAGATCTCAATAGGAACATTCAGCCTAGATGCATGCTCACTCAAGATATATGAATGCGTAGACCCTGAATCAATCAAAGATAACAATGACAAGGATTGCAAAGTGAAAGTACCTGCAATCACATCCGTGTCATTACGACCCTCACGGTGAGCAATGACCTGAGCCGGTCCACCACCTTCAGGTCTCACCACTGCAGCATGAGCCATACCCCTCTGACCATCCTCGCACCTCTGAAAATTACCCTTGCCACGGCCTCGGCCCCTAGCAGGAGCAGCAACCTGTGTTGGTACTTCTCTCACAGCCCGAGGACAATCACGCTTCAAGTGATCAAATGAACCACATATCCAACAAGCTCCAGCATTACCCTAGCAGAACACTAAACAATCACCGAACATATACAAAATCACTATGCAGTTCAAACAACATTAACTAACCAAACAACAACATCCTAACCTTTCGTAAACTTGGCTCTGATACCAACAAATGTAACCCCCTCGACCTGGCCTAGTCGCAAGACCGAACCGAATAAGCTACATTAGGTTTACCAAAGTAAACCAGAAAGATTAAACCTAAGACACGTCCATTTTTTCCTTTTATCTTATCTAGATGCGTTTATACTTTCCTACATGGTCATACTATTTATAGGTGAGCACTCAACTCAATCAGGCATCATAACGATATCTAATTGGCCATAAACACGAGTTAGGGACCAAAATGTAATTTTAGCAAAATAGAAGGGGTTTTCCACTTCTAATTTACGAACCTTAAATTAGGTTCATTTCATTCTTATATGTCAAACATCAACCTCAAACGATCATCCATGCTTAAATAATTGACAAAGCAAGATTCAGGGACTAAGACGAAAGAAAACAGAACTTTACAAAAGCCATTAACTAACTTAACTGCCATGGGTATCAATACACCCATCTGAGTACCAGTACGCCTTCTCCAATTCAAATTCCAAAAATTCTGATAGCCAACTCCCATTCCGGTATAACACTACGTACCGATACGCCTTACCAAAACCAAAGGCCCATACCGATCCTCAAACCCGTGTACCGATCCCCCAAGCTAAACTTAGCCTTCTTGAACCGATACGCGAACCCATGTATCGGTACGCTACGCTAAAGGTACACTCACGTATTGTAACGCCTAGCCCACGTACCGGTACCACAAGCCCCAAATGGCTTCCCGTATTGATACATGAACACGCATACCGTTATGCATGGACCTGAATGGTCATAATTGGCTGGTTTAACATGCTTACCTCAAAACTATACCACTTCATTATGCCATAAAATTTCATACAAAAATACCTAAACGCAAAAGCAACCTAAACAACATAAACTCAGCAACCAATTGGGTTCCACTCATCCAATGATATTCTAAAGGCATACTTCCTAAAAACACTTTGCCTTACATCCCAAAATGCACAATTAATCCATTACCGACATATGCATCATAACATCACAATCCATATAGCACAATAAACTTGCTCAAACCATTATAATAAGGCAATCATCAAGGAAACTCTAGATGCATACCTAAGCCACCATACCTCCTTAACTACAACAAGTATTAACATCAAGCTTAGCAACATCAATCATCCTCAAATTCCAACATAGAAAACATACTCAAAACCATAAGAAAACAGGATTACAACCCCAAAAACTTTGGCAAACACATTGTCTTATTAACCGAAAACATAAACTGAGTTCATACTCAAAGTAGTTTATCTCTTGGATCCTTGCAAACCTTGCCCTTGCTGCCCGAACTTTAATGCTCTGCATCATTAGGAAAAAGAGAGCGTAAGCACATATGCTTAGTGAGGATGCTCATAAACAATGATGCATTTAATTTCATTTAAAACATTTGCTTGCCTTTCCCAAAACATGATTACTACCAAAGTATTTTCTCATGATTCCAACCTAATCAAAACATAATGATATTCATAACATCATAAACATTTCATGCTTAAATCCCAAAGCATTTTAATAAAAGATTCAACCCAAGATCTTTCTCATATATTGGCATTTATAGTGACCCGGATAGACTACCTCTGTCATATACACATATCGGATACACGAATCTCTCATACCATACCTGTTAAACCGCATGATATCCCAAACCTTGCCTAGTTAAACCGTAAGATTTGACACCCTTGCCTAGTTAAACCACGAGATTTCACCCTTGCCTAGTTAAACCGCAAGAGAACCGACCTTGCTTAGTTAAACCGCAAGATCACCATCAATTTGGGTTGCCTAGTTAAACTGCATGCCCCAAATGAGGTCCCAACAGTCTGAGTGGCCTTGTTAAACCGCCATACCTCAAGGACCCATGGACACAATTGATTTTGTTCATATTTTATAGTGCACTTTTAATCCTATGGCATGCCAACTATATCCGATTGTTTTCTCACCTTGTCACATAGCCAATATATATCATTTACAAACCATTTACTTAATGTTTTACAATGCATTTCATAAAATTCCACATATGCACATCTCATTGCCAATGCAATAACACCATTCCCAACCGGAACGAAAACCAATGCTCAATAGCAATTAAAATACTTTCAAACCCCTGCATATGTACTCAAAACCATGCATTACCAGTAAGTAAATCATACCATGTTTATCACCAAAACATGCAAACAACATGCTCATATCCAAACCGTTATTCAAGAGCAAAATAAGGAAAACTTACTTCCGAGCTTAGGTAAGCGTCTCACGCTTACCCTAAACTCCTAACAACCTTTACAAATATTTGTAAAGCATTAAAAATAGTTTCTGCTCACCGATACGCTTCGCCTTCCCTGCCAACGCGAAACAATCTCCTAACAAGCAACCAAATAATGTCAAGCTTCATCGCCTTGATTATCCCCTGTTTTAAGCACATAAAACTAGAGGATAAATGCATTAAAATGCAATCAAACCATTGCCTAACAGCAAACTCCTGCAACTGCCCAAGTTGCCCACTCAAAAACATCCGAAACATACCGAAATCATCTTCAAACGTTTCCAAAACTTAACCCAGCCATAAACCAACAATTCAAGCAATCAATCAACATCTAACAACATCCAAAAACCCTTTCCTAACATCCTTTTACGTCCACCAAATATTAAACTCGAAAATCACCACAATAACTCGAAACTAGCAACCTAACTAATTAGAGATTCAAGAGTTTCTGGATTCTATTGATAAAAACAACTTCTCAACATCAAAATACATCCAAAACATATATTAAATCCATCTCAATTACTAGAAATCAAATCCACTTCGAAAATCACCATGCTTCATCAAAATTTCCAAAATAGCCCAATTAAACATGGATAAAACATTAAAACCACATTGCAACTGACAAATCAAGGATCAAGTACTTGGGAATATCAATAAAGAACCATTTAACAGAGTTTATCACGGACCTTACCCCTTTTATGTGATTTCTCCCTCAATTGGCTTGTTAAAAGCTAAGAAAATACAAGATTTCAATGAGATTTTGCAACACAAAGTTAATGGAACAAAATAAAATCAATAATCTGAATGAAATGAGTTCTTTACCTCTGGTTTTTGATAAAATTCTGAGTGTTTGGGACAAAAGAAGTTGAGAGAAAAGATTTAGGGAAAAGTTATGTAAATCTCTTTTAAACAGCTAATAACTAACTTTCGATATTTAATCCTTATTAACACCAATTAAAACACATGTTTAAAATGATTTAATTGAATAGAGAAATCATCAGCAAACACTTGGTAGATTAGCTCCTTAAGGATTTGAACCTTTTGATTTTAGTCACTTAAAAACAGTTTTCAAAAATCGCATTTTGGTCACTAATCCAAAATGACATATTTCCAATTTCCTTTTTCCTAAAATTGATTCCACCAAAAATCCATATATATTAAAAGATGATTTTTAACTATTTTTCCATATTTTTATCTTACCAAAAAATATACGATCCTCAATCTAACTCAAATCTCTAACCTAGTCCACCGGACCGTCTAATAAACCTCAAAACTGCTTAGCCCAAAACTGGGGTGTTTCAATCAAGGAAGTGGTTAGACTCCATGGAGTACCCAATTCAATTATTTTCGATCGAGATCCACGTTTTGCTTCACATTTTGGAAAGCATTGCAAGGAGATCTAGGCACCTGAGTCAATCTTAGTACAACTTTTCACCCTCAAACTGACGGCCAGTTAGAAAAGGTAATTGAAATGTTGGAAGACATGTTTTGTTCATGTTTCATTGACTTTGAAGGAACTTAGGAGAGGTTCATACCTCTCATCGAGTTTGCTTATAATAATAGTCATCAATCATCTATTCGAATGGTACCGTATAAAGCATTGTATGGCAGGAAATATAGAACACCATTATGTTGGTCTAAACTCGGTGAAGGCAAGATGTTGGGGCCTAAATTACTTCAAGAAACTGAAGAACAGGTTACCATCATTCATGACCGATTAAAGGCCACCTTCGACCGACAAAAGGCCTATACTGATCTTAAGAGGCGGGACATACAGTATTCTATAGGTGATAAAGCTTTTCTGAAAGTATCTCCATGGAAAAAGATTCTCCGTTTTGTTAAAAAGGGGAAACTAAGTCCCCGATCCATTGTACCTTGAAAAAGTTGGTCTTATGGCCTACCGGCTAGTTTTTCCTTAGAGTTAAATAAGATTCATGATGTATTCCATGTATCAATGCTCCGTAAGTATAGATATGGTCCATCACATGTTATTGAGCCTGAATCAGTGGAACTTTAACCTAATTTGACGTACAAGGAAGAACCAATACAAATATTGGCAAGGAAAGTCAAGAGACTTCGAAACATGAACATTCCCTTAGTCAAAGTGCTTTGGAGGAGTCACAAGATTGAAGAAGCTACATGGGAACCGAAAGAGACCATAAGGAATCAATACTTGCATCTCTTTAGTTCAATTAAAATTTGAGGACTGATTTTGGGGGGGATAGTTGTAACACCCCGAAACTAGGCCTAGTCAGAATTCAATTCCGTTAGCTAGAAAATTTACACCGAGAAGTCAAATTATTACATTTACCTTTCACCAAGTGGTCAATTATTGGATTATTGAACCCTAATTAAGTTTTTTTATTGATTAAGGATCTTATTGTAAACATTGAAACTTGCTTTTGTAACCCCCTTGACCTGGTATAGTCACCAGACCTAACTGAGCGAGCTATATTAGGTTTGCCGAGACAAACCCAAAAGAATTACTTCGAAAATAGTCATTTTTTTCATTTTATATTGTCTAAATTCATATTTAAGTCCTAAGGTGATCATGCTGACAACGGTGAAATTTACAACTCAATCAGGTGTCGAATTGACATCCAATTGCCCAAAATAACATTTCAGGGACCAAATTGCAATTTCTACTAACTAAGAGGACTTCCTTGATATTAAAGTTACAAAATCTTAATTAATCATATTTCATACAATCAAGTTAAATTTCAACTTAAAATAATCATCCAAACTCATTTAATTGTATGATCAAGAAATAGGGACTAAACTGCAAAGAATACAAACTTATGAAAGCATTTTAACGGAATTAACAAACTGCGTATTGGTACACTAACACCCCGTATCAATATGGGTACAAGTTACAAAGGCGTACCGATACGATCCTCAAGCGTATCGGTACGAGTGTAAAATATTCGAAACATTGAATTCCAGTAGCCGAAAAGTTTACCAGTATGGTTGCCCGTGTATTGGCACCAAGCCAAAAATCCAGCAATGTGTACCAATATGGTCACCAAGCATATTGGTACACCAAGGCATTTTTGCCCATATTAATCCGAGATAGGTACCCGCGTACCGATCCTTGAGGACCTGTACCGGTACAAACAAACCTGTAATGACCTTTTGGTCAAACATATGACACTTTGGCTCAATCTAACATACTCCAATCAACATCTAATCACCATATAACATCCCAAGCAATATTTTCACCAACACAGAAGCATGGTACAGGATCATATACAACATATCTAATCCAAGCGATTGTCCTATAGGCATGATCTTTACCCAAGCATGCAAAGTGTTTCCCAATCCCTCAAAACCAATCATTAAGCATCATACAAGTCCAAAACATCAAACATAACTTGTACAAATAGGGAGTATCCAAAATAAACCTCCCAATTACAACTTGGCCACATTGCCTCTTATTGCTACTATGTATTTGTAAACCCATACTTGAAAAATACTTCTACCCTTGGATCTCCTCTTGCCTACTTGTAGTCCGAAAGTGCTTATTTCTCTGCATTATTGAGAAATGAGAGCTTAAGCTATAAGCTTAGTGAGGGAATCTCAAAAACACTCATCAATGCATTTAAAATCATTTTAATTCAAATCAAATGTATAAGACTCATGTCAAAATCACCTCATGCTTCTATAATCTCTTCAAATATGCATATTTAAATCATTTACGAACCATGTATCATGGATTTCTATCATAAACCTCAATTTAAGCTTCATATGCAAAAATCCCTAAATAACAAGCTTAAAGAGCATCTCATGTATAAACCACATTATACAAAACATAATCCATTTCTCATGATACATCATCTCATATATTGGCATTCAAGTGACTCAAAACCAAGTTCCATTCTATTTTATAAAAATACATCAGATACACGGATTTCCCAAGTGGTTCCTTCCACCACTTCACATACGTCCTTGAATTGAAGCAACCCTTGATGGTTATAACATATAAATCCATCATCGGGAGAAAACAACACAATTAGCCCCTTGACCGTTGTAGTTCTCATGGTGGAGAAAATGACACAATTAACCCCTCAAAACACATGAGGCAACTTATTATAGTGCACTTTAAACCCTATGGCTAGCTAACTATATCCGATAACATTTTATCTTAGCCACTTGCCAATATATGCATCAATTCAAACCATTTTCCAATACATTAAACCATGTATTCTAGCATTCTCAAATTGCTTTCATAAATCATTTATCATTCTCAATAATCATCATATATGATTCATTTACAACATCTTTCATTTCTAAAACATGCATAACAGTAGGTAATCAAAATCATAAACATGTGCATGAGATTGTATTTTGTAAAATCGAAAACAAGAGAGAGATCAACCAATACTTACTTATGAGCTTAGTAAGTGTTTCAAACTTATTCTAAACTGCCAACAACCATCTTTAAACCTTTTAAAAGCAGTAAAACACGTTTCTACTCACCAACAACCCAAAGCTCTATTGTTGTTGCAAGAATCAAGCTTCTGAAGCTTCTGCAACCTTTCCAAAAGCTAAAGGAACCAACTCCCCTGCTTTACTCAATCAAAAACAGAGGATTAATGCACTACATGCATCTCTAATTTCCAGCAAGCATCAAACACAACTTCACCTCACTAAAAACCATCAAACACCTCTCTAAAACAATCGAAATCATCACCAAACTTCCTCTAAACAAAGCCCAGACAAAACCTATTGATTTTAACATCTTAACAAAATCAATTAACATCTAAAAACATCTTTATAACGTCCATATACCTCCAACAACCTTAGAACACCAAGTTCACTTTAAAATTTATCTATTTACAACCTAGAAAATTAGCAATTCACATAGTTTCAGGATTCCTTTAATTAATCTCTTCACTTAACATTAAAAAACATATTTCAAGTGATCTAAATCAATTAGATTCAATACAAAACAGATCCATAACAGTTTTCATCAAATTTTCACTTCAAAACTCAATTTAAATACCATATTCATGTTTTCATCATAATTCCATAACAAAAATCAGTTGTAAAGGATCTAGAACTTGGGAATTTCATTAAAGAACCTATAATTAGAGGAGAGACACAAAAATCACCACTAATTGCTGAATTATCCCTTAATTGGCAAAGATTAGATGAAAGCTTCAAGAAACCAAGTAGATTTTGATGTAGAAATCAAAGGAATCAAATAAGAATTAAAAAAGAAATCAAAAGAGGTTGATTTATGATAATTTTGGAATGAAATTGATAGTTTGCCTGCTGAGAAAGTTCAGAGAAAAGTTGAGTGAAAAATTAGTTACATGAGAAATTAAATTTATTAAGATTTAATTTTCAAAACTAACACGAATTTCCTAATTTGGTTCTCTCGAACTGTCTAATCGATCCATCTAACATCTAGGCCCAAATTCAGGGCGTTACTGCTCTAGTGGCTAAATTGAGAAAAATTAAAAGTTTAGGAGCAAAAGTGTAGAGATAGAAGAATTGAGGGACTAACCTTGCGATTAGCCCTTCCTCAAGCTTAATCATCACATACTTGGGCTTTTAGGAATAGCTTCCTTCATTGTAAGGAAAGCTTTGTAATTGAAATTAAAAAAAAAGGGGAAAGAAAAAAGTATAGGAAACTTACCCGGTTGATATTGTAAGCAAGCACCACCCCTCATCATCTTCTACGTCCTTTTGCCAAGCACACACCTCCATTGGAGGATACTTCAAGCTTGAATTTTCTCAAGTTTCTTAGCTCTAAACTATTGCTAGCAATCGGTAAGCTAAAGCCCTCATATTGATCATTAATTTCATGGCTAGATCATGCATAAATCCAAGCTCAAGACACTTAGAATCCTAGAAATTCTCTAGGGATATCATAGTTTATACGTTATTGTTTTTCATAGCTAATAAGTTGCTATGAATCTATTATTGATGATGAAATCCTTGTGATTTCTATTTCTTTTGTAGCTCAAGAGAATCTAGGTGAAGAATCAACAAATCCATCAAATTCCAACAAGTCAAAGAACAAAGGAATTGTCATCCGAGAGCCCTAATAGGTTTGAGAGTATCGATAAGTGTAGTCAAAGTCTCGAGATAGGCTATGTTCCTATCCCTATTTTATTGTATTAATCTACTGCATTTTCATCATTGAAATTAAGGTATGGATGCATGAAAACGTTGTTGAAGGTATCATTGGTAAGCTTTGGTAAGCTTGTTACATTGTTACATTGATTATTGATTCATGGTTTTCTCATTGATAACATTGGAATATTGCGAAAAGCCATATGGATCATGATACACCGTTATTGACAAGTTGACATTGCCATTATCATTATTATTGCTATTGTTATTGTTATTGGCCTAATTATTGTATCCTTAGATACGAATGGACATTGGATACAAATGGAATGCCATAGAATTCATGAGCTCAATGGTATGGAGTGGACTACGGTCCCTAAGCTAAGGCTCTATTTGGCGATGTTGGCAGGATGTGTTAGTTTTGGTCCTATTGGCAATGTTGGAGGATATTAACCATTTATTATTGGCGATGTTGGTTGGGAATTTGTGTATCCGCATTCATATATCGATCCAAGGAATTAAGTTATTAAAATTATTGTTAAAACATGATTTGACATGCACTTATATTGATATACATGTTATTGATATTATTAGCATTCATGGTATTATTGTTGACTACCTTCATAGGCTATATACGCCTAATACATCTCATTTCCATGCATTTTCAGGTTAAAAAGGTGTGTTGGATCAAGGATCGGAGCTAGGTGAGTTTTGAAGCAAGTCACACAAGCTATAAGTAATGTAAACCTAGCCTTTGAACTTCTAGTATGGTGGCATAGGGTTTAGACATGTTAGTTTGACCCTATTTTGTGTGTATATGAGGCTCACCATGTTGAAATGGTTAAAATATGAAATATGGCATGTTGAAAGTTGGTAAAATTGGCAAACTTGACCTACAATGCTTTAGTAAGTGAAATCTTGGTAAATGGATTCCAATTGCTATGAAATTTGACTCGTAAGTAGATCTGACGATTAAAAACTTACTTGTTAATTTTGGTAACAATTGGACAAGGTTAAGACCCCTAAAGTAATTAAAAACCAGACTAAATCTATTATTACAAGTTTGTCCGTACCGGTACGGGTAATGATGTATTTGTACGGGTATATGTTTTATGACTCAAGTAAAGGGGGCATACCGATACAGCTTTTTGGGTATCGGTATGCGTAAATGAATCTAGAAAATTACCGTATCAATACCATATCTATACCTAAAGTTGACCTTATTGGCGTTAACCATGCGTACAGATACCAGTATCGGTTCAAGCCTAATGAACTTAACCGTTTTAACAGACATGGTAAGCGCATCAATACGACGTAAAGAGTATCAGTATGGTAATTTGACAGTGAATTTTAGTTTAACTAAGGCAACATAGCGTACCAATACGGTTACGTTAGTATCAGTATGACCCCTATTAATCATAATCGTTTTAACTATCATGTTACAGGCGTACCGATACGACCCCTTCGAGTATCGGTACCAAGACAGTTAAGTTGGTTAAAAGATGACTAAAAAGGTTTTAGAATCTTATAAAATGGTCATTGAATTTTATATGGCTTAATTGAGGATACAAATAAACTCTGATTGTACTGAAAATTTGTATGCAAGACATTCATGCATTGAATTTCAAATGGGTAACTGTAATTTTTGATAAGGCCTTGTAATTTACTAAAATTACAATTTAGTCCCCTAAAGTTGGAAGAGTTACCAAATGACCTTTAACTATGGTTTTGATTAAGTACAAGATGATCATTGTTAATTATAGCTCTGTATTAGTAAAGTTGGCTTACTGTTCATTACACAAGTCATCGTAAATATTGATCCGATGAACGTATTGTTCACCGATAATGCTTTACTACCAGGATTCCTACCGGACCAGAAAGGGGTGTTACATTTGTGGTATCAGAGCTAGAGCTTAGTCGATTCTATGAGTAAATTGAAGTCTATTGTATTGTTATTACATTACATGTGCCATCTAGGAGTTTATAATTGTGTATATTGTGATTTGCGATTAATCTGATCCTTTTTCCTTTTATAGTATAAGATGTCTGAATCCGTCAAAGCTCACGAACAAGTTGAGCATACTACAAGCTCCTCAACACATGGAGAGGAGAAAAGGGGGAAGACCCTCCGAATCCACAAATTCTGTAACAAGAACCACCGAATCCCGAACTCGTACTGTAGACTGCCCAATTTGAATGCTACTGAAACATGACTGAGATGTTCAAACAATTCATGGCTACTCTTAAGTCTAAATAGTCTGCACAATCTTTTGTAGCTACTACTTCCATGACTCGAGCCCCTATCGATAAGTTGGCACAACATCGAGCTACTACCTTTGTAGGAAGGGTTGCTGACGACCCTGAAGTGGAAGAATATTCACATTGAGGATATTGAATAAGTAGTTATAGTATTTGGATGCGCACAAACTAGAGTGTTCCCTAGCCTTGTTGGCAGACGAGGCTCTGTATTGGTTGGAGACCAATATACTTACTGCTCCCGGCGAAGCTGTAACCTGAGAGTTCTTCCTGCGTGAGTTTAGGAAGAAATACATCAGTGAATATTTCCTGGGAGTTCTTCCTGCGTGAGTTTTTCTAACCCTTTTGGCTTGAATTATTGGTAGACTTGAGCCCATTTCTAGTTTCATTGTTAGTCTTTCATGCATTTTCCATAGTTTCTTGGCCCAATGGGCTTGGCCATGCATTTTATTATTTTTTGTAGAAAAAGTGATGCTCTTTTGTGGTGAAGGATGAATTGTCGAGCCAATCACCGAAGACTACCGTGGCAAAAAAGGGATCAAATCGGTTAGGATTCTCAACTGCCCAATTTAAATTCAAATGCAAAGGATATTATCCCCATTTATTATTTGATTCAGCAAGATTATCTCCCACATTTGAAATTCAAATAGAAACCTATTCTCCATAAAAGTCTCACGCAAAAAACCCTACTCCTCTCTATTTAAGGAAATCAAAGCCATAAAGTAAAGAGATTCAAATTGAGGAGAGAACGGATCGTGAGAGACAGAGATCAACTTGAGGGAATGCTGATCGTAAGAGTGATTGGATTGGGGAGTTCATCTCCTCTTTTCTTTCTCATCTTGTAATCGCATATCACTCACCATGTTTGGGAAATTTTCTTTGTATTTTCTTTTTACCCAACCATGAACTAAATTTAGATGGTTTGGGTTATTAGGTTTTAAGAGGTTTGAGTATGGATGATTTTATTTTGGTTTAAGTTTAATGCACAATGTTGTTTCAATTCTTATTCTTGCAAATCGATTAGTTTAAAGATAAACACTTGAGGGGAGAATCATTCATTAAAACTCAAATCCCTAATTGGTGATAGGAAATAGAGAGCGAGATCAATGGAGATTCGTAATAAAGATTTACTCTAATGAAATGACAGACATTAGAGGTTCCTCAACCGAGTTGATTTCCAAATATTACGAGAGTTGTTGTAGATCAATGGACTAAATTGAATTCGGGTTTCCTAATATTGCGAGAGCTAAAGGGAATCAACTCCCTCTTGAACCAAGTTTCCGAAAAGTGACAAAGTGAAGGAAGCTTGGAGATGGAGTGAATTTCAAGCGGCTAACAAGAGTTCAAGGAAAGGCGGTGTCCACTCTTGGTAAAGTAATGTGTGAAAGAAGTATCACCAATGTTTGCACAAGCGCCATCGCTTCAAGTTAGAATTAATGTGAAGGAATTGAATAACACTCTGTCGAGCATTAGAGACACAATTGACTTGCCACGGCATCGCACTTGCCGTAACAATTAACTTGCAAGGGCAACAACTTGCTGAGAAGAGTCCTACTCTAACTCAACCACTTGCTATTGCATTTCACTGGACACGGAGAGTTCTACTTCTATCAAACTACTTGCCACACTATCTATTTGCCTCAACATCTCACTTGCCTCCATCATTCAACTTGCTAAAGTAACTCATCCGACATACTCTCAATCATAATAAGCTAACCTACTCTCTCATTGATTACATTATTCGTTTACAGTCTTTCTTTATTTTATTTTAGATATTTCTTTACCACCATCCATCACCAAACACTTTCTTATTTCATTGCAAGGAGTTAAGAATCAAAGTCCTTCAAGACCAGTCCCTGGGGAGATGATACTCTATATTCATCACTTTATTACTTGCGACGTATTCACTTGCACCATTTGCGTAGAACTCAAAACATACAAGTTTTTGGTGCCATTGTCAGGGATTGGAAATAGTGACTTTATCTCTAATTTCTTGTATTTCTTTCATTTCATTTTATTGTATGTTTCAAGTGGCTAACATTTCTTGGTTTTGCGTCTGTGTATGACCATGGCGAGACCAACAGCACAAGACTACCCACTTGAACCTGAGATTGAACGTGTATTCCATGAAAAAAGTTGAGAGCTATGAGCAGCTATGGCAAACCCACCTATTGATCTAGTCAACAATTTGAATGCCAATGGCAATCAAAATGTCCCGGCAAGAGACAATGCAACCATAGCAGATCAATCAGACATAGTACGGAATAGACCCATCCGAGATCACTTACTATCAGACCTTGGTGATCTCAATTCAAAAATTGTTGCTCTTAAGAATCAAGCACACTTCGAATTGAAGCCAGTAATGTTTAATATGCTCTATTCGATCGGGCAATTTGGTGGCTCAGCAACTGAAAATGTCATACAACATCTAAGATCTTTCTTAGAAGTTTGCAATTCTTTCAAATAGCAAGGAGTCCATGAGGATATACTTAGACTCAAATAATTTCCCTATTCACTGAGGGATAGGGCGAGAACATGGCTGAACAGCATACCATGAGGAACTATAGAATATTAGATAGATTTATGCTGAAGTTTCCTTGTCAGGCACTATTCAACTAGCATGACTGATAAATTGTGTAATGATATCAATTCTTTCCATCAAGCAGATGATGAATTCATGTACGAGGCTTGGGAACATTACAAAGAGCTCCTTTGCAAATGTCCCATGCACGGATTCAGAGAATGGACACAAGTAGTGATGTTTTACGATGGAGTCAACGCACCAACAAAGATAATGCTAGATGCCTCGGCAAATGACACACTTCTAGATAAGTCATCGGAGGAAGCATTTGAGATTCTTGATCGACTTGCCAACAATGATTATCAGTTCCCAACCACTAGGAAGGGACAGGCAAGGGGACATGCCACAACAATTGAGCTAGATTCATTCGATGCTATTTTAGCATAATTGGAAGCATTAACAAACATGGTTTAGAATTTGCAGTGCCCTAGTAACACACAAGAAGTAAAGGTAGTAAATTTATTTTGTGATTCTTGTAATGATAACCATGGTTTTTTTGAGTGTCCACAGAATCCAGAGTCTATTTATTAAGTTGGCAACTACAATCAGAGCAACAATCCATATTCCAACATATACAACCCAGGATGGAAGAATCATCCATATTTTTGTGAAATAATCAGAATAGCTAGAACAATACATCTTGAAAGAACACCGAGTCATCAGGATTCCGAGAGAACATGCCATGGGAACAAAATCAATTGCCGCAGAACAGTCAATAGCTAGTTCTTTGGAACCTTCTTTAAATGCTTTTATGCTTAAAACTGAATATTATATGGCTAAAACTAATAACTTCATGAAAAAGACTGACTCTTTTGTGAATAGGATAGAAATTCGGATGCAGAGTCAGGACGCAACAATCAAATAACTTGAGACACAAGTTGGATAGTTTGCCTAAATCTTGAGCTCAAGGCCATGAGAGAGTTTACCCAGTAATACTTATGTTGCACGAGGCACTGACCATGAGCAGTGTAAAGTAATAACTACCTAAGGCAGAGGAAAAACAGGCAATGAACCTACCCAACCTGAGGAGGATGAGCCACTGCTCAATGACACAAATTTAGAGGATGCCAAGGCAAATCCATTTTCCACGGTAACTATACCACCTGCTATTGCCCTAGCAAATTCACATGCAGCGGCAAGTTCATCTAACCCTACCAATCCAGACAAGATGAGTAAAGGCAAAGAGATGAGACCTCTACCACCATTTGCATAGAGGCTAAAGAAGTTGAAGAATGAGTACCAGTTCAAGAAATTCCTTGATATATTTAAACAAGTCCAAATCAACTTACCATTAGTTGAGGTAATCGAGTTGATTCCTAATTACACCAAGTTCCTTAAGGAAATAGTATCTAAGCATAAAAGGCTAAGCGAGATTGAGACAGTTGCCTTGACAGAAAGGTGTATGGCAATGTTACAAAACCAATTACCTCCTAAGCTTAAAGATCCAGGCAGTTTCACAATACCATGTTCCATTGGTGAGCATTACATTGGAAAAGCTCTATGTAACCTTGGAGCAATGCCTAAATCTATTTTCCAACGATTAGGCATAGGCAAGGCGATGCCCACCACAAACATGCTACAGCTTGCCGATAGATTCTATGTGCATCTCGAGGGAAAAATTGAAGACATCTTGGTAAGAGTTGATAAGTTTATTTTTCCTTCTGATTTTATTGTTTTGGATTGTGAAGCAGATGAGTTTGCACCCATCATCCTTGGGAGATCGTTAATGGGGAGGACTTTGATCGATGTTGAGAGAGGAGAACTCACCATGAGGGTGAATGAGCAGCAAATTACCCTTAGTGTGTTCAAAAAGCTCAAGCACGTCGACGATCAAGAAGAATGACAAGCCATTAAAGCCATGACAAAGTTCAACTTTGATGTAGAGGACTATTGTCTTGGCAAATCCCTTGCTCACCCTGAGATAGAAGAAGTTTAAGAGTCTGAGCTAGATACTATTGAGCAACATGAGGTAAATTGTGTTGTGAATCAACCAGGTAAGAGTTTTGAAACCCTTGATTTTTCAAACATAGAGTTTAAACTTAAAAAATCTTCCATTGAGCAGCCCCCCATTTTAGAATTAAATCCATTGCTAGAGCAATTCAAGTATGTTTATTTGGAAGAGGGCAATACCTTGCCCGTAAAAATTTCTTCTAAGTTGCACCCTAAGCAGGAGCAGAGATTGATCGATACATTGGTGCTGCACAAAAAGGCAATAGGTTAGACTATAGTAGATTTAAAAGGGATCAGCCCAGAAGTATGCATACACAAGATCATGTTAGATGAGGGCCAAAGTAACTCCGTTGAGGCTCAAAGGAGACTTAATCCAGCTATGAAGCAAGTCATGATGAAGGAGATCATAAAGTGGCTTGACGTATGTATCTTATACCCTATCTTCGACAGGTCATGGGTAAATCTGGTACAATATGTATCGAAAAAGAGAGATATGAATGTGGTAAGTAATGAAAATGATAAACTCATTCCAACTCGAACTGTCACAGGTTGGAGAGTTTGCATAGATTATCGTAAGTTAAATAAGGCAACTAGGAAAGATCATTTTCCTTTACCCTTTATTGATAAAATTCTTGACCGTCTCACAAGAAAATCTTTTTATTATTTTCTTGATGGATATTCAGGTTATAACCAAATTTCTATGGCGCTAGAAGATCAGGAGAAAGTGCCCATTCAGTACATATGCGTTTAAGAGGATGCCATTTGGACTGTGCAATGCATCAGCAACCTTCCAGAGGTGTATGATGGCAATTTTCTCTGATATGGTGGAGGATTTCCTTAAAATCTTCATGGACGACTTCTCAGTTTTCAGAGATAGCTTTGATAATTGTCTTGGCAATTTGGACAAAGTGTTAACACGATGTGAAGAATCTGACCTAGAGTTAAACTGGGAGAAGTGCCATTTTATGGTGGATGAAGGCATCGTGTTGGGCCATAAAATCTCATCCAAGGGAATAGAAGTGGACAAGGCAAAGGTGGGCGTGATTGAGAAATTGCTTCCACCGACTTCAGTCAAAGGAATTTGAAGTTTTCTTAGACATGCAGATTTTTATTGAAGTTTCATTCTTAATTTTTCTAAGATTTCTAAACCCTGTGCAATTTGCTTGAACATGACAAGACTTTCAATTTTGATGATTCATGTGCCACGACATTTGAGGATCTAAAGCAAAAACTTGCCACGACACCTATTGTTGTTCCTCATGATTGGACTTTACCTTTTAAGCTCATGTGTGATGCAAGCGATTTCGCGATAGAAGCAGTTTTAGGCCAACGAAAAGGTAAGATTTTCCATATGAGATACTATGCTAGCAAAAAACTCAATGGTGCTCAATTGAGTTATACCATGATAGAAAAGGAGTTGCTAGCTATAGTGTTCGCATTCAACAAGTTTCGTCCTTATTTGATTGGTACTAATGTAATTGTTCATACTGACCACTCGACAATTAAATATCTAGTTGCCAAGAATGATGTAAAACCTCATTTGATTTGTTGGATATTACTTTTACAAGAGTTTGATGTAGAAATTAAGGACAAGAAAGGAGCAGAGAACTAGGTTGCCGACCACTTATCCAGGATTGCAGGAGGCAACGCAGAGGATGATTCCTTGGAGATTTAAGACACGTTCTTAGATGAGCAGTTGTTTTACCTGAACATTTTGCCACAACAATTCTTGCTAGGGCAATTGGTGCTTCTTTATAACTCACGCCTTAGACTCTTTCCAGGTAAACTTAAATCATGATGGACTGGATCATTCGAGGTGGTTAAACCCTATTTCCATGGTGCTATTGTGATCTGATTGACCAAGAATGGATCCGAGTTCAAGGTCAATGGGCAGAGATTAAAGCATTACTTTGGAACCCATGTCGAGAGAGACAAGCATGCAATATTCTTGGGAGATGCATGAAAATACTCTTGCTAGGAATTTTTAATTTTATTTTTTGGTTATTTTATTTTTGGACTTGTTATTTTTTTATTTTTTGTTATTTTAATTTGTTTTGGATTTTTCTTTTCTATCTTTTTATTTATTTGAATTTTGATATTTGAATTTTTGGTTAGTTAGGAGTTTGGTTATTTATCTTTAGTTAAAATTTTTAATTTGTTTTAATTTTTTGGTTAGTTATTTTAGATTGCTTTTGAATTTAGTTTTTTATCTTTCTTTTATGTTTTATCTTTCTTTTATTTTTGAATTTTAAATTTGAGTTGCTCTTTTATCATATTCCTTTATTTTCTTTTTATTTATTTTAATCCTTTTCTTTTAGGTCAAGAGTTCAAATTGGAGAAGGATTGGCAAATTTGTTGGAAATTCATCCCAAGAGCGATCAATGGACGGCGGTTATTAGGTTTAAATACCTAATTATTTTCAAAACCTAGCAACATGTCACTTACTTTTCCCTTAACCCTAGCCGCAACACTCTCTTCCCCTTTGCATCATTGTGTTCTTTTTCACCCATTTGTAAGACATCACTCAACCTTTCACCTTTCTATCAACTTTATTCACTTCACCAGTATAACACCAACCCTTCATCTTTCCTAATCATTTAATCTCTCATATTCACTTCATCTTCTTCACTTTTCCTTTTCTCTATTTTTGAAGTCTTGAAGTTTTTCTTCTTTTGTTTTCCTTGAACCGAAATCATGTCCACAAACCTCAAAACCATGGACAAAATTTGTCCCTCACGCACACCACAAACATCATACCATAAGTTCACCACTTCGGCAGTGCAGAAGTGGTTCGAAGAGAAGTTTGCAACGAGAAGAGTTTGGGAGGAGATGAAATGCTTCACCTAAGTTTTGGTCTCAAGGAGTCCATCTATGCCACGATCGAGAGTCACAAATGGCCAATATTCTGTTAGCAACCGACCAGAGTAAACGTCTCATGGGTAAGAGAATTTTATTCTCATATTTCTAGTCTTAATAACCTGGTTGTATTTGTACGTGGCAGGGGGGGCATTCTTCTCGACACCACCACCATCAACTCCTATTATGGTTTGTTCTTCGAAGAGGACGAACATGCTAAGTTCGTGGAGAATATGACTCGCTAGAAGATGGACCATGTTTTGAAGGATCTTACCATTGAAGGAAAAAAATAGAATAAGAGAGAGCTTAAAGGAATGGTAAACCGCATCATGCTAAAACTAGAAGCTAGTTTTGGATTAACTTTATTATGACTCGCTTAATGCCTACCACACACAACACCACTGTTTCCTTGTCTCGATTGTTATTATTACACTCTATTATTCATAAGCGTGTTATTAATGTTGGGCAAATAATTGTGAATGAGATTTATGCATGCAATAAAAAGGATGCAGGAGCATTATATTTTTCCAATTTAATATCTATTTTATGTGAGAAAGAAAAGTACCAATCATGTCAACTGATGAACGACTGCCAAAGAGGAGTGGATGGAGAAAGGCATAATACATGCGAATGATGCAAGAAGGAATGCCACGACCAGCTGCACCAAAACCAACTATCCCAATTGCCTCAAAAAGTGCACATTCCACGGCAAAAGACACCGCACCATATGAATTTGCCCCGGCAAGTTCCCAAGGTGTGGTTGACCTAATACGCCCTTTGTAGGAAAAGTTGGAACGCATGGAGGAGTGAGAAATAAAGCTCATGCGGTAGATCAAGGATCAGGATGTTGTATTAACACGAATCATTTTGGAGAAATACCCCAATTACCATGTACCATTCCCTGTATTCCTTGCAGAGCTACTTTGCCACGGTAAGTGAAACTAGCAAGACTGGCCCAACTGAGAAGGAACCTACCACAACAACTGCTACCAAAGATAATGGTAAGAAACTTATGACCGAACCTACGTGTAACGCCCCAATTTTGGGCCTAGCAATTTTGAGGCTTATTAGGCAGTCCGATGGACCGAGTTAGAGATTCGAGTCAGAATTGGGACTGTATATTTTTTGGTAAGATAAAAATATGGAAAAATCATATTTTAATATATGATTAATATTGGTGAAATCAATTTTGGAAAATAAGGTTTGGAGGTGTGACATTTTGGCTAGTGACCAAAATACAATTTTTGAAAACTGGTTTTAAAGGTGACTAAAATGAAAAGGATCAAATTCTTAGAATCCTTAAGGAGCTATTTTACGAAGTTTTTACTGGTGATTTCTCCCTTCAATTAAATCATTTTAACATGTGTTTTAAAAGATAATAAAAAGAGATTTTAGATATTTAAGTTAGTTATTTGGTTTTAATGAAAATTGACGTAACTTTTCTCTCAGCTTTTCTCGCCACTTCTTTTCTATCAAACACTCAAGTTTTCATCAAAAAAACCAAAGGTGATAGATTCTTTTATTTAGATTCTTGATCTACAATTCATTATTTAACTTTGATTTACAAAACTCATTGAAATCTTGTGTTTTCCTAGCTTTAAACAAGCCAATTGAGGGAGAAATCACACAATAGGGGTAAGGTATGTGATCTCCTCTATTGAATGGTTCTTTTTTGATATTCCCAAGAGTTTGATCCTTGATTTATAGTTTATAATCTGATTTTGTGTTTTATATTGAATTAATTGATTTAATTGGGTGAAATTGATGAAAAGGAGAAAGTTTCAAATTGGATTTGTTTTCCCTTGTTGAGGATTGATTTTAAACATGTTTTGGATGTATTATAATGTTGTTCAATTGATTTTAATAATAGAATCCCGAAACTCTTGAATCTCTAATTGTTTAGGTTGTTAGATTGGTGTTTTTTGTGAAGTTGTGGTGGTTGTTTAGTTGTTGGAAGTGTTTGGTTGAAATAATCCTATTTTTAAGTGTTAATTGATGATATTGAAGGTATCTATTGTTAGATTGTGGGTGGGTTGTGTTTGGAAAGGATTAGATGATGTTTTTAGTTGTTGTGGTTGGGTAATTGTGAGAAGATTGTGGAAGTCCGCGTGGATTTGTTGTTGCAGTGTTTTGAATGCATTGAGATTCATTAATCCTCTGTTGTAATGTGGTTAAAACAGGGGAGATGGATCTGGAAGTGATCGGTGAAGCTTTGGAGGCTTCGGACGCTTGTTTACGCATCGGTGAATCGATGTTTCGCGTATTGGTGAGTGAGAACGTTGATTCCAGCTACAGAATGTTTTAAAGGTGGTATATTTGAGTTTAAACTTAGGTAATACGCTTTTTTAAACTCAGAAGTAAGTAAATGTGGTTTTTCTCTCTCGGCCGTGCTAGTGTGAAATGGTTTTTATGCACTTATTTTGATGCATGTTTTAAAGTATTTGAGATACTGTTTTTAAGCATGAGATGCTGAAGAATGCACATGGTAAGTGATCATTGTAAGTATATGGTTTATACTTGTGGCTTAAAGCATGGTTGTTGTTTTGAAAAATGGTTTGGTTTAATGCTTGTTAAAAACAATGAGGTAGATGGTAAATGGTTAATTATATTGGCAAGTGATGTGGTTTTAAAGTTGTTATCGGATATAGTTGGTCGGCCATAGGATTGATAGTGCACTATAATAAGTCGCCTTAGATGTTGAGGGGTTTAGATCTATGTACCGAAAACTCCATCCAAGTACCCTAACGGTAGAGGGGTTCCACATCCCATTACAAATCGAACTGACCCAATTAATTTTACTTTATTCGGACTAACCATATCTCATTGTTTTGATCGCACTATATTAAATTTACCCACTTTGCATTGATTTCATGACCCCGTTATTTTAATTTCTTGCATTTCGTTCGCACGAAGCACTGATTCACGACTGGTTCCCAATTTGAAAAGGATTCATCATCGGGAGAAAATCTAGTACCTAGATGTCAATGCAACATTCAAAGCTGCGAATAAATCCCGTGAGTTTAGAAGGTGAGCCACGGGAACCAATTTTGAATCGTACATCTGCATCTAGGACATGCACCTTGCATTTATATGCATTCATTCTTAAAGATTTTAAGACTAATCCTCGGGATGCCTCGTGACAGTATCACTGGATAGAGCAAAAAGTCAACCAATTCAGCACCCATACAAAACTCGACGCAAAACCAAAATAATGAACAAAGATAGATTGGAACGCATTGAACAAATTCAAAGTGACATGCAAGTAACTTTGGCTAAGAAGCTGGAAGACCAGCTACCTAAGGCACTACAAGACATGGGGGAACAAATCAAGAAATACCAACAAGACATGCTAGGCCAAATAGCGCAAATGCTAGGACATAAACCCCCTGAGTAAGGAGAGGCTTTAGTTGCGAACCCTACAGAAAGTCCCGTTGATGTGAATGAAGGCCCTGCGTATCCTCTAGGGTTTACTCATCCGCATGTTGATATTCAACTTGACCCTCAAAGAATACTTTCTCGAGGGAAGTCACCTCTTCATCAGGCTAGTACCCCTTCCCCTACGAATATACCCACCGCGTTAGGAGTTAAGCCAGGACGAAATCAAGCTAAAAACTTCATCTCAGAAATGGATCTGTTGGTCAAATTTGAGAAACCAAAAATAAAGACTTCAAAGGAGATCGAGGATCGTTGCAAGTGACTCGAGGAAAAGATGCAAGCCATGGAGGAAGTGGACACCTTCATTGGACTTGATGCTAATGAACTCAGCCTTGTCCCAGACTTGGTGCTGCTCCTTAAGTTCAAGGCCCCAGAATTCGAGAAATATGATGGGACGAGTTATTCCCATGCTCATCTTACTATGTTTTGCCGAATGATGATGGGATATGGTAGAGATAACAAGTTATTAATCCACTGCTTCCAAGATAGCCTAGCCGGATCTGGCACCAGATGGTATAATCAACTAAGTTGTCACCAGATAAAATCGTGGAAAGACTTGGCCAAGGCTTTTCTAGAGCAATATCAGCACGACGATGATATGGTGCCAGACCGTTGGACTCTACAACACATGAAGCAGAAGTCTAACGAAAGCTTTAGACAATAGGCACAATGCTGGAGAGATGTAGCTGCCCAAGTTCAACCCACACTGGTGAGAGGGAGATAGTGGTTATATTTATCCAGACATTGGAAGAACCAATTCTATATCGCCTTATAGGAAATGCAACTACCAATTTTACCGATCTAGTCTTATCTAGTGAGCTTATCAAGAATGCTATTAAGAATGGCAAAATCGATGTCGGTGGAAGTTCATCCCACAAGAAGACATCATATGGGAAAGGGGACAATGAAGTAAACACTTCAGGTGTCTATAATGTTAATTATGCAAAGCCGACAACAGTGATACAACCCAAAGCTGCAAGTACTCAAGGTTCTTCAAGCTAAGACTATGCTTCAAGGAAGAACATCGAAAAACAGGAGTTCACCCCACTGCCAATTCCATACGCAGACCTGTACAAAGATATGCTTAATACTCATATAGTGGCACCTTACTACTAGGCCTTGATGCAACCTCCATTTCCTAAATGGTATGACCACAATGCAAGATGTGATTACCATGCCGGACAAGTTGGCCACACAATCGAGAACTGTTAGGGCTTTAAAAGGCTAGGGGAAAGGTACCTCAAGCTTGGTGTCCTATGTATCAAAAACCCTACAGGGCCGGATACGATCAGATATCCCCTATCGAAGCAAGAAGATCATAACTAAAATTCTCGATGCACGGGTTTGGGCATGCCTTATTTTGACTATTTTAACCAGGCTAGTTGTTGAACTATTTTAACTACAATAGGTCCTCTTGTGGTTTTCATCTCTTTCAAAGAAATGTTCTTTTGTGTACCTCATTTGCCTAAGCCCAATGGTAGTGAAAGCCTTTTGTACGAGCCAAAAACTACAAGGTTCAATGGAAAATTTATTATATTTACCTTAATTTGATCGTACCCATGCATAATGTGAGTCAAAATCTATATGAACTGCACCCTAATTTAACCTGACCATAGGCATCATAATTTTCCATAGTTCAAATTTGCTACAAAGCATTTCTGTAAGGGGCATACACACAGAAAGATAACTACACGGGAAGATGATCAAAGCCGAGGAAAATTAGGGTCATCTTCGCAATACGAGACTGAGAAATCAATCCAAACAACAAAGAGTTAGGGGTATCCCTTTGAGGGGCAAAAAAATCATTCACACGTTTATTAGGACCATTTAACATCAAATGCATGCATCATACGTTCATACGAGTTATCATGCATTTAGATTAAACATGCACATTAGGAATAAAGTTAGGGGCATTCATGATGCATTTATTTTGGCGTGAACATCCAAACAGCTCTAGGGAAGAGACCAAAGAAGCTCAACTACGGGGGCAACGACATGATGATCAATTCCTAGCCCGAAGAAGACCGAATATGCAGAAAAGCTCAAACATCCAGATAAAAATAGCAAAATTTTGCACAACTACTAATTAATGTTTTCCTTCATTTTCAGGTCATGATTCTCGCCAAAAAGTGGTAGAGCCAACTTTTCAATATTTACTTTCGTCAGCGGTGGTAGACCAATTTAATCCATATTCAGCCTCTTCGTTAGTGTGATGTAGCTGATCCATTGTTTTGCATATTTCTCGCAGCTAGGCCAAACTTCTTCCTTAGATATTATTTCTTCCTTACAGTTATAGCTCAAAAAAATTTAAAAAATCAAAAATAAAAAAAATCATAAAGGAAAAAAATTAAGAAAAAATAAAAAAATCAATCGAAGCTTTATCCTCCAACCATACCCCTCCGTTGATAGAGTGGTTGGGTCCAAGTCATTGTTAGTCAATCTTATTCCACCGTTGATGGCGTAGCCAGATCCAAGTTGCTCTCGTCTCATCTTGTTCATCCGTTGATGGCGTGACAAGAATCCAAGTTGCTGTTACCCGATCCTATCCCTTTGTTGATGGTGTGGCTAGGTTCAAGTTGTTGGTATTCGATCTTTCTCCTCCGTTGATGGTATAGTAAGGTTAGAATTGTTTTACAGATTCTGCTTTTCCATTGATGGCGTGGTAGAATCCAAGTAATCTGATCCTATCCCTCCGTTAATGGTGTAGCTGGGTTCAAGTTGTTGTTCGTTTTTACTCTGTCGTTGAGGGCGTAGTAAGTTATTGTCCATTCCTACTTCTCTGTTAATGGTGTAGTAAGGTTTAAATTGCTGTTATCCAAATTTTGCTTCTCTGTTGATGGTGTGGTATAATCCAAGTTATCCGATCCTGTCCTGCCGTTGATGGTGTGGCTGGGTTTAATTTGTTGTTTGTTCTTACTCTGCAATTGAGGGCGTAGTAAGGTCCAAGTTGCTGTTCATTCTTGCTTCTCCATTGATGGTGTAGTAAGGTTTGAATTGTTGTTATCTAGATTTCGCTTCTCCGTTGATGGTGTGGTAGAATCCAAGTTATCCAATCTCGTCCCTCCGTTGATGGTGAGGCTGGGTTCAAGTTGTTGTTCGTTCTTACTCTGCCGTTGAGGGCATAGTAAGGTCCAAGTTGTTGTCCATTCCTACTTCTCCGTTGATGGTGTAGTAAGGTTTGAATTGCTATTATCCAAATTCTGCTTCTCTTTTGATGGTGTGGAAGAATCCAAGTTATCCGATCATGTCCCTCCGTTGATGGTGTAGATGGGTTCAAGTTGTTGTTCGTTCTTACTCTGTCATTGAGGGCGTAGTGAGGTCCAAGTTGTTTATTCATGCTCCTCCTTTGATGTTGTAGTAAGGTTTGAGTTGCTGTTATCCAGATTCTACTCCTTTGTTGATGGTGTGGTATAATCCAAGTTATCTGATCTTGTCCTGCCGTTGATGGTGTGGCTGGGTTCAAGTTGTTGTTCGTTATTACTCTGTCGTTGAGGGCGTAGTAAGGTCCAAGTTGTTGTTCATTCCTACTCATCCATTGGTGGTGTAGTAAGGTTTGAGTTGTTGTTACCCGATTTTGCTTTTCCATTAATGGTGCGGTAAAATCCAAGTCGTTGTTGTTCGATCCAGTCCCTCCGTTGATAGTGTGGCTGGGTTTAAGTTTCTGTCCAATCTTGCTCTACCGTTGATGGTATAGTAGGGTTCAAGTTGCTGTTATCCGATTTTGTCCTTCCGTTGATGGAATGACTAGACCAAATTGACGTACTTCCAATCCCGTCTCTTCGTCAGTGATATCGCTGGATCAAAGCTATTTTGACAAATCCGACAGAAATGTTGGCACAATGTGCTTAAACACGGTAAAGTTTAATATAATGGATAATTCAAATTCGAAAATCCATTTTCACGAATGGTCGAAGGAAAATAAATTCTTTGAAAAATCCAATGTCATGATTGGTACAAACTGATTGTACCCAGGGGAATGGTACAACTAGCCTGGAGCAAACGGCTACCGGTAAAGGGAACTCAAAACCGTTGATCCCTGTGCATTTGGGGAAAATGCAAAAGAAGCTCTGCATCAAGATTTACTGACTTCCAGTCCTGCCTCTTCATTGGTGTTATAGCTGGGTCGAGCTTTCATCTTTTGATCCTGTGTCTTCGTCAAGGTGACATCCAGATCAAGTTTTGCAGACCTTGCCTCTTTGTCAATGTTGCAGCTATGTCAAATTTTCTCTAGGCATTGCATCGTCGACAGAGTCGTAGCAAGCAAAACTCATTTTGCGTGCCCCAACAGATCCTTCATTTTGAAGATTTTGCTTATAAAAGCGAAAAAGATGATCAAGAAAAGCCCAAGGAAGAAGCGATGTCCAGAGAAAGGAACCAGTTTTGACCGGACAAAATGGTTACTCTTTTGTCTTTGCTCTATTCCTATTACACATCAATGCACAAAGAGGGGTAGCTGTAGTAACCCATTTTGTCTAGGCTTAGCCCAATTAAAATACAAAATCCACAACCCACATCCCATTACAAACCCAACGACCCAATAACCCTAATGCCCCTAACCCTAAAATGCCTTAAGCCCAATTTGATATCAAATAAACCCATACCCAATCAAACTGAAATTACCCTAATGCCCCTAACCCTAAAATAACCTAAACCAAAAAAACCTAATACCCACTTGCCCCCTGCCGCCGCTGCAGCATCCCCGCGCGTGGCCACCACGTGAGTTGTTATTGGCCACACGCACCACCTCGGCCACTTGCTCCATCGCCGTTTGACACCTGCTCCATAACCCACATCAGACCTGAAAAAGCACGAAGATTAAAATCAGAATCGAAATAAAGCAAACCAAGTGGGACAAGTTCTACTATTTTTATCTTAAATCTGGTTATAAAAACCCAAAGGAACATATCTGAATGGAGGGTTTTTTGAATGACAAAAAAAGGGAGAGATTTTGATATATAAAATAAGGTTTTTTTGTTCGAATAGGAAATAAAAAAACTTTTCTTTTTGTTCATTGTGATCCCAAAAAAACAACATATATATATACAAAAAAACAAAGGAAGAGCACCGGAAAAGGTAATATATTAAAAAAGTCTCTCGGTTTCACCTAGATCTAGAAAAATAAAGAAGCATTCAGATAAAACTAAGGAAAATTTTGAGTTCAGAAGGCTTACTGAAATCGAGCTGTGCATTTTGGTCATTTTTTAGCTGCGGCGAACAGCAGACGACATTGGCGAGCAGTGACACCTGTGGCGGCCTGCGGCAGAGACCAAGCACCGGTAGGAGAGAGCCCGAGAGAGCATAAGCTCTCGGTTTCTAAAAAACTTTAACAAACAATCTATTTTTCTTTTTTTGAATTATATATTGGATTGAAAGTAAGGGGAAATTACATCATAAATCCTCCTGCCCCATTATTCTTTGCCCCGCTATCCCACTTGTTTCCTTTTTCCAATTTCGTCCCCAATATCATCTTGTAGTCTTCCAAATCCGCTCCTTAATTTCACTTTCCTTTCAATTTAGCCCACAAGCCAATCGAAAAGGGGAAATAGTGCTATCGATCCCTCCGCCCTATTTTAATTCTCTCCGCACACCCCCTATTTTTACTTTCCCTTCAATTCTGTCGCTTTTTATTCTTCAAGTTTTTTTTTAAATTTAGTCACTGTTCTATTTATTATTATTATTATTATTAACTTTAGTATTAATAATATATATGTATATTATTTTGCAATATAGCCATCTTTATTACTATGTTATTACTATGCATTTATTATTATTACCTAATATATATGTATATATTAATATTTATTTTTATTTTTATCATTTAATGTGTATATAATATTATAAAATGTATATTATATTTGTATATAATATATTTAGTATATATTATATGTATAACATATAGTATATTTTTGTTTATAAAGCCTTCTTTTATTACTTTATCATTAATATCATTATTTACTTATTTATAGTTTAATACATATTATTGTATATTCGTATGTATGTAAATATATATATATATATATATATTATATTCAGTTGTTTTAACCGGTTTTAAAATAAACCTTTTATTAGGGATTCTCGTGAAAAACGTGCCTCGAACATAAGGGGTGCCGCCTTCCGTTAATTTCTATTACAAAATATCGTTTTAAACTATAATTTTTTAAAATAGGTTCCCTTCATTTGGAATCTAACGGAAATTATGCCCCGAGTGTAGGGGTGTAAATTCCTTTCATGCACGGAAATATTCTTTTCAATGTGATAAGGGATCACGAATTTTCAATTAAATTCAAATTTTTAATTTCCATCATTAAGACATCAAGTAATCGACCCAGTACCAATTTTGGGCCTTGTGGGGGTGTTCACCCTTTCCCACACGTAACTGACTCCTGAGCCTATTTTTCTGGTTTTCATAGACCAAAACTCATTATTTTAATAAAATGACAAAATAGGTTTTATTAAAAAAACTAGGTTTTTCAGGTCATCCAATCTCACCTAAATAAAAAGATTGGTGGCGACTCCATTCAAAACTATATTTTTTGTAAGAACGCGTCAAGCATTCATTGAGGGCGGGACCGCTGTTACACATACATTGAGGACAATGCTTTTCTCGAGTTTGGGGGGGAATTGTCTTTGTTTGTTTCATAGATAGTTGAATTTGCATTTATTTGTTTGTCTTCTCATGTTTGTCACGTTAGCATGCATTTTTCATGATAGTTTGTGTCACTTGCCATGACAGTTTGCGTGATTGAACTTGTTAGTAACCTACTGTGATATCTAATGATGATTTATTTGCCACAATATTAGGTTAAGAGAACTTTTGACTGTAGGCTTAGCATGAAAATTTGCTTAGGATTTTGTTATGATGCTATTTTAATAAACATTGTTGTGAACTGTTAATCTAGGTGAACCTAGTGAACCTTAGGTAAGTAAATATTAGAAAAATGCTATAGGTGCCTAACTAGCTCTAGCCCAAAAGAATGTATGATAAATGAACCTTAGCTAGAGGTGCCAAACACTGGCTCTAGTCTCAAGGATCTTGAAAATACTAGAGGTGCCTATCTAGCTCTAGTATAAAAGAAGAAGAAGAAGAAGAATCGCTATAGGTGCCCGAAACTGGCTCTAGTTAGATCACTTGCCTTGGCAAGTTAATTAAACTACTGTTTTGCTTGGACTCCTATGATTAGCTTGTACATGATTATGCACAAACTTCACTTGCATCAAACTAAATTTTGAGTAATTTTCTGTGTTTTTTCTAAAGTCACAATGGTATTTAATACTAGTAGCCATAGTTATGCGGATTGAAGTCAGGTATGCAACTTGTTCATGTTTGTTAAATGCCTTGGCATGTGCTTGTTAGTTTTGCGTTGCTTGGGGATAAGCAATAGTTCGAGTTTGGGGGTGTGTTAAGTGTCGAAAAGTACTGTTTTTCTGACCTTTTTGACGTGAATTATTTGTAGACTTGAGCCTATTTTTAGTTGCATTGTTAGTCATTCATGCATTCTCATAGTTTCTTGGCCCAATGAGCTTGGACATTCATTTTATTATTTTTGTAGAAAAAGTGCTACTCTTTTGCTCTTTATGGTGCAGGACGATTTGCCGAGCTGATTACCGAAGACTGACATGACAAGAAAGGGATCAAATTGGTTAGGATTCCCAACCGCCCAATTTAAATTCAAATGCAAAGGATATTATCCCCATTTAATATTTAATTCAGCAAGATTATCTCCTATATTTGAAATTCAAATAGAAGCCTATTCTCCATAAAAGTCTCACGCAACAAACCCTACTCCTCCTCTATTTAAAGAAATTGAAGCCATAAAGTAAAAAGAGTCGAATTGAGGAGAGAACAGATTGTGAGAGAGAGATCGACTTGGGGGAAAGCTGATCATAAGAGTGATTGGATTGAGGAGTTCATCTCCTTTTTTCTTTCTCATCTTGTAATCGCATATCACCCACCATGTTTGGGGATTTTTCCTTTGTATTTTCTTTTCACCCAACTATGAACTAAATTTATATGGTTTGGGTTATTAGGTTTTGAGAGGTTTTTGTACGGATGATTTTATTTTGGTTTAAGTTTAATGCACAATGTTGATTCAATTCTTATTCTTGCAAATCAAGTAGTTTAGAGATAAACACTTGAGGGGGAGAATCATTCATTGAAACTCGAATCCCTAATTGGTGACAGCAAAGGGAGAGGGAGATCAATGGAGATTCGTAAGAAGGATTTACTCTAATAAAGTGATAGCCATTGGAGGTCCCTCAACCAAGTTGATTTCCAAACATTACAAGAGTTGATGGAGATCAACAGACTGAATTGACTCTGGGTTTCCTAATATTTGGAGAGCTAAAGGGAATCAATTCCCTATTGAACCAAGTTTTCAGAAATTAACAAAGTGCAGGAAGAAGCTTGGGGAATGAGTGAATTTCAAGTGGCTAACAAGAGTTCAAGGAAAGATGGTGTCCATTCTTGGTAAAGTAACGCGTAACAGACGTATCACCAAGGTTTGCACAAGCGTGAGCCCTTCAAGTTAGAATTAATGTGAAGGCATTGAAGAACACTCTGCAGAGCATTGGAGACACAATTGACTTGCCACGGCATCACACTTGCCACAACAATTAACTTGCCAGGGTAACAACTTGCCGAGAAGAGTCCTACTCTGATGCAACCACTTGCTATTGCATTTCACTGGTCACGAAGAGTCGTACTTCCAGCAAACTACTTGCCTAGGAAATTACTTGCCATGACAATCTACTTGCCTCAGCAACTGACTTGTCTCCGGCATTCAACTTGCCAAAATAACTCATCCAGCATACTGTCAATCTTAATAAGCAAACCTGCTCTCTCATTGATTACCTTATTCGTCTACAGTCTTTCTTTATTTTATTTTAGATACTTTTTTACCACCATCCATCACCACAAATACTTTCTTATTTCAGTGCAGGGAGTTAAGAACTGAAGTCCTTTAAGACCAGTCCATGTGGAGACAATACTCTATATTCATCACTTTATTACTTGCTACGTGTTCACTTGCACCATTTGCGTAGCACTCAAAACATCCAACAGACATCTTCCTATATCTCAAGCAAGGTAGAAGACCGGTGGACTAGCACATCCATGACTTTTGAAAATATTACAAGTACAGAGCTGAGTATATTAAGAAGGATGAGGAGAAATGTAGAATGCTTGTCATAGGTTTGAGTGATGACCTTCGACCTTTGTTTACTGCTTTGGGAATCACAGATTTTCAGGAACTTGTGAATTGAGCCATTTCTACTAAAAATGCACAGAGGTAGTGGACTAACCCGATCTAGAAAGAGGCCCCGAGATGATTCTCGTCCTCTATTATCGTATAGGAAGGGTAAGAAACAAGGGTTTAAACAACAATACTACCAGCAGCCCTTCCGATCAGGCAACATTGCCAGGCCACAGACTATGTCCCAATTTGCTCCAAGAAAAACTTTCATTGAGAGTACCGAAGGTTCAAGTTAGGAATCCCAATGCCCCACCTATAATTTCTGTTAGAGAAGACATCCTACGGGACAGTGTCGTAGGCAAACTGGAGCATGTTTCTTCTATGGTGAACAAGGTCATTATATCAAAGATTATCCAATGAATACATCCAAGTCTACTGCACTGGCAAGTACAACGTCCCATGCTCAGTCCTTCAAGGGCAAAGGACAAAAACAAGCTGCAACAGGAGCTTTCAGGAGGCTTGGTGGCTCTATAAGAACTCTATGTCGACAAGAATCCAAGGCTTCAGTTCAAGTTTACCATGTGAGGAGCAGGGATGATGAGGAGGATCCGAATATTATAGTAGGTACTATTAAATTTTATACTCACATTGTTTATGCATTGAATGATCCTAGATTTACTCATTCCTTTATAAGCACTGAATTGATTAAAAGATTTAATTTAACATTCGAACCTATACCTTCCAAAATCATCATAACCAACCATTTATGTGATAGTGTCCTAGTTGGATTGGTATGCAAAAATTGTCCCCTCATGACATCATAACTCAGTTAGGGCTTCCCCTTAATTCCAATCTCATGGCCTTCCCCTTAATTCCAATTGCTCAATTTCGCTTCAAAGGGTCTAAAACGTAATTCCAAAATTTATAAAGACTTTTACCAAATTAAATTTACCAATCCTCAATTAGTCATATTTCAAGCCTTCATGTTAAATCTCATCTTAGAATAACTATTCAAACTTATTTAATTGCACATTTACGAAATAGGGACCAAAATGCAAGGAATTCAAACATCAGAAAGCATCTCAACAAAATTAACGGTCAGCGTATCAGTTTAGGGGTCTATCATATCGAAACATTACTATAAGACAAAGGCATACCGATACGGTCCTCAAACGTATCGATATGGTATTGTATGTTTTAAAATTTTAGATTCCAGTAGCCATTGACCGTATCGAAATAATAGCCTATGTACCGACACCTTCACTATTTCCTAGCTATGCGTACCAATACGGTTACCTGGTGTATCGGTACGCCTAGGCTATTTTGAGCTATTTGTGTCAGAATAGATCCCCGCATACCGAAACCCTAAGGGTACTTACCGGTACGGTGAGACCTGTAATGACCTCTAGGTCCAACATATGACACTTTGGCTCGATTTAAATCACTTTAACTCTAAGCTAAACATCATACAGCATCAACAAAACATCCATAAAAACCAACCTATCTTATCTAGCATACTTATACACCAAATCTAGAGGCATGCTTCCTAGTCCACATTCAAAACATCAAGCCAATCACAACTCAACCACTTTAAAACTTATTACAAGTCCAAAACAACAATCAAAACTTTCAACAATAGGGAGTTCATCAAAACCTCTCCCAAAAACCCCAAACAAAACATTACCATTATTACTTCTTATCAATGATCCAAAACGTACTTTGAAAATCAAGTCTAGGGATTCCTCTCCTTGCTTCCTTGCTGCCTCAAACCTTATTTCTCTGCATTGATGGAAAAGAGAGCATAAGCAGACTAGGCTTAGTGAGGGATGCTCAAACAACAACCATCATCAATGCAAGATAAACCATTTTACATATCTTTGAAAAACCACTTTTCAAAACTCTTTGAAAATATCATCATAACATCATGCCTTATCAAAATCATGCACTTAACATTACCAAAACAGCATATTAAACCAAATGCAATGTGTATCATGGATTCTACAGCAAAGTCTCATTTGATACCCTCAATTTAAGCTTTCCCATGCATACTACCAATGCAAGGCTTAAAGAGTAAAACATGTTTAAACCATATTAAACAATATAATCCATCTCATGATGCATAAACAATTATATTGGCTTACAAGTGATCATTTACCAAGTTCCACTTTACAAAACCATAACATCGGATACATGAGTTCAACAACTGTTCCCTCAACACTTAACAACAATCTACCGGTAACATAAGGCTCACACATGGGAGTATTCGGTACACATAAACCCCTTCACCATTGTGACACCTGTGATGGAGTATTCGGTACACATAAACCCTCAACACCACTCATCGTTGCGGTGTTTAACCCACTAATGGGAGTCTTTGGTACATATAAACCCCTCGACCGTTAGGGTACTTGGACGGAGTATTTGGTACACTATATAAACCCCTCAACATTCAATGCGCCTTTTTATAGTGCACTATCAGTCCTATGGCCGGCCAACTATATCCAATTTCATTTACAAACCTTTTTCATACCATCACTTGCCAATATAATTCATTTTAACATCAACAACTCACTGTTTTCATATGCATCATCAAAATCTTTTAACCAATGCAATAAACCTTTCATTAACCAATGTTCATAAACATTAACAAATCATGCATTACTTCCAAATGCAACAACAACATTTTGTAACCAATTTCTAGCATTAAACCATGCTCAAAACATGCATATACAGTGAGTAAGTAAACCATATAAAACAAGTGCATCAAACTATTAGCCAAACCAAGTTTGAGAGAGAATTCATCCTTTACTTACTTTTGAGCTTAGACCAGCATTTCAAGCTCGATCTAAACTCCCAAACACAACTTTCAAACCTTTGCAAAGTTGAAAACACGTTTCCACTCACCGACTTGCAAAGCCTCGCTTACCGATGCAACAACCGCGCCTCCAAAACTTCCAAAACCAACTTTCAAGCTTGAGGACCAATTTCCCCTACTTTTATCCACACAAAACAGAGGTACATTGCATCAAAATGCAATCAACATCACAGCAACACTAAACCTTAACATCCTTTATCCAAATTCCCTCCACAACACCCAAAACTAACAACAAAATTCTTCCAAACTTAACCCAGCCGCAATCTAACATTTCAACACATCGATTAACATCAATCAACTTCTAAAAGCTCAACTCTAACATCCTTATATCTCCAGCATTCAATTAATCACCACAACTCCTCAAAAACATATAGCTAGCAACCTAGAAAATTAGAGATTCACATAGTTTCAGGATTCCAATGTTAAAACCAACTATTAACATTATTCAACATCAAAATTATGATTAAAATCAATTAAGAACCCAACAAAATAGAACCTATACAAAAATCACGTAATCATCTCAATTAAACCTTGATTTAACCAAATTCCATAATTAAATCATTAAAACTTGTTAGAAAACATTAAACAATGATCAAATACTTGGGAATTTTAGTAAAGAACCATACATTAGAGGAGAAGAGCGAACCTTACTTCTAGTGGATGAATTTCCTCTCAAATGGATGTTTTAGATCTTGAAAACAAAAAATTTCAATGAGGTTTTGCAAAGCAAGATTAAAGAACCAATTAAGAAACAAGAATTTAAGAAATCAAGAGTGTTACCTCAGATTTTGGATGAAAAAGTGAGTGTTAGGCTGAATAACTTTGAGAGAAAAGTTTAGGAGGAAAAGTTATGTAAATTTTTGGTTTTAAGAAAAATAACTACCTTTTTGTTAATCCTCCTTTCAATTACCCAATTAAAACTCTTTTAAAATAATCCCATTTCAGAGAAAAGTTTGACAAAACATTTAGGTAAAATATCTCCTTAAAGATTCTAAGTTTTGACCCTTTTTTTCAAAATAGTCACTAAAAACAGTTATCATTCTTTACATTTTGGTCACCGACCAAAATATCTAATTTCCAAAATCCATTTTCCAAATTTGACTTTACTAAAAATATCCATATACTAATAATGATTTTTAGATATTTTTCCATATTTTTCTCGCACCAAAATTATTTATTCTGATTTTAATCCTGAATCTGATTCGAATCTCTAATCCCGGTTCATTACACCATCTAAACCAATTGAACAACTCCTAGGCCCAAAACCAGGGTGTTACAGTGCAAGAATTTCCCAATGTGTTTCTCGTTTAACTTCAAGGTTTACTACCAGCCCGTAAAGTTGAATTTGGGATTAAAGTGCAACTTGGAACCACCCCAGTTTCCATTGCACCATATCGTATGGCACCGGTCGAACTCACCGAGCTTAAGGTACAGATTCAAGATTTTTTGAACAAAGGTTTCATTCGATTAAGTTCCTCACCCTGTGGAGCTCTAGTCCTCTTGGTCAAGAAGAAAGACAGATCTATGTGTCATTGCATTGATTACCGATAGCCAAACATGCTTACCATCAAGAATAAGCATCCTTTACCGAGAATTGATAACTTATTTGATCAACTTAAGGATGCAACTATCTTCTCCAGGATTGACTTAAGGTCTGGACATTATCAAATGAGAGTTAAAGAATGTGATGTGCCCAAAACAACTTTTTGTACAGGGTACGGCCACTACGAATTCCTAGTTATGCCCTTCGAATTAACTAATGCACCGGCTACCTTTATAGATCTCGTGAATCAGGTTTTTAGACCTTATCTTGATAAGTTTGTAGTGGTGTTCATATATGTCATAGTGATTTACTCCAAGAGTCAAGCTGAGCATCGAGACCATCTTCGTGTTGTGCTTCAAACCCTTCAGGAGAAGCAATTGTATGCCAAGTTCAATAAGTGTGAGTTCTGGCTCACCGATGTTTCATTTCTAGGACATGTGGTTTCTGCAGAGGGTATCCAGGTGGACCCAAAAAAGACTCAAGCTATAGTTGAGTGGAGGCTACCGAAGAATGTTGGTGAAGTTCGTAGTTTTCTTGGTTTTGCTGGCTATTATAGGAGATTCATTAAAGGGTTTTTTATAATAGCAGCACCATTAACCAAACTCCTACGAAAAGATGACCTTTTTAATGGACTGAGAAGCAGCAAAGTAGTTTTGATCAGCTTAAACAAGTATTAACTCATGCACTGGTCTTAACCCAACCTAAGTTTGGTAGAGACTACACCGTAAATAGTGATGCATCGCATCAGGGGTTAGGTTGTTTATTGATGCAAGAAGGAAAATTAATTACGTATGCTTTAAGGAAACTTAAGAAACACGAGATGAACTACCCTACCCATGATCTTGAATTGGTTACGGTTGTCTTTGCATTAAAACTCTAGAGGCATTATCTCTACGAAGAAAAATGTTATCTCTTTACCGACCACAAAAGCCTCAAGTATCTTTTGACTCAAAAGGAGTTGAACCTTCAACAATGATGATGGGTGGAACTTATCAAAGATTATGACCTTGTAATTGATTATCACCCGGGCAAGGACAATGTTGTAGCTGATGCACTTAGCCGCAAACCTTCGCCTGCTTCTCGAGCTATTAACGCTCATTTCAAGTTATAGAGACACCAAGCTTTAATAGATGAACTCTATGTTCATTCTACCATTGTAATGAGAATCAAGTCGTTGCAGGATCAAGATCCTAAACTACAAGACATTGTCACCAAGCTTTAGAGTAATCCTGATCCTAACTTTAAAGTTAACTTTGAAGGACTCTTGTGTTTCTGTGATAGAATCTATATACCAAATGATGAATCACTTCATGATGATATCCTCAAGGAAGCTCATTGTAGCCCTTTCTCAGTTCATCCGGGTCGATAAAGATGTATAAGGACCTTCGAGAATTGTATTGGGCTGAGCACCGTGTCCCTATTAGGCTATTGCAATCGTGTCCTTATTGGGCTATTGCAACCTATTGAACTTCCCCAATGGAAGAGGGAGAGAATAACCATGGACTTTGTTAGTGGACTATCGTTGACTCTAGCTAAGCATGATACTATTTGGGTCATCTTTGACCGTTTTACCAAGTCAGTTGATTTTTTACTTGTCAGGATGGACTATTGTCTTCTCAAGTTAGCTGACTTGTACATCAAGGAAGTGGTCAGACTCAATGGAGTACCCAAGTTAATTATCTCCGATAGAGACCCACATTTTGTTTGACTATTTTGGAAAGCATTGCAAGGAGCTCTGGGCACCCGAGTCAATCTTAGTATAACTTTTCACCCTCAGACTGACGGCTAGTCAAAAAGGGTAATTCAGATATTGGAAGACATGCTTCGTTCATGTGTCATTGACTTTGAAGGAACTTGGGAGAGGTCCCTACCTCTCATCGAGTCTTCTTATAATAATAGTCATCAATCATCTATTGAAATGGTACCGTTTGAAGCATTGTATGGCATGAAATGTATAACACTGTTATGTTGGTCTAAACTCGGTGAAGGCAAGATGTTGGGCCCTGAATTACTTCGAGAAACTAAAGAACGGGTTACCATTATTCATGACCGATTAAATGTCACCTTCGATTGACAAAAGGCCTATGCTGATCTTAAGAGGTTGGACATACAATATTCTATGGGTGTGAAAGCTTTTCTAAAAGTATCTCCGTAGAAAAAGATTCTCCGTTTTGGTAAAAAGGAGAAACTGAGTCCCCAAGTCATTGGACCTTTTGAGGTGATTGAAAAAGTTGGTCCCGTGGCCTATGTAATATCCCATTTTTTGGCTAGTGACCAAAATGTAAATTTTGAAAGTTTTGTTGCTAAAGTATAAACTTTGGAAAAGTTCAGGGATCAAAGTGCAATTTCCAAACGTTATGTATTTTAACCCCATAAATGAATAGTTTATCCCCAAGAATGATGTTTCCTTGTTGCCAGAATTTTTCGTATGGAGTTTGTATTAATGGCTATATAAAACGATAAAGTTTAAAAAAATATTCTGATAATCGGATCGAGCTAAAATTTCAGAGATAGTTCCATGGACCTTAAAAGAGTCATAAAATATCATTTTATGAATATTTGGATGTTAAAAAGACCGGGAAAATTTTAAATCGATTGAAATGACATGGAATGGAAATTTTGTGAATAAGTTGATCGGTAAAGGGCATTTTGGACATTTTGCCCAAAAGGGACATAGAAGGAATTTTGAGATTTCTTTTATTGATGAATAGTGGCTGATTAGAATCCAACTAAGTCTAGTTCTAATGTTACAAAATGGCAAATTAGAAATATAGATCAGTTGACGGGTATTTTTGGAAAGTGGAATTTATTGAATTAAAAAATCATTTTTTCATAATACAAGTGTCTTAAATACATGAAATATGAAGGTTGTATTTGCTTTAAAGATATAGCGTCATTATTTTTATGGTAAATGATGCTATATTTACACAAATTATAGAAGTTTAAAGTATATGTTAACTAAAAAAGAGTTGAACTTGAGGCAAAGAAGGTGGATCAAGATTCTTAAGGATGATGATGTGATAATTAACTATCATTCACGGAAAGCTATTGTGGTAGCTGAAGCCTTCAGCCGAAAGACATTTGTTGCCTTAAGAGCTATGAATGCGAGACTGGCATTAAAAGAAGGTGGCGATTTGATTTCTGAGTTAAGAAAAAAGTCTACTTTATTAGATTGAATAAAAGATTTTTTAAAAAAAAGATGAGAAGTGTTTGTTAAGGTTCAAATAAGTGGAAGAAGGTGAAACCGAAGACTTTGAAGTTAATATGATGGATGCTTGTATTATCAAGGAAAAAAATTCTATTTTTCAAACGATGAAGAAATGAAGAAACAACTTATCTTCGAGGTACGTTATATTCCTTTGATTGTACATCCAAGTGGAAACTAGATGTATCAAGATTTAAAGAGTCGATATTGGTGGCCAGGCATGAAAAGAGTTATAACTAAGTTTGTTTCTAAATATATGACGTGTCAACAAGTAAAAGCAAAACTTTAGGTACTTTTTGAATTATCGTAACTGATTTCCATTTCTTAGTGGAAATGAGAACGAGTGACGATGGATTTTGTATTAGGACTATCTTTGACATCGAATAAGAAGGATTCAAAATGGGTGATTGTTAATAGATTGACTAAGCACACTTTATCCATGTTCGAACAGATTACTCTAGGGATAAGTATGTTGAGTTGTATATTAAGGAAATAGTTCGACTACATGGAGTACCAGCCTCAATAGTATCTAATAGAGACCCGAGGTTTACTTTAAAATTTTGGAAGTCTTTACATAGAGCCTTGCATTTTCGACTCAATGTTAGCACAACTTTTCACCCTCAAACAGATGGACAATCAGAGCGGACTATTCAGATTTTGAAGGATATGTTAAAGGCATGTGTGATTGAATTCAAAGGATCAAGATGTAGCTGGCCCTAACCAAATTAAAGAAGTTAAAGATAAGGTAAAGATGATAAAACATGGAGTCAAAGAACTAAGGAAATAAGTCAATTTCTCTTGTTAAAGTTCTTTGATGAAATCGTAAAGTTGAGGAAATGACTTGGGAAAGAAAAAAGATATGAGAAAGCAGTTTCCTCACCTTTTTGAAGCAGGTACGTGTTGAAAATTTGAGGACAAATTTTCTTAAGGGGGAGAGAATTGTGATATCCCAATTTTTGGCTCATGACCAAAATGTAAATTTTGAAAGTTTTGTGGCTAAAGTATAAACTTTGGAAAAGTTCAGGGATCAAAGTGCAATTTTCAAAAGTTATGTATTTTAAACCCTTAAATGAATATTTTACCCCCCAAGAATGACTTTCTGTGTTGCCCGAATTTTTCGTACGGAGTTTGTATTAATGGCTATAAAGCGATAAAGTTCAAAAAAATATTCTGATAATCGGATCGAGCTAAAATTTCAGAGATAGTTCCATGGACCTTAGAAGAGTCATAAAATATCATTTTATGAATATTTGGATGTTAAAAAGATCGGGAAAAATTTAAATCGATTGAAATGACATGGAATGACAAGTTTGTGAATAAGTTGATCGGTAAATGGCATTTTGGTCATTTCCCCCAAAAGGGACATGGAAGGAATTTTGAGATTTCTTTTATTGATGAATAGTGGCTGATTAGAATCCAACTAAGTCTAGTTGGAACGTTACAAAATGGCAAATTAGAAATATAGATCTAGGTGGAGGGTATTTTTGGAAAGAGGAATTTATTGAATTAAAAATTCATTTTTTCATAATACAAGTGTCTTAAATACATGAAATAAGAAGGAATTATCAGCCAAATACCCTCAAAAATCGTGGTGAAGAGAAAAAGAAGAGAAAAATTTTACAAGCTCGATTTCAGCCCCGAATCTCGATTATCAAGTAATCTTTTGAACTACAAAGTTGTTCTAATCTTCGGGCTCTATCTTTTGATGTAAATAATTCATAGAATACTTGTGTGGTTGATGAGATTTGATATGTGGAAGAAATTAGGGTTTATGAACAAATTGGGGCTTTTATGATTTTATGAATCCATGGTTGATTTTAAGTTAGAATCATACTTGTATGATGTTAGAATCATGTTATTGAGTTGGGATTTAAAACCTACATATTTCGGTTTGTATAGAGAAGATTAGGGTTTATGGATTCAAATCTAACTTAGGGTTTGTGATGTTGGATTAATGATCTAGCAAGCTTGATTTGTTGTTTGGAAGCAAAACCCTAAGTTAAATACATAGGGTCCATTTCGGCCAGCTTTAAAACTAAGGGACCAGATCTGATTTTTATGAATTTGATGTGTATCTATATTATTAATGATGTTATAGACATGAAAATGAAGTTAGAATGCTAAACCGATGATTAATCGCATTAGTGACCATTTTGACAATTTGTCAAACTTGAATGGTCTTTTCGGCAAAAAGGATATGTAGAAGGAGTAAATCTGATTTTTAGTTAAAATGATGGAATTAAGGTAGTAATGTTGATCTGAGGACTAATTTGCAAAGTTAAGAAGCTTGAATCCTTAGATTGGATATTTGATGACCATTTTGACAAATCAAGAGAAATTAGAGGAGTAAAGGTTTAAGCTTATTTTAATGAAGGATGTAAAGAGAACATATAAATACAAGCTTTATTCTAGCCATTTGAAGTAAAGTGATGGGACTAAATTGACAAGTAGAGAAATAAGGAGAAGTTGGTGTAAATTAGAAGTTATTAATGGAAAGTTATGTTGGAATTTGAATTATGGCAATAAGTTTTAAAATTCGCCATAAATTCTACAAAAATGGTTATATGATGAATTTTATACCGCTATAAAGATTTGTTAGTCTAGTTTCGTTTCCAACAAACGGAAACTGATTTCGAGTTAAAAGATATGAACTTTTAACGAATGAAGGCCAGAAAAATTACAGAGCAGTTGGATAGGTTCACATAAAATTGTACTTTAGGCTATAATTCATGAAATGCTTTTATGCAGGTGGATAGGCTAGTAAGTTTATCGTATTTCCTACTAATAAAGTAAGAACGATATTATTACTTTGGATATATATACATACAATTATGATTTATATTGATGCTTTGAACATGGAATGTTGATTATAATGTTGATTTTGCCCAAGTACTATTGTGAAGTCTTTGGTATAGTTGGATATCCATAGAGTCCTAGCAGCTGCGTCATAGCACTACGGTGCGAGATAGACTCTTCAGGGTCGAGATAGACTCTACGGAGTCAGTTCAAACACTACGGTGTTACATAGCACAAAATGTGCGAGTATAAGGAGCAAAGGGCATCCTCGAGTACGTACTCGTCATTAGATGCTACGGCGTTGTAGGCACTATGGTGTCAGTTATGATGACTTATGTACCAAAGTATCACATAATATTGTACTTCGGGCTATAATACATGAAATGCATTTATGCAGGTAGTTAAGTTAAAAAGCTTAACGTATATTTGATTAATAAAATAAAGGTTTGATGATATGATATATATTACAATTGGGACTCACTTGCTATTTTGCAGGAACTATATTGCACTGTTACATGATAGAGGAATGACTTTGATAAGTCAGTTTTATACGATTCTATATTTTTATATAATATACACAGTAATTTGTTTATTTATGTTATTTCTATACATTGAAATGCTTTATTTTAAATTATAGTTGTTGTTGCGCGTAATAAGTGCTACGCAATTGTGCAAGTATACACGTTGCAAGTTATAGTATAAAAGATATCGTTTCCACAGGGATTGGTGCCACTTCAAGAATCTAGTCTCTTGCACTGTAAAAAGTAAAAACACAAATAAAGGATTATAGGAGTTTTAACTAATAACTAATCTAGAAAGCAATAAAGTAAAAGAGTAGATGAGATCAATTGAGAGAGATAGGCCAGGTTATCGTGAGTTGAGGTGTGATAGCCGATTGGATCGTCTTGGTAAAAGAGTGCACGGGCAACTCTGTTGTCGTGGCAACTTGCACAATAGGGTTGCCTTGGCAACTAATCAATGGTTTCCTGGGCGACTAGTTGGGCAACTACTTGGGCGTCTGGGCAGCAACCTTCAAGGTTCGGCAGAGTGTTCTTCAATGGTTTCTTCTTATCCCTAAGTCGAAACTCTAGCTACTTGTGCATGCCTTGATAATACATCCCTGCGTGAATCAAGGGTGAACAACAACCAATCTTGCGCTCCTCTTAGCCGTTGAAATCCTTGACTTATTCCTAAGTCGGATTAATCTTCACCATCAATAGATTGAATAAAGATCATATTCATTCGTTTCTTGAATCTAACTCTCCCTATATTAGATAAATAGATGAAATCACGAGATCCTCTCCCAATTCACTCACAAACAAGAATAAGAACCAAGAATGAATAAACCTTGAATAGAAAAGTGCAAACTCTTATTACCTAAACAAAAACCAATAGTTTCTCACAACATAAAACACAATAGCCATAGTAAAATAGATTTAGTTCATGGCTAGGTTCCAAAGAAACACAAGATAAATAATCCCTAGCATGAACCCAATCGAACAAGAAAGAAAAGGATGAAGAAGGAAGCTTGTCAAAATCCTCCTTGCCCTAGATGCTTGTCAAAAATTCTCTCCTCTTGCCCTCCTTGGAGTTGTCGAAATTCCCCTCTCTTCTCTCCCTGGAAGTTTGACGATATGGCCTCTTATTTATAGGGCTAGGTCAAAGTCCTTCTTTGAGGAGGAAGTTAAGTTGGAATTAAATTATCTTTAAAGGATATATATCTTTAGTATAATTATATTCCTACTAGAACTTCTCTTATCTTCTTGGAATTTAATTCTTCTTTAATCTTTTCATGGAAATCAAATTCCTTTGGGATTGGGCTTTGCTCCACGTCATCTTGGGCTTGTCTAGTCATCAATTTCGACTACCATATCACCTTTGCTCTTTGTCGACAATTGCCCTGGCAACTGGCTCGGTGTCTCCTTCATGTATTGCCCTGGCAGCTAGCTCGGCATCTCCTTCATGTATTGCCCTAGCAACTAGCTGTAGTCTTGCTTTGGCAAGTGATCCTGTACATACACACAAAACACTTCAAAGCAGCATCTTTTCCCACAAAAACTACCAAGTTATGTAATCAAGCTCAACGATGGAAGGAAACATGTATTAATGCATGAATGGCTAATTATGCAACTAATATGAGCCTAAGTCTAACAATAATATGAGTAAAAAGGGTAAGAAAAATAGTACTTTTGAACACTTATCACACCCCCAAACTCGAACTATTGGTTGTCCTCAAGCAATGCAAACTAACAATTACCTGCCAAGACTTCAATTTTCACAAACTTAGCTTTGAACTTGATTTCAATTCTCAGAACCGGGGCACAAAGTATGATTGGCTTTTCATTTTTTGGAAAACTTAGGAGTTACTCAGAATCAAACTATAATGCTTGTGAGTGTCTGCGGAGTTGTGTGCAAGTTGATTTTTCGGATTCTATGCAAACAAGAGGTTTTCAAATTACTTCATTGGGTTCTTTTTAACATGTTTTAACTAGATCCAGTTTTGGGCACCTCTAGTGTTTTGTTTTTAGTTTTATTTGACTAGATCCGATTTCGAGCACCTCTAGAAATTTTTTTAACACATACTAGAGCTAGTTTCGGGCACCTCTAGTGATCAATTTTTTTAGCACATGCTAGAGCCAATTTTGGGCACCTCTAGCATTCATCCAATTTTTATTCTAATCCCCTAATTTGTTAATTATCAACCTAAGTTCACTAGAATTTCTTAAATCAATCAAACCACAACAGTGTTTTATCAAATTTAGCATCATAGTAAAATTCTAAGTTTTTCCATGGTTATCCTAGAATAAAAATTCTATCAATTAAGTGCATTGGCAAAGTCATCATCGGATATTCATCAAATCTAAGCAATTCTTGTTCCAATTAAAGGCATGGCATGCAATTTATGTATCCTAAATGTAATACTTAAGATGAATGTAACTAAACATGGTAACTACTAATAACAATCCCCCCCCAAACTCGAGTGAGGCATTGTCCTCAATGCATGCATTAAAGGAAAATAAAAATAACAAAAAATAAAATGCATACGAGGACTTACTTCGAGAGATCGTCATCGTAGATGATTAGTTTCCTTTTTGTCGGTGTCTTGATTCTCTTGCTTGAACGCGATGGTTGTTTTCTTGTTGCCGGTGGTGGAATCGATCCTCGTATGGGATTGTCCTCATCGTCCTCTTCATCAATGTCATTGCCTTTTCGCTTGGAGGATTCAATTGGTGCGGTTTGTTGGTGCAATAGAGGACTCGTCCGAATCTGAAAAATCAGAAAATGATTTCGTAGGAGTTGATTCGGGCATAGGTGCTTTACCTTTGGCTTTTGCAGTGGTTGCCGGGATGTCTTTAGCTTTGGTTGCCGTGGCATCTTCAGGGTTGGTTGCCATGGCATCAGCTTGTGCGGGCACGATGTAGGTTGCTGCGGCATCATCTGTTGCGGTTGTCGTGGCGATTGCTTCATTGGTTGCCGGGGCAAGGATCTCGGCAGGAAAGATTGGGAACGGAACGCGACTGTCCGGGTACTTTTCTAGGATGACTTGGGTGATGGCATTGTTGTGCTCCTTCATGTACCGCATGAACTTTAGTTGCCGGTCTTCAATTTGCCTTAGGTGGCTCACCAATGGTTGCAAGAGTGCTTCAAAGTGTCCTGGGGTTAATGGCCGAGTTGCCCGGGCGTTAGGTGCTTGGGCGTGATTTGATCAACAAAGGCTTGATCCTCGTCCTTCTCAATGTAAAGCCCATAAAAGGTGTTGATGTTTTCGGGGCTTATGAGTATGGCCTTGTCACGAACAAAAACATAAGGATTATCCGGGTTAGGTGAGTGAGCATAGAATCCTCTTACCCATGAGATGTTGCCCGGTTCCGGTTGATGGCAAAAGATTTGCCATATTTGATGTGCAATCCTCTCGAAGATGAATGGTTCAAGGCCGAAATCTTGATGAGAGTTGGAGTATTCAAAGCCTTGTTCTTCATGAATCTTTCGGCTTTCAAACTTGGATTGAAATCTTTCTTGAACCACCGGTGTAGCAAACTTTCTTGTATCTTGGTTCTTTGGAGGAACTTGGATGAACTAAAAATTTAATTTTGGATGTCATGGATGATCTTGGTTGTGAGTTTTGTAAAAACAAATAAAAGAAAAGAAACTAAAAAAAAGTTGCAAGATAAAAAGTAGGAATAGGTTAAGGGTGATGATTTTATAGAAAAGATAAGTGGTAAATATGGTGGGTGGGATTAGGGGAAAACGAAAAAAGGGTTTTGGTTTAGGGAGAGGGTGATGGCAAGGGGGGTTTGATTAGGGTAAATTGGTGGCTTTATATAAGCCTTAGATTCAGCCTATTAATTTCCTTGTTGAAGATGTTTTCCTTCTTGGATTAAAATTCCTCTTTATCTTGAACTATTTTCCTACAATTCAAAGATAAATCAAATAAGGATTAAAATTAAAGATAAACTAATAAAAGAAAATAAATAATGATGTATAAAGGGATTCTTTAAAAAAAAGAAATCTATCCTAAAAAATATAATAATCGAAAATAGTAAAAAATAAAAAAATATAGTTCGAAAAATAAAAAAAAAATTAATCGAAAATAATAAAAAACATAAAATAAGAAAATAAAAATAAAAATGAAATATCAAAGGGAGAGCATGCTCATGCATCTCCTAAGTTGACCACTTCTTTGTTACGTTCCACATGGGCACCATTGTAGTGTTTCAATCTTTGTCCATTAACTTTGAATTCATGTTTGTTAGTGATGGACTTGATTATCACGGCACCATGGGAGAATGGTTTGACAACTTCGAATGGTCCCAACCATCTTGATTTTAGCTTTCCCGGGAAAAGTTTTAGCCGAGAATTGAACAAGAGAACTAGTTGCCCTGGCATGAATTATCTTGGCAATAGTTTCTTGTCATGCCATTGCTTTGTTTTCTCCCTGTAGATTCGTGCATTGTTATAGGCGAGTGCACGGAATTCTTCTGTCTCATTGAGGTCCAACAAATGCTTTTGTCCGGCACTTTCCCAATCCATATTCACGGTCTTGATTTCCCAATATGCCTTGTGTTCGATTTCCACCGGTAGATGGCATGTTTTGCCATAGACAAGTCGGAAGGGGGACATACCTATGGGTGTTTTGAATGCAGTGCGATATGCCCAAAGTGCGTCATCTAGTCTTAATGACCAATCCTTCCTAGAGGGATTTACAACTTTCTCGAGTATACCCTTCAATTCCCGGTTGGAAATTTCTGCTTGCCCGTTGGTTTGTGGGTAATATGCCGTGGAGATCTTGTGTGATATGCCGAAGCGTTGCAACATCTTGGCAATTAGTCGGTTGTAAAAATGCTTGCCTTCGTCACTGATAATTGCTCTCGGCATCCCAAACCGTGTAAATATGTTTTTCTGCAAGAATCGTTGCACGGTCTTGGAATCGTTGTTGAGAATTGCAGCTACCTCAACCCATTTAGACACGTAGTCGACGGCAAGTAGAATGTAGAGGTTGCCGAATGAAGATGGTAAAGGTCCCATAAAATTGATCCCCCATACATCGAATAATTCCACCTCGGTGATGTTCTGGAGCGGCATCTCATGTCGTCGAGAGATATTGCCCGTCCTCTGGCAATGATCACATTACTTGTAAAAGTCTTGGGCATCTTTGTACAATGTTGGCCAATACAAACCGGATTGCAAAACTTTGGCCGCGGTACGAGTTCCTCCAAAATGTCCTCCATAAGGTGAAGAATAGCATTGTCGGAGTACATTCTGTTGCTCTTCTTCAGGGACACATCGGCGTATAACCTGATCTGCACATTGTTTAAACAAAAGAGGCTCGTCCCAAAAGTAATGCTTAGCATCATGGCGGAACCGCTTCTTCCCTTGGTGAGTAATGCCATAAGGTAAAATACCACAAACAAGGAAATTAACTAAATCCGCGTACCAGGGTATTGCCGAGGCATGTGCTGCCGGGGTGACTGCTCCTAAAATTGCCGAGGCGTGCGCGTCAAAGGCTGCTGCGGCATCGAGAGTTGCCGAGGCGTGTGCATCCATGGTTGCCGAGGCGTTGAGGGTTGTCGAGGCATGTGCATCCATGGTTGTAAAGGCAACTAAAAGTTGTTCATCCGGGAATGCATCGCATATCTCTAGATCCACGTCCACCTCCCTATTGCCTTCTTGTGTAGCATCAACATTTTGATCAGCTTCTTTTCCTGGTCGATTGACTAGCCAAATTGCCTTTTCTTGTTGTTCATCATTGACCGGTTCTTCATACTCCTCCGGTTCCTCTTGATCTGCAATGTAGTTGCCGAGGCAACTAAATTCCTCGTCGAAGTTAAACTCTGTTGTGGCATGAAGAAGTTGGCATTCTTCTGGATCATCGGCATGCCTTAGTGTTTGGAACACATTTAGTTTAACTTGTTGGTCATTCACCTTCATTGTGAGTTCTCCCTTTTCAACATCGATCAATGTTCTCCCTGTTGCTAGGAATGGTCTCCCGAGAATGATAGGTGCATGCTCATCTGCTTCACAATCCAAAACAATAAAGTCAGCGGGAAAAATAAATTTATCAACTTTTACCAGTATGTCCTCGATTTTTCCCTCTGGATACACATGGGATCTGTCAGCTAGCTGTAGCATAACTATTGTAGGTCTTGCCTTCCCGATTCCTAGTTTCTGGAAAACCGATTTAGGCATCAAGTTTATGCTAGCCCCAAGGTCGCATAATGCTTTCCCGACATAGTGATTTCCAATAGAACAGGGTATTGTGAAACTTCCGGGATCCTTCAACTTGGGTGGCATACGATTGTGCAACATTGACATGCATCCCTCTGTTGCGGCAACTGTTTCAAACTCTTCAGCCTTGTTCTCTTGGACACAATGTGTTTAAGAAACTTGGCATAGTTTGGCATTTGTTCAATTGCTTCCACCAATGGCAAGTTGATGTGGACTTGCTTTAGGATATCAAGAAACTTCTTGAATTGGTATTCTTGCTTTTGTCGCTTCAACCTTTGTGGGAATGGTGGTGGAAGTCGGATATCTTTGATCCTTTCGTTGGTTTGGAACCTGATTGACGGCATTGCCGGGACAACTGGAGTTGTCGAGGCATTATCAACTGGGGTTGCCGAGGCATGCTTATCACAAGTTGTCGAAGCATCCTTATCGTCGGTTGCCGAGGCATGCTTATTGCCGGTTGCCGCGGCAATTCTTGGTTCAGCATCTGAGGCTTTGCCGCTAGGTTCGTCTTGATCTTTTTGTGGAGTTTTGTTTGATGAGCGGGTTTGAGCCTCTCTAAGTTGTTGGCCACTTTTAGTGGTGATTGCCTTACATTGCTCATGGCCAGTTCCTCTTGCGACTTTAGTATCGCTAGGTAAACCTCCTTGCGGTCTAGTATTCATATTTTAAGCAAACTGTCCGACTTGATTTTCTAATGATTTGATTGCCGCCTCTTGGTTTTGCAATCTCATCTCGGTCCTGTTAATAAAAGCATCAGTTCTTTTTATGAAGTTACTATTCTCAGCCATATAAGATTCAGTTTTCATCATAAAAGCATTTAGAGAATTTTCCAAAGAACTAGATGTTGTCGATTGTTGATGCGGCAACTGTTGCCGTGGCATATTCTGCTGGAATCCCGATGCTTGTGCATTCTGATTGTTCTGGTTTAGAGCATTGTTGGGATTACTCCATGAAAAATTTGGGTGCTTCTTCCAAGCTGGATTGTATGTATTGGACATCACATTGTTGTTCCAATTGTAATTCCCCATATAGAAGCTGGATTCCGGATTTTGCATACATTCAGAAGAATCATGGTTATCACCACATAACTCACAAAAAAATCCATTACCTTGACCTCATGTGTGTTGTTTGGTTTTTGCATGTTCTGGACCATCTTGGTTAAAGTGGCCAATTGTGCCGAAATTGAATCTGATGATCCTAGTTCATGTATTGTGGCTTGGCGTCTAACTCCTCCTCTTCTAGTAGAGGGGAATTGATAATCATTCTTGGCCAGCCTGTTTAAAATTTGCATTGCTTCCACCGGCGACTTATCTAGAAGTATGTCGTTTGCCGAGGCATCTAGCATCATCCTTGTTGGTGTATTCACGGCATTGTAAAACATTGTTACTTGAGTCCACACCGGGAATCCGTGTAGGGGGCATTTGTGTAGAAGTTCTCTATATCGCTCCCAAGCCTCGTACATGGATTCATCATCTACCTGCCGAAAAGAAGTAATGTCGTTACGAAGCTTATCAGTCAAATTTGTAGGATTAAACCGAGCAAGGAAATCACGACAAAGATCAGTCCAAGATGCTATTGATCCAGCAGGAATGCTATTCAACCATGCTTTCGCCCTATCCCTCAGTGAATAGGGGAATAATATTAATTGTAAGACATCGGGGGTGACTCCGTGTATTTTGAACGAGTTGCAAATCTCGAGGAAAGATTTTAGATGTTGCCGTGCATCTTCAGTTGCTGAGCCGCCAAATTGACCAATTGTGTTGATCATATTAAACATTACCGGTTTTAATTCAAAGTGGTCAGCTTCAAATTCAGGTGCGACAACTCTTGGATTAAGTCCATCAAGATCTTCTTCAAGATAGTCTTGAATAGTTCTGTTTCGTGCAAGAATCACTCCTCCTCCTGCTGGAACATCTTGATTCATATTGCCGTCTTGATTAGCCATTGCTACTCTTATCCTTTGTCTAAGTCTTTGTAAGGTTCGTTCGCTTTCTGGATCAAAGGGATATTCTGGTGTAGTCGGTCTCGCCCTGGTCATATAACAATGCAAAACCAAAGTTTGTTAGCCCTTTGAATCTTAAACAAGAAAAGTAAAAAGAAAGTGCAAGAAAATAAAAACAAAGTCGCTATTGCCAATCCCCGGCAGGGGCGCCAAAAACTTGTTGCGCGTAATAAGTTCTACGCAATTGTGCAAGTATACACGTTGCAAGTTATAGTATAAAAGATATCGTCTCCACAGGGATTGGTGCCACTTCAAGAATCTAGTCTCTTGCACTGTAAAAAGTAAAAACACAAATAAAGGATTATAGGAGTTTTAACTAATAACTAATCTAGAAAGCAATAAAGTAAAAGAATAGATGAGATCAATTGAGAGAGATAGGCCAGGTTATCGTGAGTTGAGGTGTGATAGCCGATTGGATCGTCTTGGTAAAAGAGTGCACGGGCAACTCAATTGCCGTGGCAACTTGCACAACGGGGTTGCCTTGACAACTAATCGATGGTTGCCTGGGCGACTAGTTGGGCAACTATTTGGGCGTCTGGGCAGCAACCTTCAAGGTTCGACAGAGCGTTCTTCAATGGTTTCTTCTTATCCCTAAGTCGAAACTCTAGCTACTTGTGCATGCCTTGATAATACATCCCTGCGTGAATCAAGGGTGAACAACAACCAATCTTGCGCTCCTCTTAGCCGTTGAAATTCTTGACTTATTCCTAAGCCGGATTAAACTTCAACCTAATTTGACGTACAAGAAGGAACCAATATAGATATTGTCAAGGGAAGTCAAGAGACGTCGAAACAAGAACATTCCTTTAGTCAAGGTGCTTTAGAGGATTCACAAGATTGAAGAAGCTACATGGGAATCGGAAGAGATCATACAAAATCAATACCCGTATCTCTTCTGTTCAGGTAAAATTCAAGGACAATTTTTTAAGGGGGATAGTTGTAACACCCATAAAATCGGGCCTAGTCAGAATTTAATTTCGAAAACCCAAAAATTTACATTGAAAAGTCAAATTATTGCATTGACCTTTGACCATGTGGACAATTATTGGTTTATTGAACCCTAATTAAGTATTATTATTGATTAGGGATCTTATTGTAAACATTAAAACTTGCTTTAGTGGCTAAATTGAGAAAAAATGAAAGTTTGGGAGCAAAAGTATAGAGATAGAATAATTAAGGGACTAATCTTGCGATTAGCCCCTCCGTAAGCTTAATCATCACATACGTGGGCTTCTAGGAATATCTTCTTTCATTGTAAGGAAAGCTTTGTAATTTAAATTGAAAGAAGGAAAGAAAGAAGTATAGGAAACTTACCCGGTTGATATTGAAAGCAAGCACCACCCCTCATCATCTTCTTCTTCCTTTAGCCAAGCACACACCTCTATTGGAGGATACTTCAAGCTTGAATTTTCCCAAGTTTCTTAGATCTAAACTATTGCTAGCAATCGAGTAAGCTAAAGCTCTCAAATTGATCATTAATTCCATGCGTAGATCATGCTTAAATCCAAGCTCAAGAAACTTAGAACCCTATAAATTCTCTAGGGATATCATAGTTTATTTGTTATTGTCTTCCATAGCTAATAAGTTGCAATGAATCTAAAATTGATGATGAAATCCTTGTGATTTCTATTTCTTTTGTAGATCAAGAGAATCTAGGTGAAGAATCACCAAATCCATCAAATTCCAACAAGTCAAAGAACAAAGGAATTGTCATTCGGGAGCCCTAAAAGCTTCGAGAGCCTCCCGCACGTTGCCACGCACCACCGCTGCAGGTGGGCGTGCACCTGGCCAGGCGGGTGCACCATACTGTGGTGTACCATGCCACACCGAAGTGGGCTTAACTTGGTGCACGTGAGCTCTCCCGTACGGGATAACGCCTCGCGGGAGCACCAAGGCTATAGTGCACTCGCCCGCGTAAGATCAGGTGCCTAAGGTGCACCCATCTTGTTGTGCACCTGTGTCACACCTGATCACTAGGGGTTGACCAGGTCGTTGACCAATGTTGACCAGGTCGTTGATTGACTGTTAACCGGCAATTGACTTTTTTTGAGGGACTCTGCCCAGGGGTTTTTCGATGTTTCGGATCCAATGGCACTGTCTGTTTTGCCAAATTTGAACCCAATAAGCTGTTTTTATGCATTTGACCTTGTGAATAGTATAGCATATGCTTGGAAATAATATATTTTTGTATTTGTTGATATACGAGGGTTGTTCGGGTTTGGACATCAGATCATGTGGATTGTTTGAGAAGCTCAAATGAGGATTTTAGCGATATCGGCTTAAGGTTAGTATAACTAGAACTTCGAAATGCTTCATGAGCATCATAAGTATAATTACCTTGCATGTTAGTGGTTACAAATTGAGAGATGAGTAATAAGCATGTGTTGATATCGATAGTCCGAGGCTTGGTAATTATTAAGATGCGTGATAAGCTTGAGAATGTTTGAGTCTATTATGAGCGTTAGAGACTATATAGGTTTGTCTAAGTATCCATATGATTATCTAATTGATATATGATGATGTTGTGCGTGTTAGATGAATAAATTAATATATTCGATTGAATATTGGTTAGAGGCAATACTGATAAATATTCGATTAATGGGTAAAAAGTCGATAAGTGGTAATAATTAAGGGACCTAATAGGTGTTATAACACCGTAATCTAAAGAAATCGTACGAACTCGTGAGTTGGGTACTAGTACGAGTTTTAGCTATATTGGTACGCGTTTAGGGTCATATCAGTATGGGTGGGACCATACCGATACTTATGAAAATTGGGAATTTCTAGTAAACTAATTGGTAGCGGTACGCGTGCGAGTACCGTTAACCAGGGGTATCGTAGCGATACTCATATTCAAGTACCAATGTCGCTGAATTGGATAGTCTGAAATACCGGTCTAAGGTAAGGGTAAAAGCAGAATATTGATTAATTGATTTATTCCTTGATTAATGAGATAATACGGATAAATGATGACTTAATTAAGATGATCAAAGCATGCTTACTTAATGAAATAATAACTTGGTAAAAGTTGGCCCATGAGAGCAATTTTGAGGGTGAAGTCGCCTTGTATTTTTGAGATGCGAGTTGGTTAAATGGTGTCGGAGTCGAGGATGTGTTCTTCTCATGCCACCTAAATGGTGTTCTTATCGCATGTTGTAACTATTTTGGAGCCTTTCGATGCAGTACGAGAGTTTGTGGCAAAAAATATATTCATCATTATACGCGTGAATAACGATTGTGATACGAGTATGGCCAATGTTAAATGTTCTACATGGTTGAAAGAGAACTACCTTCTTGGGAGTTATGGCACCGTGGAATTGTTTTGGTTAATCAAATGTGATGTGAGCCAGTAATGTCGAGAGTTGTGCTTGAGGCTTTGAGACCTTGAGGGAACCCAACCTTTGGTAATGAGAAGGTTTTGATCGTTGCCCCTCTACCATGATCTACGTGGTTGTTGTTTTGAGAGTGACACACGGGGTTGTGAGACCTGTTTAACCGTTCGACATATGCTAATATGTGTAGCTCAACACTGGTGAGGCTTTAGATTATCAGAGTGTTTGTTTATACCTTTTGGAGGAGTCATCAGGACTTTGTCCCCGTCGGGAACGTGAGTGGATGTTGAGGTAAGATCGAGTTGGACGTCGGTGCCCATCGCCTTTTTCGGAGGACACCGACTCAGTTGAGAAAGTTAGAGGTTCAGTTGTAAACGTGCAACTTGAAGGAAGTTTCTTTTGTCTGAGTGTTTCGCCCAAGGGAGAAGCAGGCTTGTTCGTTAGTAAGAAGTTGGTTCGTTGAAGTGATGCTTTAACCGTAGATAGTTTTCATGTGATAGTAGAAGATCGTTACGTGTCTTCTAAGGTGGATGACTTGTTTAACCAACTGCGAGGCATCTGTGTGCTTTTCCAAGATTGGTTCAAGAATAAGATGGTTGTGGTTGAAGTGATAAAGGCTTAGAGTTTCGAAATAAATTTTGGAATGAGGTTTCCCCTCTTTAGGGCGTGTCGTGGTAACGTTGAATGCCTGCAGTAACGTTTGTTGTTTTCAGCAATGATAAGGTAGGGGGCCACTATGTTGTCTCTCGAATGTAAGTTGATACTTTTTGTGACACGTGCGAATGTACAAGGAATATGAAAATATGAACGTGGACAAGATAATTGCCTTAAGGACCTCATGCGTGAGAGAGGTTGGGTACCGTGTAATCAGTAAGGAATCAAGGGTTGAAGATTTCATAAATGCTTTGTTTTGTATCACAATTTCTTTGAGGCAACCGAGGAACATTAGTAGAGATCTGATCTGCGTGGGACCGCTACATTGTGATAGTGGTGTCGATCCGATTAAAGTCGAATAAGATTTCAAGATCGTCGAGGATGTTTTGTCGTATTGTCAAGGCTGTATTTTTGTGTTAAAGTGAGAATGTTGTGTTAGCCTCAACAGTGTAAAACTTTTGGTGCTCGATCTTTAAGGAGTTTGAGTTTTGGACAATGAATAGAGTCAAAGTAATTAAGAGTTGTTGATCGTGTGATCGGTCACCACCTAGTAAGTGATATAGACAAGAGATGGATTGTACGAAGTTAGTTCGGGTTAGAGTATCATGCTACCCATATAGGGCGATCAAGGATCGCAAGTGATGGTCATGTAAGGGAGCACCAATGCTAGGTCTATACAATATCGATACTAATTTATCTGGTGTTGGTACTAATCGGTTAGTACTGGTACCCGTATGTTTGTTAGTTAAGTTTCGAGTTAAAAATTGATTCGTTTTGGAAGTCATGGGAATTGGCTTCTAGTTCTGATTAAAGGGACACAATGTTGTGATTGGATTTGGGTCTGATGGTTTTTTATGGACTTTGAGATCTTGCTGTGGGTGCCCTAGAGAAAAAGATATATCAAGGTAAGAGATTCTCCCTTTATAGTACAGTGGTCAGTATATGGTGAATTTTGAGAGCGGCAATTAGTACCAAGCTTTCGTCACGTGTTCAGGAAATAGTGTGGAGTTGTATGTTGAGATTGTTATGAGTGTTTGACTTGCCATCAGTTGGGAGTCAAACATTGAATTTCTCAGAGTTGTTGTGATGCTTCGATGTTTCTCAGCAGAAATTGAATAGATGACCGTGGAACTTGTAAAGGACTATGAGTGCATAGTTTTGATGGGATTTCTTTGAGTAATGATACAGTCCTTGGTAGGTACCGTTTGATATTTTTGGCAAAGGTGAGATCCAGATTAAAAATCTGTTTAGATTGTTTATGGTCGGGTTGTACGACACTATGGTGTGTACATATTACCTTTTGACATAACATTTGAGGTTTGTGATAGAACCTTATCCCTTGGTGGGATTCCTATGTTATGACAGATCCGATGATACAGATGACGTGTTTCTAAACACGTTATAGTTGAGAGTGTAAGATTCTTGCATGAACCTAGTTAATAAGATAAGCTTTAGTTATCGATAAGAGTTACCATGCAAAGTTTAAGGTAAGCTCTTAAGGCAAGTGGAGATGTTGTTCTTTTTCTGAAGTCTTTCACCGAACAAGCAATGTTTTAAATTTCTGAGGCCGTCAGGGTTAGAGACTTCTTCAAGGAGTCACCGCAAGAGAAATTGTTCGTTTTAGTTGTAGCGGCTGTATAACATCTTGTTCTTTTTAGATCGTACGTTTTTGTAGAAGAATTTTTGTGTGTAGCAATCTTTTGGGTTGTATAGCGTAAGATAAGTTTCTTTGTTGACGTAATCGCGTGATAGTTTGTCGGGGTACCGTTAGATTTTGCTTGTCGTCTGTGATGTACCAAGCGAGTATGAAATTTTTTAGAGAAGAATCAATTGAGACTATGATTGTAACATTCGAGGACAATGTTATTTCTGATAAGTGTCGAGATCAGAGTAGCGCGGTGGGTTATAATAGAGGGACTTGAAGAGTTAAGAAGTTTTTGTATCTTTCTTGTTTTGCTAGTACAAATTTTGAGGGCGAAATTTTCTTAAAGGAGGGGAGAGTTGTAACGACCCAAATTTCAGGTTTTGTAAATTGGGCCTCAGACCTAATTTATTTGGGTCGTTTGTTAAGAACCCAATTAAGAATAGTCATTTGGGCTTAGGGGTAAAAAGGAAAAAGTGGTATTTTATTATTTGTGGATAAAAAAGAGGGAAAAAGTGGATGGTTTTGAATAAAAAGTAGGCTGGTGATGTGATAGGGGAGAGAAAAATAAAAAGGAAATGAGAGAAAGAGATAAATGAGAGAGAGAACAAAATGTGGTTTTTAGAGAGAGTTCAAGGGGCTTTTCGCCACCGTCCAGGCCATCGTGGATGTCATTGTCGCCGCCATCAGCTTTAGCTCGATGAAAGGAGTTCGACGGTGGTCCTTTAGTGCCAAATTCACCACTGTTCAGCAAGGTAGAGGAAAGTAAGATCTGGCCTTGTCAGAAACACCATGTTCCAGCCACCACCACCGAAAGTGGAGGCCACCATCAGAACCAGCAGCTGAAGAATAGCGAGACTAGAGCTCGTCGCTGCCGTCCGACCACTGGAGGGCCTTCTACTCGCTGTCATGCCCCACCGCTGCGGGTGGGAGTACGTCTGACCAGAGGGGTGCACCATGCTGCAGTGATCCGTGCCATACCGAAGCTGGCTCACCCGGGTGCACGTGAGCTCGCTCGCACAGGATAACGCCTTATAGGAGCACCAAGGCTGCAGTGCACTCGCCCGCACAGGATCAAGTACCTAGGGTGCATCCAGCTTGCTGTGCGCCTACCCTACACTGGATCACCAGGGGTTAACCAGCGTTGACCATGTTGTTGGTTGGCGGTTGACTTTTTTTGGGGACCTTACTTAGGGGTTTCTTGATGTTATGAGTCCAATGACGTAGTTTGTTTTGCCAAATTCGAACCCGGTAAGCTATTTTTATGCATTTGACCATGTGAATAGTATGTGAGATGCATGGAAATAACGTATTTTCATATTTTTTTGATATACGAGGGTTGTTCGGGTTTGGACATCGGATCATGTGGATTGTTTGAGAAGCTCAAATGAGCATCATAAGTGTAATTGCCTTGCATGTTAGTGATTGAAAATTGGGAGATGAGTAATAAGCATGTGTTGATACCGATAGTCTGAGGCTTGATAATTATTGAGATGCTTGATGAGCTTGAGAATGTTCGAGTCTGTTATGAGCATTAGGGATTGTATAGGTTTGTCTGAGTATCCGTATGATTATCTAATTGATATATGATGATGCGTGTTAGCTGAATAAATTAATATGTTCGATTGAATATTAGTTAGAAACAATACTGATAAATATTCGATTAATGGGTAAAAAGACGATAAGTAGTAATAATTAATTAAATACGCTAACAAAGCATTTTAATACCTTTTATAAGCTTTAGGGACCTAATAGGTGTTATAACACCGTAATTTAAAGAAATCGTACGAACCCGTAAGTTGGGTACCGGTATGAGCTTTGGTTGTACCAATAAGCGTTTAAGGTCATATCGGTACGGGTGGGACCGTACCGGTACTTATGAAAATTGAGAATTTCTAGTAAACTAATTGGTAGTAGTACGCGTGTGAGTACCGTTAACTAGGGGTACCGTATCGATACTCATATTCGAGTATCGATGTCGCTGAATTGGATAGTCTAAAATGTCGGTCTAAGATAAAGTTAAAAGCAAAATATTTATTAATTAATTTATTCCTTGATTAATGAGATAATGCAGATAAATGAGAACTTAATAAAGATGATCAAAGCATGCTTTCTTAATGTACTAATAACTTGGTAAAACTTGGGTGATTGCTTGTAATAGTGAATCATAGGGATCCTCGGTGGATCGTATGTTGTTGTATATTATGTGGTAACTAGGGTCCTTACTGTGTGTTGATAGGGCACCTATATAGTTGAGTCACCCTTGTTTGGTAGGATCCGAATACCCAGAGTTAGGTGTTGCAACACTTTAAATACTTTCGAATGGAGGATCCAGATGCTTTGTGGACACGACCTCATTCGAAGATGCTTGATGGGAGATTCCGAGCATGGATGGAAGATCCCGATTCTTTGTGGATGCGGCCCCATCTCTATGAGTGTAGGATCCCAATGCTTTATGGACGTGGGCCTCATTCAGATCGTACGATCCTGATGCTTTGTGGATGCGAGCATCACTCCAAATTTTATGGTTATGACTTTGTGTGTTTTGCTCGGATGTCTGGTGGGATCCCGAGTATGATTAGGCCTCGTGGACCATGTATGATGTTTTGCTATGTTGAGAGCATGTGTTTAGGCGACTAGTGGTAGCGTCATGTGTTTGTTTACCTCTCATTATTGCTCGTACTAGCTTGCATGCTTAAGTTTATATTTGCATGAAGTATAGTAGAGTAGATGTGTACCACTGAACTTTGTAAGCTCAGCACTCGAAATTGTTGTTTCCGATTGTAGGTTAATCACGGGATCGAGGAGCACTGTCTGTATGGGATTCCAGCAAGTGACGTTGTCAGAGTATGATACTTGTATTTAGTGGGTTATGTATTCGTAGAACCTTACATGTATGAGTTTGTAATCCTTATTTTGAATATGTATTAATCAAGTCAAATGTTTAAATTTTTTATTTAATTGGAGCTCCTTTGTAATGTTTTAATCGTATATATATTTATTTTGAATCATGGGCTTTAAATGTTTTTGGAAAGTATTTTATTTGGGCTAAACCGAGTTGAGAAATTTTATGATTTTGGTTTGGGCTTTAGACCCAAATGTGACATCCGGGTGAAGGGTGTTACAGATACGGTTATACTAGTATCGGTACGACCTCTATTAATCATAACCATTTTAACTACCATGTTACAGGTTTACCGATACTACCCCTTCGAGTATCGGTACCGAGACAGGTAAGTTGGTTAAAAGATGACGAAAAAGGTGTTAGAATCTTATAAAATGGTCACTAAATTTCATAAGGTTTATTTGAGGATACAAATGAACTCTTATTGTATTGAAAATATATATGCAAGACATTCATACATTGAATTTCACATGGGTAACCGTAATTTTTGATAAGGTATTGTAATTTACTAAAATTACAATTTAGTCCCCAAAGTTGGAAGAGTTACCAAATGACCTTTAACTATGGTTTTGATTAAGTACAAGATGATCATTGTTAATTATGGCTCGATATTAATAAAGTTGGCTCACTGTTCATTGCACAAGTTATCGTAAATATTGATTTGATCACTGTATTGTTCACCGATAATGCTTTCTGACCCGGATTCCTACCGGACCAGGAGGGGGTTGATAAGTGTGTAAAAGTTCTATTTTTCCTACCCTTTTTTACTCACATTATTGTTACACTTAAGCTTATTTTAGTTGCATTTTTATTCATTCATGCATAAGTTTGTGGTTTCCTAGTTCAATGTGCTTGGCCATGCATTTTATTACTTTTTTTAGAAAAAATGCTGCTATTTTTCTCGTTTGTGTTCAAGACTAATTGACGAGCCAATTGCTGAAGTCTGCCAAGGCGTTGAAGGGATCAAAGCGGTTAGGATCTCCAACCGCCCAATTCAAGTTCAAATGCAAAGGATAAATCCCCAATTTTTATTTATTTATCAGCTGCATTATCTCCCACATTTGAAATTCAAATAGAAGCCCTATCTCCACCAAATTCTCATGCAACAAACTCTCCTCCACATCTATTTAAAGGATCGAAACACATGAATTGGAGGGGATCGAAGAGAGAGGAAATTGGGGAAGTCGAATCGAGAGGGAGAGATCAAGGGAAAACTGATCAAATCACCCTCCATGTTCGAGGAATGTTTCTTTGTATTTTCTTTCCACCCAACCATGAACTAAGCTTAGATGATTTGGGTTATTAGGTTTTGAGAATTTTTGTATGGATGATATTATTTTGGTTTGAAGTTAAATGCACAATGTTGATTCAATTCTTGTTCTTGCAATTTAAGTAGTTTAGAGATAAACACTTGAGTGAGAATTATTTGTTGAAACTCAAAACCCTAAATCAGTGACAGCACAAGGGAGAGCGAGATCAATGAAGGATTCGTGAGAAGGGATTATTCTGATGAAGTGACAACCATTGGAGGTTCCTCAATCGAGTTGATTTCCAAACATTATGAGAGTTGATGGAGATCAACAGAATGAATTGAATCCGAGTTTCCTAACATTGCAAGAGCTCAAGGAAACCAATTCCTTCTTGAACCAAGTTTTCGAAAGTGACAAAGTGAAGGAGCTTGGTGACGGTGGAATTTCAAGAGGCTAACAAGAGTTTAATGAAAGACGGTGTTCATTCTTGGTAAAGTAACGTGTGACAGACGTATCACCAAGATTTGTGCAAGCGTCAGCCCTTCAAGTTAGAAATAGCGTGAAGGCATTGAAGAACACTCTGCCGAGCATTGGAGACACAATTGACTTGCCACGGCATCGTACTTGCCGCAACAATTAACTTGCCAGGGCGACCATTTGCTGAGAAGAGTCCTACTCTGACTCAACCACTTGCAATTGCATTTCATTGGTCACGGAGAGTCATACTTCCAGCAAACTACTTGCCTGGGCATTTACTTGCCACGACAATCTACTTGCCTCAGCATTCCACTTACCTCTGGCATTCAACTTGCCAAAGCAACTCATCCGGCATACTCTCAATCCTAATAATCCAACCAACTCTCTCATTGATTACTTCGTTTCCTTTACAATCTTTAGTTATTTGTTTTATTTTTCTATCACTATCTATCATCATAGCTATTCTTTTATTTTAGTGCAAGGAGTTAAGAGTCCAAGTCCTTCAGATCAGTCCCTGTAGAGACGATACTGTACATTCATCTATTTATTACTTGCGACGTGTTCGCTTGCACATTTACGTAGCACTCAAAACATGCAACAAGTTTTTGGCGTCGTTGCCGGAGATTGGCAATTATGACTTTACCTTTAATTTCTTGCATTTTCTATTTGTTTATTTATTTTTTGTTGTTATTTCTATTTGTTTCAAGTGGCTAACACTCTTTGGTTTTGCATCTGTGTATGAACAGGGCAAGACCAACAGCACAAGAATATCCACTTGAACCTGAGATCGACCTGTACTCCGTAAGAGAAGAAGAGAACTACGCACAGTTATGGCAGATCCAATTGCCAATGGCAATCAGAATATCACGCCAAGAGATGATGTATCCGTAGCAGATCAACCAGTTCAAGTACGAAACAGACCCATTCGAGATCACTTACTTCCAGACCTTGGTGATCTCAATCCAGGAATCGCTACTATGAGATTTAAGCTGTAAACTTTAAATTAAAGCCTGTAATGTTCAATATGCTAAATTCAATTGGGCAATTTGCCAGCTCAGCAAACGAAGATGCCAAGAAACATCTAAGATCTTTCTTAGAGGTTTGTGATTCTTTCAAACAGCAAGGAGTACATGAGGATGTCCTTAGACTTAGACTTTTTTCCCTATTCACTGAGGGATAGGGCAAGAAAATGGTTCAACAGTATATCACCTGGAACTCTAGAATCTTGGACAGATCTATGCTGAAGTTTCCTTATCAGGTACAATTCTAATAGCATGACAGATAAATTGCATAATGATATCACTTCTTTCCTTCAAGCTGATGACGAATCTATGTATGAGGCTTGGGATCGTTACAAAGAGCTTCTTTGCACGTGTCTCGTACACGGATTCTGGGAATGGACGCAAATAGCGATATTATACAATAGAGTCAATGCACCAACTAGGATGATGCTAGATTCCTCGGCAAATGGAACACTCCTAGATAAATCACCAGAGGAAGCGTTTGAGATTCTTGATAGACTTGCCAACAATGACTATCAATTTCCAACCGCTAGGAAGGGACAAGCAAGGCGATATGCCACGACAATTGAGCTTGATTCAACTGATGCCATCTCAGCACAATTGGTCGTATTAACCAATATGGTTAAGAATCTGCAGCATCCCAGCAACACACAGGAGGTAAAGGTAGTAGATTTATCTTGTGATTTTTTTAATGAAACCCAGAAACCAGTTTTTACATTGAAAACTACAACAGAAACAACAATCCATATTCCAACACATATAATCCGGGATGGAAGTAGCATCTAAACTTCTCATGGAATAATCAGAAAGGCTACAATAATACATCTCAATAGAACACTGAAGCATCAGGATTCTAACAGAACATGCCACAACAACATAATCAATTACCACAGTAACAATCAACAGCTAGTTCTTTGGAAAACACTCTCAATGCTTTTATGTTTAAAACTGAATCTTATATTGCTGAAACTAACAATTTCATGAAAAAGACTGACTTTTCTATGAACATGACAGAAATTCGGATGCAGAGTCAAGAAGCAGCAATTAAGTCGTTAGAAACTTAGGTTTGATAGTTTGCCCAAGCACTAAACACGAGGCCACAAAGAACCTTGCCTAGCAATACTAAGGTTGCACAAGGTTCAGGCTATGAGCAATGTAAAGTAATCACCACCAGAAGCGGAGCAAAGGTGGGTAAAGATCTTATCAAACCCGAGGAGGATGAGCATACGTTGACTGATAAAGAAGAGTCTTCAAAAGCGAATGCCATAACAATTCCATATGCCGCGACAAGTCCATATATTACAGCCTATCCAGTCGAGGTAAGTAAAGTTAAGAAGAACAGATTGCCACCACCATTACCACAGACGTTAAAGATGCAGAAGAATGGGTACCATCTTAAGAAGTTCCTGGACATTCTTAAACAAGTCCACATCAACTTACCACTGGTTGAGGCAATCGAGCAGATGCTGAATTATGCCAAGTTCCTTAAAGAAATAGTATCTAAGCGTAAGAGGTTAAGTAAGTATGAGACAGTTGCCTTGACAGAACGGTGTATGGCTCTGTTACACAACCAATTGCCTCCTAAGCTTAAAGATCCAGGCAGTTTCACAATACCATGTTCCATTGGTGAGCATTATATCAAAAAATCTCTATGCGATCTTAGAGCAAGCATAAATCTTATGCCCAAATCTGTTTTCTAGGGATTAGGCATAGGCAAGGCAAGACCCACCACAGTCATTCTGCAGCTTGCTGATAGATCATATGTGCATCCCGAGGGAAAATTGAAGATATTCTGGTAAGAGTTGATAAGTTTATTTTCTCACTGATTTTATTATTTTGGACTGTGAAGCAGATGAGTTTGCACCCATCATTCTTGGGAGACCATTCTTAGCAACAGGGAGGACTTTGATCAACGTTGAAAAAGGAGAACTCACCATGAGAGTGAATGAGCAGCAATTCACAATCAGAGTGTTTAAAATGTTCAAGGATGCCGACGATCCAGAAGAATGCCAAGCAATAGAAGCCACGACAAAGTTCAACTTCGATGTAGAAGACTATTTCCTCGACAATTCTTTTACCAATTCTAAAATAAAAGAGACAGAGGAGACCGAGCTAAACACAATAGAGCAACATGAGGTAAATTGGGTTGTGAATCAACCAGGTAAGAGTTTTGGATCCCTTGATTTTTTAAATACAGAATTTAAACCTGAGAAACCTTCCATTGAGCAACCCCCTATTTTAGAATTAAAACCTTTGTCAGAACAATTAAAGTATGTTTATCTTGGAGAGGACGATACCTTGCCCATAATTATTTCTTCAAAGCTGCAACCTGAACAGGAACAGAAATTGATCGATATATTGATGCTGCACAAAAAGGCAATAGGTTGGACAATAGTAAATCTAAAGAGGATCAGCCTAGCAGTATGCACACACAAGATCCTGTTAGAGGAGGGCCACAGTAACTCCATTAAAGCTTAAAGGAGACTTAACCCAGCCATGAAGCAAGTTGTGATGAAGGAAATCATAAAGTGGCTAGACGCTGGTATCATATACCCTATCTCCGACAGCTCATAGGTAAGTCTGGTACAATGTGTTCTGAAAAGGAGAGGTATGACTGTGGTAAGCAATGAAAATAATGAACTTATTCCTACTATGACTATCACAAGATGGAGAGTTTGCATGGACTATCATAAGTTAAATAAAGCTACTAGGAAAGATCATTTTCCTTTACCCTTTATTGATCAGATGCTTGATCGTCTTGCAGGAAAACCTTTTTATTGTTTTCTTGATGGATACTCAGGTTATAACTAGATTGCCATAGCGCTAGAAGACCAGGAGAAAACCACCTTCACTTGCCCATTCGGCACATACGCATTTAGGAAAATGCCATTTGGACTTTGCAATGCACCAACAACTTTCTAGAGGTGTATGATGGTAATTTTCTCATATATGGTGGAGGATTTCCTTGAATTTTTCATGGACGACTTCTTAGTTTTAGGGGACAACTTTGATAATTGCCTTGGCAATTTGGACAAAGTGTTGACACGATATGAAGAATCCAACCTAGTGTTAAACTGGGAGAAATGCCATTTCATGGTGAATGAAGGCATCATATTCGGTCACAAGATCTCGCACAAGGGCATAGAAGTGGACAAGGCAAAAGTGGACGTGATTGAAAATTTGTCGCCACCAAACTCAGTCAAGGGAATCAGAAGTTTCCTTGGGCACGCAGGTTTTTACAGAAGCTTCATTCATTATTTTTCTAAAATCTCTAAACCTCTGTGTAATTTGCTTGAATAGGATAGAGCATTCAAGTTTGATGAATCTTGTGCCATGACATTTGAAAAGCTAAAGCGGAAGCTTGCCACGGCACCTATAGTTGTTCCACCAGATTGGACTTTGCCATTCGAACTAGTGTGTGATGCAAGTGACCACACAGTGGGAGCTGTCTTAGGTCAACGAAAAGGTAAAACTTTCCATGTGATATATTATGCTAGCAAAACACTTAAGGTGCTCACTTGAACTACACCACTACGGAAAAGGAATTGTTGGTTATTATACTTGCATTTAACAAGTTTAGGCCTTATTTGATTGGCACGAAGATAATTGTTCACACTGATAATTCGGCAATTAAGTACTTAATTTCTAAAAAAAATGCTAAACCTCATTTAATTTGATGGATTTTGCTTTTACAAGAGTTTGATGTAGAAGTTAAGGACAAGAAAGAAACAGAAACTAGGTTACCGATCATTTATCCAGACTTGAAGGGAGCAACAAAGATGATGACCACATGGAGATTCATGACACGTTCTCGGATGAGCAGTTGTTAAGATTAAAGCACTATGTTGGAAGCCATGTTGAGAGAGACAAGCTCACAATCTCCTTGGGAGATGCATGAAAATGCTCTCACTAAGGATTTTTCATTTTATTTTTTTAGTTATTTTTAAAATTATTATTTTTGTTAATTTAATTTGTTTTGGGATTTTTCTTATTTATTTTGGTTATTAAAATTTTTGGTTAATTAGACTTTTTGGTTTTAAATTTTTAATTTGTTATTTTTTGGTTAGTTATGTTGTTTTTGAATTCTAGATTGTGTTATCTCTTTTATTTATTTTTTAATTTTAAATTTGAATCTTTTCTCTTTTTAATTATCCATTCTCTTATTTTTATTTTTATTTTATTTTAATCTTTATCATTTTTTTAGGTCAAGAATTTGAATTGGAGAAGAATTGAAGAAGTGTTAGGAATTTTTTTTTCAAGGGCCGGTGGGTAAACATAGGTTTAAATACCTAATTTTGTTCAGACCCTAGATTTATTTCATTTTTTTCTCTACCGTAGCCGTACCACTCTTCCCCTTCTCATTATTTTATGCTTTTTCACCCATTGGTGAGACATCATTCACCCTTTCACCTTTCTGTCACTCATCATTCACTTCATCATTATAACACTAACCTTTCATCTCTCCTATTCATTTACTCTCTCACATTTACTTCATCTTCTTCCCATTTCCTTTTTTCTATTTTTGAAATCTTAAGTTTTTTCTTTTCTTTTCTTCTTGAGTTCTCTACGGCGGCCGTGCAAAAGCGATTCAAAGAGAAGTTTGCAACAAGACGAGTTTGGGAGGAGCAAGACTTTGCCTATGACATGCCACGCCCGAGTTTCGGTCTTGAGGAGTCCATATATGCCACGATCGACAGTCATAAATGGCCAATATTCTATAAACAACCGGCCGGAGTAAACATCTCATAGACAAGGGAATTTTACTCTCATGTTTCTAGTCCAGATAGCCCAGTTGTATTTGTACGTGGCAGGGCCATTCTTCTCGATGATACTACCATCAACGCCTATTATGGCTTGTTTTTCAATGAAGATGAACATGCAAAGTTCATGGAGAATGTGACTCGCAAGAAGATGGACCAAGTTTTGAAGGATCTTACCTTGGAAGGAACATAATGGAACAAGGGAGAACTTAAGGGAACGGTAAACTGCATTATGCTAAAACCTAAAGCTAAGTTGTGGATTAATTTTATTAAGACTCGTTTAATGCCTACCACACACAATACCACTATTTCATTGTCTCGATTATTATTGTTGCACTCTATTCTTCACAAGCGTGTTATCAATGTTGGGCAAATAATTGTGGATGAAATTTATGCATGCAGTAAAAAGGACATAGGGGGCTTATATTTTCCGAATTTAATAACTATTTTGTGTAAGAAAGAAAAGGTGCCAATCGAGCCAACCAATGAACGAATGCCAAAGCAGAATGGGTAGAAAAGGTGCAGTACATGCGAGTGGTACAAGAAGGAATGCCACGAGCAAAACCAACTGTCCCAGTTGCCCTAGCAGGTGCACGTGCCGTGGAAAAAGACACTGCACCAAAAGAGTTTGCCTTGGTAAGTTCTCAAGGGGTGGTCGATCTAGTACACCCTTTGTTGGAGAAGTTAGAGTGCATGGAGGAGCAAGAGATGCAGCTCATACGGTATATCAAGGATCGGGATGTTGCACTAGCACAAATTATCTTGGAGAAGTACCCCGATTGCAAAGTACCATTCCCTGTGTTCCCTAAAGAGTTACTTGCCACGACAAGTGAGGTTGGCAAGCCCTGCCCAGCTAAGAAGGAAACTGCCACGGCAACTGATGCCAAGGATAAAGGTAAGAAATCAGTGACTAAACCTATGCAAACTGAACCATTTGTTGATCCTATAGATTCTGAAGACACCACTTCCACACCATTGTTGTCCCCACAATCGGATGAGCCACCACAGAAACCAACGAAGCGTAAAGCTTCACCACTTAAGGAAGCCGACACGATGGGTGAGGTAGAGGAGACTGAAGCTTCAACCCCTGCACCACCAGCAAGACAGCAACCAGCACGCAATGGAAAGCGTGTTATGCACATGGCCACAAGGAAACCACGAGCTAGAGGTGATGACCTCTCTGACTAGCATTTGCATTTGCATTCTTATTTTTTTTATTTTTTTTGTTTTCATGCATTGAGGACAATGCTTTCCTCAAGTTTGGGGGGAGATTGTCTTGATTGTTTCATGTTTAGTTGCATTTGCATTCATTTGTGGAGACGATACTATATATTCATCACTTTATTACTTGCGACGTGTTCACTTGCACATTTGCGTAGCACTCAAAACGCACAACAGGGGTGTTTCAAAAATTGTTATTATACCAAGTCATTGTTTCAATTTTAATCACATAATGACATGTTTGTCACAAAATTATTGCAAAAGTTATAGAACTTTTTAATGAAAATACACAGACTTGCAGAGAACTTAAGAAATCTGTTTTATAATAAAAATTCAGTAAGTTACGTGGTAGCAGTAACTAAAACCTAAACTTTTGTAGAAAATTACGTGATAGTAGTAACTGAAACCTGAAGGTTTTCATAAATAATTTTAAATAGATTTCAGTGAGTTTAATTTTAATGTAGATACTAATTACAGATCTAACATTAAAAAATAATTATAAATATATTTACATTTATAAATTTGTTTATTAGATTAATCAGTGATTTTAAATAAAGTACTCTAGTGTTAGTGAGTGTATACAAGTTATTTGGAAGAAAAAATTACTAAATTGATATATTTTTTAAACATGAAGGGTTAAATTTATTAAATTATTTTGAATTAGGACTAAATTGATAGAATATAAAAGCTTCAAAGACTAAAACTGTCATTATACCCAATTAAATGACAACGTTTATCGATTGTTTGCAATTAACGGTCGAGTGACCCAAATGAAACTTTTAATAATTGAGCGACCCAAATGTAACTTTTAATAATTGAGTGATCTAAATGTAACCTTACTCATAATTGAATGACCTCCGTTGTAGATTACACATCTGAACTCTCTCTCAAGTACTTAATTAATACTTTAATCTAAAAATCATCACATATATTAATCGACCAATTATAAAATCTTTCTAACAAAGTTAAACAACTATTTCCAAGTTCATATATTATCTACCCACTTAAAGATCGGTTATGGAGAATGACTCCAAAAAAGTAGGTTAAAATCTTCATTAACCCCAAAGGAATAAAGGTAGAATAAACAAAATCGACTCGATTTGATAAAATTGATTTTTTTTTCAATTGTGAGTTCTTCAAGTTATGGAGAATGACTCCAAAAAAGCAGGGGACTTTGGTAAAACTGGTATTGGTGGCATTCTCCGTGATCACCTGAATAGGACTCTCATATCCTACTCTAAATCTATAGGAGTTTCTGAAGCCACTTCGGCTGAATGTTTCGCTATCAAGAAGGCTTGTCCTCTTTTTCAATCCTCTGTTTGGGTTAGTTCTTTTAAGTTGATTCTTGAATGTAACTGCAAATTGGTGGCTGGTTGGTTAATTAGACCCATGAGATTTTGACAGCCTTTAACGACATTATTATATCTTGCTTGAGGATTTGTGAAAATTTTAGTTGGAGCATCAATAAAGTGCATCGAGAATGGAATTGCACAGCAGATAAATTGGCGAAATTGGTCATCTCCAACTCCAATGATTCGGTTTGGTTTGCTTCCTTGTGAATGTATTTTTCCTTCCAGATGCTGCTGGTTTCCAGGGTATTTTGATGTGCACCGACTATTATCAGCTTATCCTTAAATGTCATTGAGTTCGTGCTTTGGTCTATTTTGAAAGGGTTTTTCTACGTACACAGCCCATTCGAATATCCTGAAGTTTTTTGGTTATTGCCTGAGTTATTAGAAACTGTCCTTGGGTGCTCTCCAAACTTTGAAATAGGTTTTGTGGCTGTTGCTTGCTCATCATGGTAATGGGGCTATGTGCCTTTAGACCTTTGTATGTCTCGGCTATTCTATGTGATGGTCTTTTGATGGCAAAGTGTTCTTTCGTTTGGTTGGCTTTTTCGATTGTATTCGAACTTGGCAAAGACGTGTTGCACTCTTTTTCCTCCACCTAGGCTTAGGGAGATTTTTTAACGAGACACACGTTTATGCTTTTATATTGTAAGATTCGTTCTAATTTAATCATACAATCTCATCCTTTCAAAAAAAAATATTATCGTCTCTAAAGTTCGAAGCCAGATTCTCTCTCTGAAAGAATAATGTTTCTTACCGTTACACCAAACATTTATTAATGATTAAATCAAAATTTTTTAATTTGACTTGACTCGATTAAAAGTCGACTTCTAACTAATAGTATTTTTTCATTCCCAAAGAAAATTGAATTAGTTTAGTAATCTACCCTCTTTGGTCCAAAAAGAAAAAACGAAAAACAAACAAATCTCCATTTTTGACACTGAAACTCAAACGGTGAATCCTTCACCGAAATTTTTATAAATTCTCAGGTTGAAGAAAACTTTCTTCATTTACATTTCTCTTTGTAGTCACCTAATTTTATCCAACCCCGTTTTATTTTTTTGTATATATGTATTATTACTATTAAACTCAATAAGAAAAATATATAAAAAGTGTCCATTAAAAATAAAAAGAGAGTCCACTAAACAAGAGTCTATATACATTAATAAATGCCCATTCGGTCTAATTTGTTTTTTGTATATATATTATTTCATTTTTAATTTTTAATTATATTAATATTATTGATGTATTTTAGTTATTCTTGCATATCACACAAGATCCTAATCACATCAGATATAGAAGATTGCAAAAGATCATGTTCAACAAGTATGCAAAGTCAAGTGATGCGCAAGGAATTCTCATTGTGGACTCACGACAAATTTCCGATAGGATCCAAGCATTTCTAGGCCAGGTTGTCATCTTAAGAGCTGGCCATCTTTCAGTTACCTTTCCATCGCATATTGAAACACCTCAATCGGACATCGGGAGCTCAAGATATTCTCATTTTACTAAAGACGGTGCATGTAGAAAATTGGATATGGGTTCAATACGAGAATTTGATTTAATTACGAATTTTCAATTATTTTATTGAATATTTATAATTAAATTTAAGCTTAGACATTTCCCTATTTGTTTTAACTCATTTAGGATCATATTGAATGTAAGGAAAATAGTTTGATGCACAAGTAAAGGCATTATTCCCTTTCCAAATGTATGTAACATAAATAGAGAAATGCTTTTAGTGTTTTGATTCTAGGGTTTCTTGAAGCCGATAAATAGACTTCATTCCATTGTAATTCAGACATCAAACACACAACACCACATAAGAGAACACAAGTACACACCCTGATTCAAGAGCAATACAAGTCCTCGTTGTTCTTTGAGGTAGTTTTTACTCAAACGTTGTTTCTTTTCTTTATATATTTTTTCTTTTGTTGCTTGGTTTCGAATAAGGAGGAAAAGGGCACGGGTTCTTACAAAGTCAAGCTCAAAGAGGATCCGCTACCGCCGAGAGGTGGAACCAGCGTCACTATCGAAACTGGAGGTCGAAGCAGCAACAGTACGTCGACGGTGAGCAGCGTTCGACACCTATGCGCGGCGGCAAGAGCGGCGGTGTAGTGTAATCCGTGGCTCGACCAGTACCCCATCGTTGACGAGTTTACGCTTCAACCCCCACTGTTTGCAATCTCTTCACTCAATCCTTTTTTTTATTTAAATTTCACTCATTTTAATTTTTCTTTTTTTACTTGATGCAATTTGATCCTTATGTTCTTTAATGTGTATCTTTCTTTGTTTTTTTTTCTTCCTTAACTAAAATTCATAATTATGTCATGGAATAAAATTCAATTTTTGGGTTAATATATGTGATAATACAATTTCCATATAAAAATGACAAAAAAGAAAAAAATTTAAATAAATTATTCTTAAAAATTTACCTTTAGGCTAATTTCCCTTGTAATAATTAATTTTTTTAATGTTTTAATTATATTTTTGTCTTGTAGGTTTGTTCGATAATGGTGTAATTATAAATGCCCTAGATTTAGATTCCTTAAATTATTTGTTTCTTAATAACTAACTTGGTAAATTATTTAGAAAAGTAAATAATGCATTTCCCTTAATTGTAAATAATTGTAAATAAAACTCGTTTAGGTAATTTTTTAGAAAAGTAAATAAACTTTCCTTGGTTGTAAGTAATTAAATAAAATCTTTTAGGGTAATCTTTTAGAAAAGTAAATATTGTTCCCTGAAGTGTAAATAATTAATAAAGCCTTTAGCATTAATTGCCCTAACTACTTGCTTCTAAAAATGATGTTTGATTTTTAACATTAAATCACCCATAAAAATTAAAAAATAACATAAAATGCCATTTAAAAAAAAGATTTTTATTGCATCATGAACAACAGAATATTTTCTCAAATAGGGTCACTTTTAGAACTTTGTGGATTTTTGCATTAATCTTTGCACCCATTCATCCGGGTTACAAAGGAAAATATTGGTGATCAAGTAAGAGCCATTTTACGGACGTGATGAGGGTGCTAATCCTTCCCTACACATAACCGCGCCCCCGAACCCTTGAGATTTCGTAATCTATAGTTTGTTATTACGTTTTCGGTCTGCCTAATATAATACAAGGGACCAGTGGTGACTCCGTTATGAAAGCTTGACGACTCCGTTGGGGAAGTTTTTAAGTGGGCACAGCTTTTACTTGATCACGAGTTATTTTCTTTAGTAATCCATTGCATTTTTTGTCTGTGCATTTTTGGTGTTTTTAAATTGACATTGCATCATAACATAAGCCTTCTACCCGGGCTTTATTCAACTTAAGTGGATGAAAATAGCTATGCATTCGTGAGTGTAACACCCTTAACGTATACTCATAAGCTGAATATACATTAAAGATTTTACAGAGTCATTGAAAGAAATCTTGACTTGTAAATTTTTTTTTATATACCAAAATTCATCTTGCAATTTAACCATTTCTTGGTTTTGAATTAAAAACTATGTCAGTCTATTGCAACTAGTTTTGACCCTGAATTGATTTATAAAATTCATAATTGAGTTGTTGAAAAACAAATATAATTCAGGATGAAAACTATGTACACTGCCTAGACCCTTTCTTGATTTTCAAATTTTTATGCGATCAGGGTTAAACAACATTTAACTACGTCAAAGTTCATAGTTATTAATAGTAAACTATTTCTCTAAGTCCATACTTCCAAGACAATATATAAATACGTTATAAACTTAGACTTACAAAGTAGTTTACCACTTAAATTATTACATGCCCACTAGAGATTGTCATAATTTAGAATGTCTTACTGATGTTCTGCAGATTGTAGCTTGAACAACATGCTTTACTCCTCTTCAAGTGCTCCATCTTGACCTATGTGTGAAACAATCACACGCTAAGTACGAACTTAGTGAGGCAATTAAAGTTATTTATTTAAGTATAGAATGATGCATTACAGTATGTCGTGTAAAAGTGCATCATATTTTCTCTATAACATGGCAAGTATGTCATAATGTTATCATATCATGTATTGTCTCTATCATGTATCATTTCTATCATGTAAACGATGTATCATATATCATATAAATCATGTAGCATCATTTTCATGTAAATCATGTCACATACTATCATATAAATCATGTATCCAACTGCATAACATTTTCCATATCATGAACATGTTTTCATTATGCAATCATTTGCATAACATATAATCTATCATAATCATGCAATCATCTGCATAACACATGCTCTTTCATGATGCTTTTATCATGCAATCATCTGCATATTCATAACTTTTTCAATTCATCTTGTTACGATACTGAAGTATCTACTTCAATGCAGCATGACCAATGCCTGATACGAGGCAAGTCCGTTAGGACTCTATAGCCTCTAATTTGATATTGTAGTATCTAAAATTGAGTACGTACTCGAGGACGCTCTTTGCTCCTCATAAAAGAATGCTCTTTGCTCCTTATATTCGCACCTCTTTAGTGCTATCGACACCCAAGGTGTCTACTTGTTTCATTTTAATCTTATCATTATTCATATAAACATAATGCATCATCATTTATGCAAATAGTAATTCGTACCTTGTACTCCATCAAGCTTGCCATGTTGAGTCATGCATCATATCATTTATAAAAAAAATGCAAATGTCATTCTTAAATATGAGTCGACTTATCACAAGTCTTCCCCTTTTTAACATAACATGCATATGGAAATGCACTCACCTGGGCCATGTAAAAGTTTGCCTCACTATGTCTTACTCGATCCTTTCCCTCATAGCACCTCGAATCCTTTTTAATTCGTATTCGACTTCATTAACCACATGAATATAAATACCATTTGTTAGATTCTCTTCTAACAATATTTCACTTATGCTATTTAATCATCCACATAAAAATTTTCCATAAATTTCTTTCCTTTCTTATACTGTTCACAAACTCATTTTGGTCTTTAATAACCATTTAGAACTTCCATTAACCCTTTTCAAGCTTACTAATTAACCTTAGATACAAAATGTATCAATTCTCATTTTCTGGCATATTGCACTACCTTCAAAGAAATATTTCTATAAAATAATATGCAACTCAAAATTCGATTCCGTTTGTTCTGACAGAAACTAGATTCAATAAGCTTTTCAACCATATAAATTAATAGCCCAAATAGAACTTGTACGATTTATGGAGAATTTTCAAAGTCAATTTCCAGTGCTGATTTTGGAACAGGCTGCCATACTGTATTCTGACCTTTCACCACTTAAAAATTCATATCTTTTTACTCAAAACTCGAAATCAGATTCCGTTTGTTGGATACGAAACTAGACAAACAAATCTTTACACCGGTATAAAATTCACCATCTAATCATTTTGTAGAATTTATGGTGAATTTTCAAACTTACTGCCAAATCTAGTTTTCCTACACAACTTCTATAAATAACTTTATACTAATTTCTCCTTACTTTGCTATTTGTCAATTTGGTCCCCTTACTTGATTCAAACCACTAATGTATCACTTTCTTCATCAAATAATTCCCTCTAATTTTTTGTTCTTTCCGAAATAGTCACTAAAATGCAAAGATAAGGATTCAAACTTCTTAACTTTGCAATTTAGTCCTCAAATCAACATTACTACCGAATTCTATTATTTCAACTAAAATCAGATTTAGTCTTTCTCTAAAACCTCATTTTCGAATTGGTCACTTAACTTTGACAATTTGCCAAAATGGTCACTAACTCGATTTAACATCGGTTTTGCATTCTAACATCAATTTCACATCTCCAACATCAATAATAACATAAATACCCTTTAAAATCATAAAAATTCAGATTATCCCTTTAACTTTTAGAATTGCCGAAATGGTCCCTATACCTTTAATTTAGGATTTTTGCTTCCAAATAACAAATTCAAGCTTTCTAGATCATTTATCCAACATCACAAACCCTAAATCAAACTTGAATCCATAAAACCTAATCATCTTCATACAAACTAAAATATGTAGGGTTTAAATCCCAACTCAATAACATGATTTTAACATTATACTAGCTTGATTTCAACTTGAATTTCATCATGAAATCATAAAATTCCAAAAGCCCAAACTTTTTCCATAAACCCTAATTTCTTCTCATGCAAAATTCTCATCAATCAAGAATGTTTTCCATCAATTATTTACACCAAAAGATAGAGCTTGAAGAGTAGAATAACTTTACAGTTCGAAAGATTACCTGAAAATTGAGTTTCGGGGCTTGAATCGAGCTTGAAAAATTTTCTCCCTTTTTTTCTCCCCTTAGTTCGAAATATTTCAAGAAAGATGAACAATTTGGTTCATCTTTTACTTATTTAAATCCATGTGTTAAAATTAAATCAATTTAAAATTCATTTAATTAGTGAAATTACTAATTTGCCATTTAAATCTAATGGCCAAGACTTAATCTTATCAAAATTCAATGGCAATGATTTGATCCAAGTGTAATTCACTTTCCAAAATCGCCCTTAATATTTTAAAATATTTCAAAATTGCCATCCTTGTCAAATAACCAATTTGCCCTCCAACTAGTCTTTATTTACTAGTTTGCCATTCTTGTAAAAATTCAACCAAGTCTAGTTGGAATCTAACCAACTACAATAAAATATTCATAAAATAATATTTTATGACTTTCGCATGGCTTTCGGATCAGTCTCTGAAAGTTCAGTTCGATCCGATTTCTCAATATTCGTAAAATACTTCTACTGCAATTTTACCTTTTCCGAACTATCGGATTTATTCCAAAAATTTCATATTTTCATATTCGGGAAATAAACTCTATTACCTCATAAAAACTTCCTTTCCCAGAACTTAGACTGATTTTTTCCTAACTTAGTCTACTATTCCGATAATTATCAAAAATATCAATAGAATAAAAATTTCTCTTCGAAATCCTTTATCGTAAATCCATACGAATATTCTTTACTCTTATAGAGTCCAAATTATCGATCAGAAACACTTTTATGGGACCTTCCCGAATGTCACCCATCCTTGTATTTCTCTGGCCTAAGCACGCTTAACAATTTCATTCGATCCAAAGTCGATACCTTTTTTTGCATCTTAATTCTTAAAACCGATATCAAGGTACCTTTTTCGATCTGATTCACTCTTATAATGAATAAAATTACTTGTGGGGAAATTTACACTTTAGTCCCCAAACTTTTCCAAAGTTTATACTTTAACCCCCTAAACTTTCAAAATTTATATTTTGGTCACTAGCCAAAATTTGGGGTATTAAAGTGAGTAAACCTCAGCATAGGCTAGTGAAAGTCTTCGGGGGTCCAAAGTACTTATGCTTTCGTGAGTAACCCTCCGCACGGGCATAACAAAAATGCATCCCCTTGAACCGTATTCGATTTGCAAGCATGTGATGGGCCAGGATCGAACATCTTACCCGCCTTAGTAGGGGATAAGGGCGGTTCGAGAACCTTTTCAGATCCAAACCCATAATAATGTATGCTTTTTAGAAAGCCCACCCCATTAGATCTATGTGAAAAGCCATAATGTTTATTTTTTGTATTATTTATATGTTTTATGTAATTATTTCTAGTATTTATGTTTATTATTATCATGTACTGACGCTTTTCTTGCCTTATTTGTATTTTATAGAGCATACATCGCATTGCATTCTGTTGTTATTCCGAAACACTAGGCAGATAGAGATCATGAGTGTTCGGGTTGCATTATCTAATTCTGGGGTCCCTTGTTCAAACATCGACGTCAGAAATGAGTCCTTTGAGTTCCAGTGCCAGCATAAAAATAGTGTTCGGAAGGAAACCATCATAGATCTACCGAAGCAAATACATATGGGTTTGCCTCACAATCATCTGTCAAGATTGGTCACTATTTGGGAAAGCTTAGAAGCCCAAGACCGAGCCATATTCACCAAGAGGTATGGAGACATAGCCTATAACACCCCGACCCGGATGTCACAATTGGGCCTCAAGCCCAACCCAAAAACCATAAAATTTCTCAAACTGGGTTTAGCCCAAACAAGTTAATTTTCAAAAGTATTTAAAGGCAATAGTGAAAATATAGATAGACAATTTAAATCGTTACAAAGGAGCTCCACTTTAATTTAAAACATTTGAACATTCAATTTGATTAACACAATTTCAAAATAAGGATTACAAACTCAAACACGTAAGGTTCTATGAATACACAGCTCAATAAACACAAGTATTATACTATAGAGGTCACAACATGCTAGAATCTCGTATCGATAGTGCTCATCGATCCCGTGAACCAACGATCAACCTATGCACAGAAACAACAATTCTGAGCACTGAGCTTACAAAGCTCAGTGGTACTCATCTACTCTACTATACTTCTTGCTAATCATAAACATAAGCATGCAAGCTAGTACGAGCAATAAGGAGAAATAAATAAACACGTGGTGCTACCACTAGTCGCCTAAACACATGCTCTCATCAAAGCAATCGTCACACAAGGACCAACCATACTCAGGATCCCACTAGATTATTTAAGCGAAACACACAATGTCATCATTATAACCCTGGAGTGACGTCCAGTGCCACATAGCCTCAGGAACATACACTCTGAGTGAGGCCCAGTGTCACACAGCTTCAGGAACATACACTCTCTTTGGTGAGGCCCGGTGTCACACAGCATCGGGAACGTACACCAATACTCGACATCTCTCGTCGAGTATCTTCGAATGAGGCGCGATGTCTCACAGTGTCAGGAATGTACATTTGGCATCTCTATCCATGGTGTTTCAACACTCTTTCTCTGTGTATTCAAATCCCATCAATCCAAGGTGACTCAACTACACAAGAGCCCTTACTTGGCATGTAGCCACACACAACATTGACATGATCACCATACATCACATAGCACTTCTTGATCCACCAAGGATCTCCTATAGTTGTTATTACCACAAGCCGCCCAATTAAGTTTACCGACTTCTTAATTCATTATGGAATAGTACATTAATTATCTCATTAATCCGTATTAGCTCATTGACATCCCTCGTCGATTTCCATCTTTTAATAGCATTATTGATTATTTCATTCAGTGGGTACCGATACTCAAACATGAATTTTGATACAAGACCTCTAGTATTAGTACTCACACTCGTACCGATATCCTATTCACGAGTTTGTACCATTTCCTCGGATTAAGATATTAAAATGCTTATTCAATCCCTAAGCTTATGAAAGTCATTAAGGTTGGTTTACTAACGCATTTACCATATTAATATTAATTACCGACTCCATGATCATTTATTTGAATTTTACCAATTATCAGTCCACATAGCATAATTTCCATCAAGTTTCATCTATTTATTCGAACAAACATACAAGCCATAATAATTATTTCAATCAGTCAAACAATCATCGAATAATCATATGAGCATCTTAAACGATCCTACGCAGTCTCTAAAGCCTCTACAAGTCACGTCATATTCATGGCATCATCATGCATTTCATAATACCGGTCTCTACACATGCTTATTCATCATCTACCTATTTTGCAGATACTAAAATGTAAAGCAATCGCATTTATGATGCTCATGAAGCAATAGGAGTTCGAGGTGTATTAACCTTAAGCCGATGTCGCTAAAATCCTCATCTGATCTTCTTGAATATTCCACTTGATTCGATATCTGATCCCAGATAATCCTCATAAATATAAGAATATGAAAATACATTAATTTCATTCATCCCCTATTCAATTCTCAAGGTCAAACACGTAAAAACAACTTACTGAGTTCAAATTTGGCAAAATGGATTGTGCCAACAGATCCAGAACATCGAGAAACCCCTGGGTAGGGTACCTCAAAAAAATTTAACGATCGATCAATAGCCGATCAACGCTAGTCAAAGTCTAGTCAATTGCTGGTCAAGGTCTAGCAATCCAGTGCGACGCGGTACAGGGTAACATTGGTGCACCCGTGGGCAGTGATTCGGTATAGCAGGGTGTTTGTGCACCCAGGTACAAGATCCAGTGGGGCATGGTGTACCACAGTAGTGTGCACCCGCCTAGCCAGGTGCATGCCTACTCGCAAGGGCGGCGTGTGGTGGCATGTGGGAGGCCTTCCGATGGCTGTACAGCGACAGCGAGCTCTAGCCCTGCTATTCTTCAGCAGCTGGTTCTGATGGTGGCCTACGTTTACGGCAGTGATGGCTGGAACGTGCCGAACCAGGTTCTTTGATTCTTCTTTTTCTTTACTCAGGCGAAAGACAGCTCAGACCACGACGCAACGACCACCATTGGGCTCATCTTGGTAAGGCCTTTCGAATGGTGTTGGCGGTTTGATGCACGACAACTCTGGAGGCCGTAGATTGAGGCTCAAAGACTCCCCTTATTTTTTTCTCTCCTTCCCTCCTTTTTCCCTCTCTCCCCATCAAATCACTTTTTACTTTTCCCCCTTTCCAACATAATATCCCTTTTCTCTTATCCTCATCTTTTTAAATTTGAAAGTTTCTTCCTCAAAATATAGGGCCCAACATAACCATTTCAACTTGGGCTTCTAAAATAAAGGCTCGTAACCTGGGTTCGAGACTCGATTTATTAGCCCAAAAAATTCGGGTCGTCACAACTCTTCCCTCCTTAAAAGAATTTTCATCCTCAAAATTTGTATCCATTACGCAAAGGAGATACTCAGACTCTTATAACTTTTTGACATCCTCAAATATTTCCTACTGCGTTGCTCTAATCTCAACACTTATCAATATGACCCTTGTCTTCTAACGATAAAACCACAATCTCAACTGATTCTGTCTCTTAGAAAGAATCCACCTTCCCTTGGTACATTACGGACGGCATGCAAAACCTACAGTACCTTGATCGCACGTCACGTAAAAATGTTATCAAAGAAACTTATCCTATGCTGTAGAATCCAAAAGATTGTTGCACAAAAAAATCCTTCCACAACAACATATGATCTAAAAAGAATAAGATGTTAAACAATTGTTGCATCCAAAATGAACCAATTCTTCTCATGGTGACTCTCTGAAGAAGACTCTAACTCTAACGGCATCCCACATCTGAAACATTGCTTGCCTGGTGCAAGTCTTCTGAAAATGAATGGCGTCTAGCCTCGCCTCAAGAACTTACCTTAAACTCAGCATGATAACTCATATCGACAACTAAAGCAGCTCCCATAACTCAATTTCACATATTTCTTACACACTTAACTACAACGTGTCTCGAAAGCATGTCATCTATACCATTACTCGGATCAGTCATCGCATGAAATCCCACCAAGGGATAAGGTTCTATCACAAACCTCTAATCTTATGCCAAAAGGTAACATGTACATACACAGTGTCGTATACCCAAACCTGCAAACAAACCAAGCAAACTTTCTACCGGGATCTCACCTTGCTAAAAATATCAAACGGTACCCACCAAGGACTATATCATTACTCAACGAATCCTAATGAAACTGTGCACTCACAATTCCTTTACAAGGTCCACAGTTATCTATTTAATTTCCACTAAAAAACATTGAAGCATCACAACAGCTATAAAGAATCTGATGTTTGACTCCCTACTAGTTGCAAGTCAAACACTTATCACAATCTCAACCACACAACTTCATACTGTCTCTTAAAACACGTGGCGAAAACTTGGTACAAACTGTCTCTCTCAAAATTCATCATGTATTTACCATTGTACGATATAGGATAACCTTATACATTGATACATTGATATTTAAATCACACTTAAAAGATCGCGAGGCCATCAAAAGCCATCAAACTTATATATAATTTTAACATTGTACCTATTGAAAAATAATCAGATGCTTCTTCTTGCAGTTTCAAGACAAATCAATCATTGACTCGAAACTTAACTAACAAAATGCACGTGTACCAATATAAACCATTTAGTACTATCACCAGATGAATCATGTATCGATATTGCACTAAGCTAGCATCGGTACTCCTTTACACGACCATCACTTGTGATCCTTGATCACCCCATATGGGCAGCATGATACTATAACATGAACTAACTCCGTACAACCTATCACTTATCAAGTTCACTTTATTTAGGTGGCGATCAATCACACGATCAACTGTTCTCAATTACTTTGATTCACGTCATTGTCAATTTCTCAAATTCCTTAAAGATCGAGCACCCAAAATCTCACACTGTTGAGGTAAACACAACATTCCCACTTCTAACACAAAAATACACCCTTGATAAAAAAAAACAAAACATCCTCGAAGATCTTAAAACATTACTTAACTTTAATCGAGTCAGCACCACTATCACAACAAAATAGTCTCATACATCTCGGATCTCCACTAGTGTTCCTCGTCTTGCCTCAAGGAAACTATAATTCAACAAAAGCATTTACGAAGTCTCAAACCCTTCCTTCCTTAAATGATCACGCTGTAACCTACCTATCCCGAACACACAAGGTCATTAACGTAATTTATCATGTGAATGCTCATATTTCCATATTCCTTATACATTCACACTGCCACGCAAGGCATCAAACTTATATTCAAGAGACAATGCGGTGGCCCCTATTTTGACATTGCTAAAATATCTCAAACGTCACTGCAAACATTAACCGATACCACGACACACTTTAAAGAGAGAACTCCTTCTTCTAAAACTCATTTCAAAACTACAAGCCTTTAACACTTCAACCGTAACCATCTCATTCTCAAGTCAATCTCGAAAAAATACACGAGTACTTCATAATCGGTTAAACGGGTCATCCACCTTAGGAGTAATGGCCCCTAACTATTACTTAACAAGCTATTACCGGTTTAAACATCACCTCAATGAACCAACTTCTTGCTAGCGAACAAGCCCGGTTCTTTTTTAGGCAAAACACTTAGACCAAGGAAACCTTGCTCGAGTCGTGCTTTCGCAATTGAATCTCTAGCTACTTTAATTGAGTCAGTATCCTCTACAAAGATGATAGGCACCAACATCCAACTTGATATTTCCTTAACATGCACTCATGTTCTTGACGAGGAGGAAGTCATGATGACTAATCCGAGAAGCATAAACAAACACTATGACAATCTGAAAGCTCCCGAGCATTAAATTGTACCCATTAGCATATAGCAAACGGTAAAACATGTCTCATAATCCCCGTTGTGCCATTCTCTAAACAACCACTATGAAGATCACGGTCGAAGGGCAACGGTTCAACAATATTTTTACCAAAGGTTGGGTTCCCTTGAGGTCTCAGAACCTCAAGCTCACTCTTTACATTATTGGCTAGCATCACACTTGATTAACCAAAGCAATTTCCAAGGTGCAACAACTCCTATGAAGGTAGATCTATCAAACATGTTTAACGTCTAACTCCGATCATACTCTAACGAATTAATGGATCTCGAATCCACTATCCCCAAGAATTGCCTTTGAAAATGACGACGATGCTTCCCAAGTATCATCACGACTCCATTCTAAGCAAACAAAGTGTCCTCCAACCGACGCACATTCATTGATCAATTTCAAAAGCTAGTTATCCATACTCGCTTCAAAAACGTTATTCATGTACAACAATGAAAATTCCTTACCACAACTCTCACAATGTATCAGAAGGCTTCGAAATGGCTGCAACACGTAACGATGATACCATTTAAGTGGTGGGATGAGGATACATCCTTGACTCTGGTATCGTTCAACTATCTTATATCTCAACGGTCTGGGCGACCTCGCCCTTAGAGTCACTCCTATAAGCGGCTCAACACTTAACTTGGCCCTCTCAGCCACGATCGTAACCATTTTATCGTTGCAACATTGGATGCACATCAGTATTCCAATCTTTAGGAGTACGAACTAAATTTAAGGGCTTGTATTCACTAGACACATTACTAAAAACACCTATACCACCCTAGGGTTTCCTAAAACCGGCTAAACCTAAGCTCTGATATCACAGTTGTAACCCCTTTGATCCGAATGTCATAATTGGGCTTCAAGCCCATCCTAAAAGCCATAAAATTTCTCAAACTGGATTTAGCCCAAACAAGTTAATTCTCAAAAGCATTTAAAGCCAATAGTTGAAAATATGGATAAACAATTTAAATCATTACAAATAAGCTCCACTTTAATTTAAAACATTTGAACATTCAATTTGATTAACATAATTTCAAAATAAGGATTACAAACTCTAACATGTAAGGTCCTATAAATACACAACCCACTAAACACAAGTATCATACTCTGAAGGTGACCATATGCTAGAATCCCGTACCAATAGTGATCCTCGATCCTATGAACCAATGATCAACCTACGTATGAAAACAATGATTCTGAGCGCTGAGCTTACAAAGGTCAGTGGTACACATCTACTCTATTATACTTCATGCTAATTATAAACATAAGCATGCAAGCTAGTACGAACAACAAGGAGAGATAAATAAACACGTGGCGCTACCACTAGTCACCTAAAACCATGCTCTCATCAAAGCAATCATCATACAAGGTACACAAAGCCCAACCATACTTGGGATCCCACCGAATCATCTGAGAAAAACACAAAATGTCATCATTATAGCCCTAGAGTGAGGCCTGATGTCACACAGCCTCAGGAACATACACTCTGAGTGAGGCCCAATGTCACACAGCTTCAAGAATGTACACTCTCTTTAGGTGAGGCCCGGTGTCACACAGTATCGAGAACGTATACCCATACTCTACATCTCTCCTTGAGTATCTTTGAATGAGGCCCGGTGTCACACATCGTCGGGAATGTATATTCGGCATCTTTACCCATGGTGTTTCAACAATCTTTCTTTGTGTATCCAGATCCCATCAATCAAAGGTGACTTAACCACACAAGTGCCCTTACTTGGCACGTAATCACACACAACATTGGCACGATCACCATTCATCACATAGCATTTCTCGATCCACCAAGGATCTCCTATAGTTTCTATTACCACAAGCCACCCAATTAAGTTTACCGACTTATTAATTCATTATGGAAGAGTACATTAAAATCCTCATTAATTATCTTATTAAACCGTATTAGATTATTTAAATCCTACGTCGATTTCCATCTTTTAATAGCATTATTGATTATTTCATTCAGTGGGTACCGATAGTCAAACACGAGTATTGATACGATACTGTTGGTATCGATACTCATACATGTATCGGTATCCTATTCATGAGTTCATACCTTTTCCTCGGATTAAGATATTAAAATGCTTATTTGATCCCTAAAGCTTATGAAAGTTATTAAGGTTGGTTTGCTAACGCATTCACCCGATTAATATTAATTATCGGCTTCATGATCTTTTATTCGAATATTACCAATTATCAGTCCACTTAGTATAATTTCCATCAAGTCTCTTTAATTTATTCGAACAGGCATACAAGTCATAATAATTATTTCAATCAGTCAAACATTCATTGAATAATCATACGAGCATCTCATATGACCCTACGTGGTCTCTAAAGCCTCCACAAGTCACATCATATTCACAACATCATCATGCATTTCATAATTATCAAATCTCATAATATCGGTCTCTACTCATGCTTTTTCACCGTCTACCTATTTTACAGATACTAACACGTGAAGCAATTACATTTATGATGCTCAAGAAGCAATAGGATTTTAAGGTGTACTAACCTTAAGCTGATGTCGCTAAACTCCTCATTTGAGCTTCCCGAATACTCTACTTGATCTGATATCCAATCCTAAATGATTTTCATAAATATACGAATATGAAAATGCATTAATTTTATGCATCCCAATTCTCAAGGTCAAACATGTAAAAATAGCTTACTGGTTACAAATTTGGCAAAATGATTGTGCCAACAGATCCAGAACGTCGAGAAACCCCCAGGAAAGGTTCTTTGGAAAAAGTCAATAGCCGATCAACGATGGTAAAAGTCTGGTCAACGGCTGGTCAAGGTCTAGCAATCTGGTGCGACATGGTGTAGGGTAACATTGATGCACTCACAGGCAGTGATTCAGTGCAGTAGGGTGCAAGTGCAGTAGGGTGCATGTGCACCCAGGTGCAGGATATAGTGCAGCGCAGTGCACCACAACAGTGTGCTCCCACCTGGCCAGGCGCACACCCACCTATAAGGGCGGCGCATGCTGGCATGTGGGGGCCCTCTAGTGGTCGGACAGCGGTGGAGAGCTCCAACACTAATGATAGCTTAGTTTCAACTTAGTTTTTCGCACCATATAAAGAAGCGTCATTCAGTTTGTTCTCCCCGGGTTCGAAGGAGCATATCATTTTACCGACTTGGTACCCTTGGGTTCGAAGGACGAGAGTCACATATTTCTGTATATCTTCAGTTTTGAAGGAGCGAATCACTTTACCAACTTGGTGTTCGCAGGGACGAGATCATATTGTCGCATATCTTCAGTTTGGAAGGAGCATATCACTTTACCGACTTATTATCCACAGGGATAAGAGTCATATTACCGTATATCTTCAAGTTTGAAGGAGCGAATCACTTTGCTTACTTGGTGTCCGCAAAGACAAGAGTCATATTGTCGTATATCTTCAGTTTTGAAGGAGTGGATCACTTTACTGACTTTGTATCTATAGGGACGAGAGGTATATTACCGCATATCTTCAATTTTGAAGGAGCAGATCGCCTGACCAACTTGGTGCCTCGGGTTTGAAGGACGAGAGTCATATTTCTACGTTATCCTCAGGTTTGAAGGAGCATCATTCGATTTGTTCTCCTCGGATTCCAAAGAGCAGATCACCTTACCAACATGATGTCTTCAGGTTTGAAGGATGAGAGTCATATTTCTACATGTTTGAAGGAGCATCATTAGATTTTTTCTCCTCGGGTTTGAAGGAGAAGATCACCTTACCGACTTAGTGTCCTTAAGTTCAAAGGACAAGAGTCATATTTATACGCTATCCTCAGGTTTGAAAGAGTTTTATTCGGTTTGTTCTCCTCGGGTTTGAAGGAACAAATCACCTTACCCACTTAGTGTCCACTGGGACGAGAGTCATATTGCTGCATATCTTTAGTTTTGAAGGAGCATTACTCGATTTGTTCTCCTCGGGTTTGAAGGAGTAGATCACCTTACTGACTTGGTATCTGCAGGAACGAGATTCATATTGCCACATATATTTAGTTTCAAAGGAGCATTACTTGATTTGTTCTCCTTGGGTTCGAAAGAGTAGATCACCTTAACGTCTTGGTTTTTGCAGGGACGAAAGTCGTATTGTCGCATATCTTTAGTTTTGAATGAGCGTTACTCGATTTGTTTTTTTCAAGTTCGAAGGAAAATATCACCTTACCTACTTGGTGTCCGTAAGAACGAGATTCATATTGCCGTATATCTTCAGTTTCGAAGGAGCATTACTCGATTTGTTATCCTCGAGTTCAAAGGAACAGATCACCTTACCAAGTTGGTGTCCGCGCGGACAAGAGCCATATTGTTGTTTTGAAGGAGTGTCATTCGATTTGTTTTCTTTAGGTTCGAAGGAGCATACCACCTTATCGAATTAGTGTCTGTAGGGACGAGAGTTATATTGTCATTTTGAAGGAGCTTCACTCGATTTGTTCTCCTCGAGTTCAACCTATTCTCATTTTACTGAAATGAGCAAAGAGGGGCAGCTGTAGTCACCTAATTTTATACGACACCCATTTTATCTTTTTCGTGTATATATATGTATTATTATTATTATTAAACCCAATAAGAAAAGATATAAAAAGAGTCATTTAAAAATCAAAAGAGAGACTACTAAACAAGAGTCCAAATACATAAATAAAGGCTCATTCGGCCCATTTTATTTTTTGTATATATATTATTTCATTTTTAAATTTTAATTATATTATTGTTATTGATGTATTTTAGTTATTCTTGTATATCACACAAGATCCTAATCACATCAGATATGGGGAAGATTGCAAAAGATCCTGTCCAACAAATATGGGAAGTCAAGTGAAGTGCAAAGAATTCTCACTGTGGACTCACGGTAAATTTTCGATAGGATCCGAGCATTTATAGGCTAGGGTGTATTCTTAATAGATGACCTTCTTTCATTTATCTTTCTAACTCCTCTTGAAACGCCTCAATCAGACTTCAGGAGCTCAAGATATGCTTATTTTGTTGAAGACATTGTGTGCAGAAAGTTAGATGCGGGTTCAATACTGGAATTTGATTTAATTACAAAATTTTAATTATTTTATGGAATATTTGTAATTAAATTTAAGCTTAGACATTTCCCTATTTGTTTTAACTCATTTAGGATCATATTGAATGTAAGGAAATTAGTTTGATGCCCAAGTAAAGGCATTATTCCCTTTCCAAATGTATTTAACATAAATAGGGAATATGTTTTTAGGGTTTTGATTCTAGGGTTTCTTGATTCATTCCATTGTAATTCAGACATCAAACACAACACACAACACCACAGAAGAGAACACATGTACACACCTTGATTCAAGAGTAATACAAGTCCTCGTTGATTTTTGAGGTGGTTTCTACCCAAACGCTATTTCTTTTCATTATATTTTTATTTCTTTGTTGCTTGGTTTCGAATAAAGAGGAAAATGGGTACGGGTTCTTACCAAGTCAAGCTTAAAGAGGATCTGCTATCGCCGAGAGGTGGAATTGGCGTCACTACTAGAACTAGAGGCAGGAGCAACAGCAGTACATCGCAGGTGAACAACGTTCTGCACCCATGTGAGGCGGCATGAGCGACGACCCGGTGTAATCCTTGGCTTGAACTGTACCCCATCGTTGACGAGTTTACGCTTCGACCCCCACTGTTTGCAATCTCTTCACTGTACCCTTTTTTATTTAGATTTTAGTCTTTTTAATTTTTCTTTTTTACTTGATACAATTTGATCCTTATGTTCTTTAATTTGTATCTTTCTTTGTTTTCCCCCTAAATCAAATTGGTAATTATGTCATGTGAATAAAATTTAATTTTTGGGTTAATATATGTGATAATACAATTTCCATCCAAAAATGACAAAAAAGAAAAACTTTTAAATAAATTAATCATAAAAATTAACCTTTAGGCTAATTTCCCTTGTAATAATTATTTTTTAAAATGACTTAATTACATTTTTATCTTGTAGTTAGTTCGATAATGATGTAATTATAAATGTCCTAGATTTAGATTCCTTCAATAATTTATTTCTTAATAACTAACTTGATAAATTATTTAGAAAAGTAAATAATGCATTTCCTTTAATTGTAAATAATTGTAAATAAAACTCTCTTTGGTAATTTTTAAAAAAGTAAATAAACTTTCCTTGGTTGTAAATAATTAAATAAAATCTTTTAGGTAATCTTTTAGAAAAGTAAAAATTGTTCCCTAAAGTGTAAATAATTAAATAAAGTCTTTAGGATTAATTGCCCTAACTACATGCTTCTAAAAATGATGTTTAATTTTTAACATTAAATCACCCATAAAAATAAAAAAAGAACATAAAAAGCCATTTAAAAAAAGATTTTTATTGCATCATAAAAATAGAATATTTTCTCAAATGGGGTTAATTCGGTCTTCCCTAGTAGTTGGGGAACAGTCCAAACTCCTATGGAGACTATATTTTCAGATTTTAGGGATTAATGTCTTAATCCCCTTGTGTCTAAAATTGACCGAGGTTTTCTAAGCCTTGAGCAAATTCGGGTCACTTTTATAACTTTGTGGATTTATGCATTAATCTTTGCACACATTCATCCGGGTTATAATGGAAAATATTAGTGATCAAGTAAGCTTCATTCTGCGGGCATGATAGGGATGCTAATCCTTCTCAACATGAAATAAAGATGTAAAGTTCATTTTAGTGGATATCTGTGAAGAAGAGATTAAGCTATGAAAACCTTATTTCAGATAGGTTTAGTTGGGGATGCGAAGAAGGTTTTGGGGATGATTAATAAGGAGATTAAAGATGACCTTTTTTGTTTAGGGAAGTCTCATCCTTGGGTCAAGGCTGTTTCGAAGAAAGCCAAAGATAATGTGTCGAAAATAAAAGCTCAGTTGGCGAAAGATGTTGTGCCGTTTAACTTTTTGACTCCTAGAGGATTATAAGAGATGTTATTTTGGGGCTTGGGAGTCCAACACCTATGGTGGTTTCGGAGGGGGCGAATACTATGGATGTTGGTAGGTCTGTCTTGGTTCAGACTGAGCCTAGGACTAGGTTGGATGCAGGGACATGGGGGACAATGGGAGTTGGTTTAGGTTATTGCATTGCAGCTGCTGTGGCAAACCCGGATCGGCATGTGATTACGGTTGAAGGGGATTCAGGATTCGGGTTCAATACAGTGGAGGTTGAGGTATGTTTTCTACTATTAAGGTGTCACTTGCACAATTAATTTTATTATCCTTATTATTAGGCATGTTATTCTTAATCCTCTTACTCATGAGGAAATATAACGTGAATGCTTATGTTGATGATTTAGGATGATGATTTATTAATATAGTATTATATAATACCCTTGGGTGCGAAGTTTACTCTTTTAGTTTTGTAAAGAGGTTTAATGTTATATTTTGACTCAAATTTTAATTGGTAATTAAGTTGGGTTTTATTGTAATTCTAGTGGTTGAAGATTATTTAGTAATTAGGATTTACTTTAATGAGTAAATATCTATTTTAGGTAGGATATCTTATTGATTAAGGTTTCTTGGTGACCAAGTATTTGGGTCTATAAATATAGACTAGGTGTAACCCTTTGAATTATGAGAGAACAAGATAATGAGAGATAGAGCGAATTATTCTCTGGAGAGATGTAATCACTTTTAGGTTCTTTACAACTATTGTTCCTACGTTGTAGAGATGGGTATTGTAGGGATGTTGGGAAGAGTGTTTTGGTTCCACTGGGTCATGGGATTTGTACACCGGGTTTCAGGATTACATGGGTTATCCTGTATTTGCACTCTTTGGGTTCTCTACGTTATTAGTGGATTGTTCGTTTTTCTCGACTGTGGAGGCAGGCTATGCTGAACCACGTTAAATCTTGTCTCCTGTGCATGTCTTGGTCTATGTCGTTATCGTTTTGGTTATTTTGCCGCATAACAAATTCCTAACAAATGGTATCACGAGCTATGGTTCGAGCTGCGCGATTGTGGAAGAATTTTTGCTGCAGATTTTTCTGTGCGATGTTGGAGACATGCCAGAGGAGGATTGCTACAACGAGCTTTCAGTTGCAGGGGAGTAATTCTCAAAATTCAACAGTGCTTCAACAGATACTACGTAAGAATTGGAGTTGTTGAAGACTTGGAGTCGGTGCTTCAATGAATATTTGGCTTACGTAAAAATTGAAGCTGTTGAAGACTTAAAGACCAATGCTCCAATAAAATTTGTATCAAGGGGGAGATGTGTTATATTTTGACTCAAATTCTAATTGGTAATTAAGTTAGATTTTATTGTAATTCTAGTAGTTAAAGATTACTTCGTAATTAGGATTTACTTTAATGAGTAAATATCTATTTTAGATAGAATATCTTATTGAATAATGTTTCTTGGTGACCAAGTATTTGGGTCTATAAATATAGAGTAGGTGTAACCCTTTGAATTATGAGAGAACAAGATAATAAGAGTTAGAGAGAATTATTCTCTGGAGAGATGTAACCACTTTTAGGTTCTCTACAACTATTGTACCTACGTTGTAGAGATGGGTATTGTAGGGATGTTGGGAAGAGTGTTTTGTTTCCACCGGGTAATGGAATTTGTACACTGGGTTTTGGGATTACATGGGTTATCATGTATTTGTACTCTTTGGGTTCTCTACGTTATTAGTGGATTGTTCATTTTCTCGTCCGTGGAGGTAGGCTATGCTGAACCACGTTAAATCTTGTCTCCTGTGCATGTCTTGATCTACGTCATTATCACTTTGGTTATTTTGCCGCATAACAAATTCCTAACATTTAACATTGCACTGTTTGTTTCTTATCAATCTAAATTCGCTTTTGAGTTGATCACAGACGGATAAGATCGAACTAATTTTCATGTTTCTATTAAGAAATTAAATATATTTTTGCCTAAGGTGATGTTGATGTTGTTTTGTAGGGGCTATATACTATATCTTATCCTTGTTTCTCTTTTTTGGCGAAAGACAATTCCTTGCTCTTGTTGATCAAGCTAGCCAAATTGTGAAAGAAATTTTGCATCAGAGACTAATTTATTTTCTAAGACGAGGCTTGTAAAACTGTCAAGTCTTTAGTTAGCTGATCTCTCCCTTTTTTCATATTTCTTAACCACTTTTTGTAGCAAGTACCATCCAAATCCAAATCACAATTTTGTTCTTCTAACTATTTGATCCTCTTTTGCAGCTCGAATTTTTTAGCATCATACTCACGACGTACTATTTTGAATTTGGGTAGAGCTATTGCTCCTCAAATGATAGAATATTCCTTTGGTAAGGTGAAGGTATGTTATCATACCTACGTCTAGTCTTCCAGGCCTTATAATCTAGAGTGAACATGGGTCAAGCTGCTTCTGTTTTCATTCGTAGAGGTTGGGTCCAAGCCTTTTAAATTTTCTTGACTTGTGCCCAGAATTCAACTTTATAAGAACAGTTAGCCAGAGATAGACCCATAGTTACCGAGACAAATTGCATTGAACCATATTGTTGTTGCACCATTAAAGAGGCATAACCAATACCACCCCAGATCCCAAACAAAGTCACCCAATCGTATTCACCGCACCTCTATAGTATGTCCAAGCGAGGTAGCCAAGGAACATACCACTTAACATCTTCATCTCTGAGATTACAGAGAATCACAATCCACTTTTTTTCGAAAAGCCAGGCAATTTCTTTTTCAAGAACTCTTTCAACTGACGAATATTTATCTGTGAATACATGCAGAGTGGGCTTTGGCTTCTATCTATAGTGATGGTAAAACTATACTGTGAGTAGTTGAGCGCAACCGATAAAGTGCCATCCTCTTTTTTTTTTCAGCAAGCACTCTAGGACCTAAAAGTTCCTGCCAGCATGGTTGGCACTAGATTAACCTTCCTCTGCTGACCAAACAAATCGATAACAACTACCTCAATGTAGCCAAGAGATTTTGGAAAGATCACTAGACCTTAAATGCCAGCAACAAGAATGTCTAAACTCTTATCTGGATCCGGGTAACGCCCTCACTATTACCTCTTTTGTATTTTTTATCCCATGATAAACCCATACAGTAAGCTTCATCAACTTATCCACGAACGAGATTGATTTGTGAGGCTTTATATACACTTGATCAGATTTGACCCCGTTCAGATGAAGCAAAGTAGAGTATGATGGACACCAAAACTGCATGAGAGCTCGAATCAACCCTAGATCCAGTTCTACACTCAGCAGACAAGCTATATCACCATATATGCTCTAGAATTTCAGTTTCATATCAACTTCCAACCGGTCCCAAGTCTTTTTCAATTCTTGCAGGTTATTCTTCTGAAGATGGACATGGATATCTTCACATAAAATTGATTCATGACATGCATGTATACTATCTCCCGTTTGCTTTTGTGTGTCTTCAGACCACTTTCGAACCTCTAGGTTTTCTTCAACCTTGATAATGGACCTCTTCGACATTGTGGAAACCTTTTATTTTTATGAACAGTTTGTCTAGGCCAACACATGTTATGATAATGATGCATATGCGTATGGATGAAAAGAAAAAAAATAAAACAAAAACACGGTCAATACATTGTACATAATATATAATATTGAGAAATAAACAAACGGAAAAATCACGGTTAACACAAAATATAATAAACAAAATATATACAAACAAAAATTTAAAGCATGGTAAAAACGTGTGTGCGTGTACAAATATAGGTGACCACAAATAATTCGAGTTTGTTATGGCTCTAATTGGGTGGTCTCTTACGGCTCATTACATGTGGTTTATGGTCCTAAAAAGGTATCCAAACTGTCCTTACTAACCTACAAAAGTCAACAAGAACATCGATCCTCACCCATTATAGGATTCTACAAACCGAGTTCAGTTTAAGGGGGCTCACTCCTTTAAGTTTGTATGGAGGATTAACCTCTTGAAGACAAAAAGTATATGAAAGCAACACGTTATATTGTACAGAGGATTAACCTCTCGAAGGGTAGCGATTGCAACCACTTAAGCGAGACAAAGCTCGGGTTGAGAACTTATGACATGCTTGTGCGCAAAGGAAAATTGAACACGAGGTGACCACCTATTGAACAATCTTCGTAAAATACAAAAACCTTCAATTTTTTATGATCATCAAATGTCGCTAGATATATGAAAAATGATAAGGTATGCTTAAAAATGTAAATGTGTAAACTAAATAAAACAAATAAAATAAACCAAACCATAAAAAGGAAAATTCAAACTTAATCAAATAAATTAAAATTAGATAATTAATCAAGTGCAAAACATGCACCTAATTACACCTAATAAATTTTAATTAGAAATCAATTCACAAATTAATCAATTTATTAAGGCCAATTAATAATTACATCATTATACGATGACCAAATCAAATCAAAGCACAAATCATAAGGCTTAATAATTAATCAATTTTATGGAGGACCAAATTAAATTTAATTAAAATCTAAATGCATGAATTAAGGACCTAATCGCAAAGTACCTAAACAAGAGGGATAAAAGGTGAATAACCCTAAAAGAGGCTGGCACTTCCCTTCCCAGATTCATCAAACAGCGTGAAAAGAAAAGGATTTCAAATCCTTTTCATTTATTACACACGGTCTTTTAATTACATACCCTTTTTTATTTTTTTTATTCATTTTAACCTTAAACCTAAAAGAAACTAAAGGACTCTCCCCTCTTTTCTCTCAAAATACAACCAGCCGTCGCCGCCTTCTCTCACCAGCGACGGTCGAAGCTCATAAAAAATTAACAATTTCCTAATCGTTTATCTTCCTAAGCCTAAAACTCAAGATGGTTTCGGCAAAAACTAAGTAAATTGGTGAAAATCTAAAAAACGAAGTTTAAAGTTTACCTTGTTCAAACTCTGAGACTCGCCATCAGATCATGCCCCCTTCAAGATATGTCCCTCTCCTTGCCTTCTTCTTGCTATTCACCGCTCGGATTTCACTAGAGATACTCTAGGCATCGGAAAAGGTGAGTAACACCTCGTTTCCTCGCTCACTTTCTTGTTGTTTTCAAAACTAACTCCATTCTCTCCATTTTACGAGTTTTCTTTGATTTTTAGTATAGCTAATCCTCTATATTTTCCATTACCTGACTGTGAAGTACGTTCAGAAATTTTAGATATTCACGCTCGGAAGTGGAAGCTACCTCCTCCTAAGGAACTCAAAATTGAACTTGCAGCTAGTTGTGTGGGATACCGTGGTGTAGATTTGAAGGTTCTATGCACTGAAGCTGGTAGTCGTGCTTTTCGTGGAAAATACCCACAAGTATCCACTAGTGATGACAAATTTTTTATAGATGTTGACTTAGTGAAGGTAGAAAACATCACTTTATAGAGGCCATGTCGAGGATCGACAATTACTCATGCTGCTCAAAGAGGTTCCATTGTTCACTAGTAGTTGCCCTATGCCAGTAGAGACAACTTACGAAAGCTTTTTTTTAAAAGAGGACTGGCCTCATTAAAACCCCCCTTTAAAGCCAAACATTGAGCCATGGGGAGCCAAGGTTCAGTGGTGGCCACCTAAAGGGGAAAATAGTACCCAAAATGCATTAATTTATAAAAGTGGTTAAATCATTTTGAACAGATGAAGAAACAATCCCGGGACAAATCGAGTAAAAAAAGCAATTACGATAACTAAGGGCCCAAGATGCAAGGGAATGGGCTACATGATTAGTTGGTCTTTTAACGAACTTGACAGAACAACGAGCATGGTTCTAAAGGGTGCCATGTGTAGTGTCCAAGTGTGGATGAATGATCGAGAGGTCTCCTTGGGCGCGTCTGAGCTTGTTGACAATGACAGTTGCATCGGTTTCAAAGGTGATGTGCTGCCACCCTTTATCACGGGTAAGAAGAATATCGACATTGAGGGTAGCAATCTTGGCTAGAGCAGCATCACTACAGGTAGCAATATGCTAGGCAAGAACCCCTAAGACAGTCCCATTGCTGTCACGAACAACAACTCCAATGGCAACCTCACAGTATGTCAAGCTGAAAGCTCCATCAATGTTGATTTTAATATGGCTAACATCAGGTGGAGACCATCTCGGTTCTGCACCTATAGGTACAATAACAACATCGGAGGCGGAAGGGGCAGAGGTAACACAAGTGGCTTAAAAGTCAAAAAGCAAGGTCTGAGATTTGGCCACAAGCACCCAAGTCTGTTAGAGACTGCCCTCGTAAACCATGGTGTTTCGCTGGTTCCATATATTCCAAAGAAGAGTGAGGAAGCCAGCAAACGAGACTGCGTCCATGAAGGCAATAACTTCTTCGAGCTAGGCCTGCATTAAGGTAGCATTGATGTTGATTGTTGCAGCAGGGATTCCGTCAAGATCTAGAGCCTCCTTTGAAAATGGGCATTCCCTACGGGCATGAAGGACTGTCTTGGCTTTAGTGAGACATATATGTCACGTATCTAGGGCTAAGTGAGCAGTCTGTAGGCTACTCACAACCGGTAGGGCTTCGTAACCAACTTGCCACCCAAAGGTGCAGACTTTTGGTAGGACCGGTAGCGTTGCGAGGAGTTTCTAAACATGAGAATGCCTATTGATAGGAGCAGGGGACGTTGTAAGTAATTATATCTTGATCTAATAGTGTATATGCTTGTGTCATAGTGTCCTCAAAGGATGGTGTCTCTGTGGGAAGGCGAGATTGGCACATGCAAGATGGCCTCAGTATAGTGCTAGGGGAATACTTGACGAATCTGGTCCTCGTACCAACACGGTTGCCCTAGAATAATAAAATTACCACAAAAGGTAGGGGAAATGGATGTTCTGAGATAGGGGCGGAGATAGTGATGGCCGATGAGCCACCCCATCGTGATAAATGCACACACATTGCTATGCGGCCAAGTTTCCAAAAAAATTGTCATAAAGCTCATGAAAGGATGGTGAAGACACTTCTATGTATAGAATGCTCACTCTTTTGCCTTAGCCTCGATAATGTTCCACGAACAGAAATATTTGGCCCTAAAGACATGCGAAAGCAAGTTATTTGGTTCAAAAATCATACGCCAAATTTGCTTACCAAGAAGAGCGACGTTGAAGCTGTGTAAGTCACAGAAGGCAATACCCGACACTCTTAGGAATACACATACGGCTCCAGGAAACAAGTGGCCACCCTCTTACACTCTTTACCTATCCACTAATAACTACGCATTGTACGTACCCCATTATCAATTAGATGTTACGGAAGTAAATAACAAGACATAACATATTGAGGAAGGGCCTGTGCTACAGATTTTAAGAAGACCTCTCTACCCCCATCGGATAAGAGGTGTTTGTCCAACCTATAACATGAAAGCTTACCTTGTCTCGTACAAAACCTAAAGTAGTAGTCTTGTTCTTACCAATGAGCAAAGGGATGACAAGATAAATACCTAGATCATCAACTTCACGGACACCAAGAGTGTCACACATTACCTGCTTGTGTAGAGGAGTTGTGTGAGGGCTATAGAACACGATAGATCTGTCATAATAAACCTATTTTCCAGAAGAAGAGGCATAAATATGAAGGATCTCCTTAAGCGTGGTGGCCTCAACAGTGGTGTTGCGAAGGAAGACCAAGCTGTCATCAGTATAGAAAATATGGGTAACGCTCGGTACGTATTAGCTTGCATGAATTTATTTAAGTCTCCCAGCTTGTTTGGCGTAAAGCATGGTAGAGATCCCTTTGGTGAAAAATAGGAAAAGAAAAGAGGATAGAGGGTCCCCTTGCCTTAAACCTCGATGTAAAAAAAACTAAAAAAAGAGAGCCATTAATCTGGGTACAAAATGAAGCATATGTACAAAACACATGATTAAATTAACCCAGCTAACATGAAAAGCCTTTTCCATATCCAACTTGAGCGCATCACCGTTGTTAGAGCCAATTTGGGGTAGTGGAGGTAGTGGATAAGCTCGCGTCAGAGATCATCCTACCTTTAACAAAGGCTACTTGATTTTCACTAATGCAATAGGGAAGGATGGGCTTTATGTGGTTCACCAAGACTTTCGAGACAATCTTGTAAATGACAGAGGATAGAGGCTGATGAGCTACAATTGTTTCATTGTGGTGGGAGCGTCAACCTTTGGGATGAGGAATAGTATAGTCTTGTTCAACATAGCCATGTTCGTTATGCCATTGAGGAGATCCATGCGTAGGTGGATAACATCTGACCCAATAATGTCCCAATGCTTACGGACGAAAATGCTTAGGAGACCGTCAATATCGGGGGCCTTTTTGGATTGATTTCCTAAAACACAGAGAGAATCTCATTAGTAGTAAAGGTTGACAAAGAGAGTCGTTCATACCATGTGTTACCGAAAGTGTAATGGCATCAAGGAGGAATTAGCTCGTGGAAGGAGCAAAAGAGGCAAAGAGGTTCTAAAATTAGTCGATAGCCACTTGCATAACATCTTCTTTTTCTTCTAGTCGATGATAGTTTGTATCATAGAGCCCTTTGATATGGTTCTTCTTACGTCGGCCCAAGGCTCTAGCATGAAAATATGTTATATTTTGGTCCCCATGGGCAAGCCACAATACTCTAGAACGTTGAGCCCAGTAGGCTTCATATTTGTCGAGCAACACTTTTAACTCATGTTTGGCATTTAGGAAAACTTTCATGTCGTCATCGAATAAATGGAGAGAGAGACACGAGTCAATAAAAGTCTCGCAATTCTTTGATACGGTGCCTAGATGTGTCTTGAAGATTATCTTGCCCGAATTTAAGAGCTCCCCCAACGACAATGATTTTATCCACAGCGTTACCAGTGGTCGGATCATGTGTTATGAATTTTTTAGATGCATCCATCCTAGGATGCCCAACAGGTGTCATAGTAAAAATAATAGCCACGAGGAGGTTACCTTTTCCATGCACGATTGAAGAAGTTTGAAAATTGAGTGGTTTGAAATCCATGCACGGTTGGCAACAAACTAATCCAGGCACTCGTAAATGGTGATAGACTGAATGCCAGATTTTGCCCAGGTAAACCATCCTTTAATAGGCTTGCAGTTAAAAAGTTTGTTCTGATCTAAGTAGTCTTTGAAGCTAGCAAGAAGGGAACAAGGCTTGCAGCTACCTCCTTGCTTCTCCCTATCCGAAAGGATCTCGTTGAAATTCCATCCTACGAGCTAAGGGAGTGAGGATGAGGCTTGTAGTATGTCAATCAAATCTCAGGTTTGGTGCTTAAGACTTGGTTCAAAAATGTCATGTATACCTTAGAAATGGAAATGCTCCAAATCAATGTAGATAATAGCATCAATATGAATAGACGAGTAAGAAAGTAAATCGACAATGCATTCATTATTCCAAAGAAGCATAAAACCAGTACATCCCTGAATATTATCAACGACAATGCAGCCTTCCATGCCTAATGCGCTTTTAATTCTACAGCAACCATTTTGTTTCAATCTTGTTTCACAAAGAAACATAATATGGGGAGCTTTACGAGCAACATGTTGCCAAGAGAACAAACTGCCTAAGACTTCCCCAAGCCTCGATAGTTCTAACAAAGGATCTTCTTTGGTCGCGGTGGGGTTAACAGTCAACCTCCACCGAAGAGTTGTTTGCGTTGCTTATCCCAGCTTCAATAGAACTTGTGGATAGTTTAGAGGAAAATGATGTGGAGAACTGAGTGCATTTTGGTAATATGACATTGCTAGATTGATAACGTTGTTCATTCATACTGCGTTTGTTAACCTAAGAAGGGCCATTAGAGGGGAAGGCATTCGGGAGCCTTTAGGTAGAGCAGCAGTGAGGCTTGTCTTTTGAACCTGGCCCAGGGAAAGGCTTTCCTTCATGACCAACTTGTATCGAAACAACAATCAAGCCTGTAACCTCCCTTATGGGAGGAACATGCGTAGATTTTTGTGGTGCCTTCTTTGGATAAGAAACAGGTGCAACATGAGCTTTAACAGGAGGAACCTGATCCTTGTGGGGCTCGACAAAAGTAATAGGATCATTCATGGTGTGTGGCTTAACTTGACTGGTCGATTCTTTCCCTTGGGTACTAGTAGGTGCCGCGGCAGAGAAAAGTGGCGGGAGCAGTCGATGGAGCAGAAATATCATCCTATTCATCTTAAGGGGAGGCCTCATATTCATCTTTACTACTGAGCACATACACAATGTTGCGTTTCTTCTAAGGAGGGCCCTTGGGCTGTTAGGGAGTAACACGCAGCCAGTCTCCATATTTTAGCTTGGTGTGGGCATCAACCTTAACAATCTTGCAAGACAGAACATGGTGCCCAACAATGCCACATCTATGGTAGAAGGTAGGGAGCTTCTCGTATTTCAAAACGTATGGCTTCAGCTTCTTGCTATTCTGGATACCGAGGGTGACACTCTGCTTGAGGGGATTGAGAGATTCGATGATCACACGGATGCAAAGAAAATCACCCAATATATTACCATCAAGGATCCTCTCATCCACAGTAGCTACCTTTCCGATACAGGCACAAATGGCTTTGCCTATTTCGACAGTCATCATCACTAAAGAAAGCTGGTACACCCTAACCCAGATTATCATAGGTGAGAAATCATAATCTTCTAAACAAAAGAGGGGTTGAAGGGTAGGAGGGAGAACCATTCTCCATCAAACGTTCAGGGTCTTCTTTTAAGATCCGAGTCTCAGAATTCAACATCAACAATCTTAACCTGGAAGAATTTTGGCTTCAGCTCAACCATCTCAATGACCACTTAGCTTTCCATCTAGATTTGAAGACCCTGATGAGGGCTCCCCCATCAATGTTACGAGTAGAGTTCATCTTCCCCACAATCTATGAGTCAAAACCTTAAGCAAATTTGGCAGAGTTTTTCTCATCAAAAAATCCCACTGTGTTTAATTTCAAGAAGGCTCATGAACTTAATCAAATTAGGCAGAGGTTAGATGTTCTAGCACAGGAGAAGAACAAATTTAATTTGACTAAAATTGTTGGGGATTTTAAAATTGATGATAGAGAATGGCAGCTAACTAGCTCTCTAGTGAATGGATCTGAAATATTTGGAGGAAATGAGGATAAAGAAAACATAATCGATAGGCTGTTTGCTAGTTGGTCAGAACAAAATGATTTGTCCATTTCTGCCATTTAGCATGGGTGGACTTGGAAATACTACTTGATCGGATGTTTAACATCACAACAATATTGTGCAAGCATACACTGTCGATGCAAGTATAGTAGACAAATGTGAGTATTAGATATCGATATCACGGGGATGGCTGTTTAGATACTTAAAAATGTCAGTGCAATAGTAAGGAAAATATGTGGCAATTGTGAGAAATATTGTAGAGGCAATAAACTTAAAATAAAAGTCAAATGCGATTATGATAAATGTGGGATCCCCTCAGTGAATCTTTAGCAGAATACCAAGTGTTTGCAAGAAATAAAGGAATAAATGATTTTTAATGCGATGAATTTCATGCTTGCTTTACTAATTTGTTTTCTATTTTAATCAAAGACTTACAGATGCATACTCACTGCACATTCCAGTGGCAGTAAATAAAACATATATAAGAACAAGTGAGTCAAATTCCTTTTTACTCCTATGCAATTTTCGTCATCAGGCTTGTTAACCTGAATTGTCGTTGCACCTTCCAATGACAGTGACTGCAATAAACACTTTCATGCATAAAATAATCAAACACAAAGATTAAAACAATAAGAAAAGCTTTATAAATGAAAGATTCAGTCAACATCTATAAAGTATTTCCATACTAAAGGAGTATAAACAATAATCATCAGCGTTCCAGCAAAGAAAATATTAAGAACAAATGGAGTAATATATTCCTAGCTAACTCGAAATGTTCTCACAAATTCCTCTTGCTTCTTACTTGGATCTCTTCATCAAGAGTCGTTCTACATCATTTTTACGTCAGTTCACCCAAAGAAGAATTAATCTACATTGGCTAAGAGATTCCAAAGATAGATTTTTAGAAGATGATGCATGAATCCCCTTTCTCTCTTCTCCCTCTTGGGTATATATTCTTATCCCCGAAGTCCAAGTGTCTTATAATGTTTTTCATGCTTCTTCATTTCATACAGAGTTTGTTATACTAGATTGGATAGCTCACGTATTTTTGTGCATATCTGCTTTAGAAGCTTTTTTGACAGCTGGCTTCTTAAAGCGACAATCCTGACCGTATTTCTAGAGGTACTCATGCAGTGACATTAGTAATAAAATATGACAATTTCAAGGAAAAGAACACTAAGGACCACTAAGTTATAAAATGCAAATTACTAGATTAAAATGCTAAAATGAATGCAAAAGCTAACTAAATGGGGGATAAATAAAGTAATAAAAAGGGAGAAAATATATGTTCTTTCAAGTACTATCACACCTTCAAACTTGAGTTTTTACTTGCCCTCAAGTAAAACAGAACTTCGCAAGGCTAGATACAAATTCACAAAGATTAATAATCATTCTAGCTATTTGAACCATCTGTCATATTAATGAATCAATCACATTCAAATGACCGAATATTGCATCAATAATACATAAAAAGAATGAATGAAATTGCAACTTCATTAAAACCATAGACATGCCTTAAATTCCAAATTCCTCCTACCCAAAATAGCCTTTATTATAATACAATATTATTAGTATATATATAATAGTTTCTTTATTCTTTATATTTATTTAAGTAGTAAGGGATATTACAGAATTAATGCACCCTTGATCCTGAGATGTAAAGATGGTGTGCAGCAAACCCCCCAATGAGTACTTCATTACACTGACACACACTCTAGCAGCGATAGCCTTTGGCCAGATTCCTTTTTCTAATGCATGTAGAGGAGTGTTTCCCCTTTTACTACTTTTCACAATACACCCACATTGGAGTCTCATTTATTTACAACTATACATACATGCATACATACATACTATTGTAAAAGGTAGATTCATTCAAAATTTAAGAAATGCTTCTAGATATCCATTACTAATGCAACCTAACTCATTCATCAAATAATTTTTTATAAAAAATTCAGTCAAATTTATCCAACTCATTTATTGATAATACACATGATTGAAAAATTAAGCATCACATGTAACAAAAAATTTCGATCACCAAATCAAAATAGACATTTCAAATTCCAGTAACTCAATTTTTTTTTGAAATGTGGGCACATTTCCAAATCCCATATGCATTATGTAACGCCCTAGTTTTGGGCCTAGGAGTTTTCTAGGTGGTTTAGACGGTCCGACGGATCAGATTAGAGGATTCGAGTCAGTTTTGGGATTTAATTTGGAATAAATATTTTCGGATGAGATAAAAATAAGGAAAAACAATCTAAAATTATTATTTAGTATGAAAATGATTTTGGTAAAATCAATTTTACAAAAAAGGGTCTCAAAATTGGACATTTTGTCTAGTGACCAAAATGTAAAGTTTCAAAACTATTTTTAGTGACTGTTTTTGCAAAAAGTAAAAACTTTGAATCTTTAAGGAGCTATTTGTTAGTGATAGTGCCCTAAGGCCTATTGTATGGACGTGATATTTTGATTATTGAAGTTATTGTTATGATAAATTTGCATGTTTTTGTATCCTTGAATATTATTATTCTAAATATCCCTAATCAGTTATTATTGTGGGAACAATAATAAGATAAGATTAGTATGAAGTTTGATAGATATTCATAAGATACATATGTGAATGAGATTCAAATCAAATTCATATATATATATATATTTGTTGAGAATAAATATTAGGATTGACTCGTCTTGAGATTAATACAGGATTAAAGTTATATATTAATCTTCAAATAGTTGTGACATTAAATCCTTAGACCTGAAATTGCTACGGTTCTCAACATGATAACTATTATGTTTTGACATAGTCAAACATCTTTTTTAATCGGACGATTATAAAGGTTATACATGAACATAACAAGGAATCATGCAGTGAGATGTGAGTAATTAAGATGGAATTTATCCCTCTTAACATAAGAGAGATATCTTTGGGCCCCTCGATGATTGATACTGAGAAATGCATGGTCGTGCTCAAATGAATTGATAGAGATCAATGTCATTTGTTTAGTCAGTTCAATTGGGCATCGAGAAACTAAAGATAGAACGATATAAGGTTAACATTTTCCATGACTTATATTCTATCAAGATATCATGAGATAAAAGGATTATAACATAAACTGAATTAAGGTTGTCTTGAATTATAAGCTTTTCATTTAACTTGGGTAGTCATAATGTCTTGCTAGACGCCGCTTATGACTTGTAGAATAAAATGTGATTTTATCTACTGTCAATGCTAATTGAACCTCTAGGGTCGTACACTAAGAATGGATAAGAATGGTTGTGGTTATTACTCCCAATAATAAATTTAAGATAATTTGATTATTTTAAATTATATTGAGAGAGATTATTTATTCGAATTTAAAGAAGTTAAATTCGTATTCTTGTGATAGAATATTTTATTTATTTTATTATTTTTTTGAAAAATAATATTAAATAAATAATATTAAATAATCTCATTATCTAGATTTGATTGGATTTAAATTCCTTATTGGATAAGGAATTCATTTTAACTATATTATTTATTTATTTATTTTAAATAAATAATATTATTAAATAAATCACGTCATCTAGATTTTGGTTGAACTTGAATTCCTTATCAGATAAAGAAATTTATTTTATAATTTATTTAAAAGAGTTTTAATTAAATTATAATAAGTGAACACAATCTAACCCCAATCAAGTCATATATACACGTATATATGCCAAGGGGTTTTTGAGAGTGATTTTTGAAACAACCATAAAACTACAAAACTAGATTTTTCGAAATCTTGTTTGGAACTAGCATTCCGATAGTCGTTCGACGTCCATTCGCGTGTGGATACTTGTAGAGGGCGGTCGTCTTTCAGAAAGGCAGTGCCTCAACTCAACCAGATTCCTGAATCAACAATTAAGGTAATTCTTGATTTCCTCTTTGTACATTAATATGATTGCATGAGATCCTGGAAATTCTCCATAGGATTTTTTTCGTTGCATTTATGTGCTTGATTAGGTCAGTTAATTTCCTATGAAACCCAATACTATTTACTCAAAGTCTAATATCAGACTTTTTCCCTTAATTGTCTATTTTAAATAATTTTAAAATAATATAAAAGGCTTGGAGAATTAATTGGATAATTAAAAAGCTTTAAACAATTTAACGTAACAAACTTTTCTCAAAAGGATTTTCTCTCAAATTCTCTCCAGCCAAACACTTCTTTTCTCATCAAAATTATCAGGTAAAATCTTATTTTAATAAATCCTTTGATTTCAAATGGAATTATAATGATTTCGTAACAAAATCTAATTTGTTTCTCATTGTTTTGTTATGTAAATTCATCCAATTAAGGGGAAAGCCAGCCATTAGAGGTGAGGTTCGTTCTTCTCCTCTAATAAAAGGTTCTTTATTGAAATTCACAAGTTATTGATCCTTTACATATGTTTTCTAACTTGATTTGATGATTTAATTATGTAAGATTTGCTAAATTGAGGTTTAATTGGGGGATTTTCGAATAGACTCTGTTTTGCTGAGTTCTTGATTGATTTTAATCATGATTTTGATGTTCATTAATGCTAATAAGTGGGCTTTAACATTGGAATCCCGAAACTATGTGAATCTCTAATTTTTTAGGTTGTTGTTGTGAGTTTTGGGGGTGTTATGGTGGTTTAATGAATGTTGGAGGCATAAGGATGTTGTTGTTGTGTTTTTAGATGTTAATTTGTTAGGATTTATGTTTTGATATAATAATTGAAAACTAGTTTTGGACTAATTTGAAAAGGTTTCAAAAATGGTTTTAAGTCCAAACAACTTGAAAATACGTTTGAGAAGTTTTTGAGAGGTTTTGGAAATGTTTTAAACGTTTTTAAGTAGCCAGAATATTGATTTCAACACAGGCATACCGACACGGTATATCCATTTCGATATAGCTAAGGGTTTCAAGCTACAGTGATTTTCCAGAACTAAAAAACAGTACCGATATAGGTAGGATTGTATCGATACTCTTGTATGCGTACCGATCCAGATTTTAACTACCCTAACGAAAATTTCCCAGCGGCTATTTAAATTACAGGGCATACCGAAATAGACCAAGGTGTATCGATATGACGTACCAATACGGGCAGCCAGATTGCGCATAATGGCTAGTAGTTGTACCGATACGGGTACACACATACCGATACAGATAGCTACAGAACTGCATTTATTGCGGGAAATAAAGCCTCCAACGGCTCCAATCAATCCCAACGGTCTCCAACGGCTAGAAACTCAATTGGGAGTATTTAAGGACCCTTCAAGCTTCAGCAACAACTAATGCTTCAATTGTCAACAACATTATGATGCCAAATTTGGCTTAGGGCTTTTAATTCTCATTCTTTGTAACACTTGTGAGCTTAATTGTCAATGTATGCTCAAGTTTTTTAGGATTTGGGTGAGTGTTTAAAGAGTGCAAACATCTACCTTGTAGAGAGGATTTCTTGTTTGCTTTATTTCTTTTGTTTGAGGGGATTCCCAAAACTTGGGTTGTAAGCTTTGGATGCTAGACTTGGTAATTGAGTCTAGGTTGTAAAGGTTGCCTCCTAAGCCTTGTTAAAAGGGGAAAAATCTTAGTGGATTTGGCAAAATCCTTAGTGGGGAGCTAAGGTAGTGGATGTAAAGCTTGTTAGAAGCTTGAACCACTATAAATCCTTGTGCAATTTGTCAATTTTTACTTCCCACCATTAACACCCAAAAATTGACTTCTCCACCACTTAGCAAGCAATTCAGTTGAAAGAATTTAAGCTCAATCCAACTCTTCATAATTGATGGGTTAAAATGTTAGATTGTGGCTGGGTTAAGTTTGGAAGATGTTTGATGTTGATTTCAGTTGTGGTGGAGTGAAATTAAGTAGTGGACGTTGAGGATTTATGTTGTTGTGTTGTTGAATGCATTTTGATACATTGAATCTTCTATTTTTTGTATGGATAAGTTAGGGGAAGTTGGTCCTCAAGCTTGAATGATTGTTTCAGAAGCTTTGTAGGTGAGGTTACTGTATCGGCAAGCGAAGCTTTGTGTGTTGGTGAGTGAGAATGTGTTTTACAGCTTTGCAAAGGTTTGAAAGTTGTGTTTGAGACTTTAGATCAAGCTTAAAATGCTAGTCTAAGCTCGGAAGTAAGTAAAGGATGAATTCTCTCTCAAACTCAGTTTGGTAATTGGTTTTATGCACTTGTTTAAATGGTTTAATTACTCACTATATATGCATATTTTGAGCATGGTATAATGCTTGAAATTGATTACATAATGATGTTGATGCATTTGGAAGTAATGCACGTTTTGTTAATGTTTATGAACATTGGTTAATGTAAGGTTTATTGCATTGGTTAAATGATATTAGTGATGCATATGAAAACAGTGAGTTGATGTTAGTAAAATGAATTATATTGGCAAGTGATATGGTTTAAAATGTTATCGGATATAGTTGGCCATCCATATGATTGATAGTGCACTATAAAAAGTCGCCTTGGATGTTGAGGGGTTTTGATTCAGAGTACCGTAAACTCTATCCAAGTAACCTAACGGTCGAGGGGTTTAGATCTTTGTACCGAAGACTCCCGTTAGTGGGTTATGCATCCAACCGATGTCTGTGGTTGTGAATGTACATGGTTGTAATGTACCAATAATTTCGGTTGTGATGGTATGAAGTGTTGGGAACACTTATTGAATTCGTGTATCCGATGTTATGTTTTGTAAAGTAGGATCTTGTTAATGTTCATTTGTGAGCCAATATAATTGATGATGTATCATGAGATGGATTATGTGGTATAATATGGTCTAAATATTTTTTACTCTTTGAGCTTTGCATTGGTAGTATGCATGGGAAAGCTTAAATTGAGGGTAGCAAATGGAATTTTGTTGTTGAATCCATGATACATGTTGCATATGGTTTAATATGCTGTTTTGGAAATATTAAGTGCATGTTAGATAAGGCATGATGTTGAAATGATGATTTAAAAGTGTTTTGGAAAGTGGTTATCAAAAGAATCATTAAACGAATTAAAATGCATTGATGGTTGTTGGTTTTTGAGCCTTCCTCACTAAGCCTAGTGTGCTTACGCTCTCTTTTCCCATCAATGCAGGGAATTAAAAGTCAAGGGCAGCGAGGAAACACGGAAGGAATCCAAGGACTTGTAGCAAAATATGGTTTTTAAAACATTTTATAGTGGAAATAAGGGCAATGTGTCAAATGTTCTTTTTGGAGGGTTTTGATGAACTCCCTATTGGTGCAAGTTGTAATTGTTTGTTTGGACTTGTAAGTGGTTTAAAGCGCTTGAGATGTGGTTGGGTTTATGTTTTGGATGTTGACTAGGGAGCATGCCTATAGACTTTGTGGTTATTTGTGTTAGACTTGCTAGGATTGTTTGAAATGCTGGTATGTTGATGTTTAAGCATGTTTCTATTGTTATATGATGTTTAGTTATGTGTAAAAGTTGTTTGGAGTGAGCCAAAGTGTCATATATTGTACCTAGAGGTCATTACAAGCCTTTACGTACCGGTACGGGTACCCAAGGATCGATATGCGGGGTCTTGTTAAGGCTCAAATCATTGGAATAAAGCAAAGGGTATCAGTACGCCTAGCCACCATATCGGTACGCCTTGAGGAAAATTATATACTGGTGTCGGTACACGGGTTTGCTTACCGATACGATCCCTTTAATTTTAACATTTTGTATTGATACACGGGGTATTGTATCGGTACGCTCTTTAGCTACTGGAATTCTGAGTTTTGAGATAACAAAGGGGGGATAGATATAGGGTCAAGGCCATATCGGTATGGGTAGGTCAACACACCATATCGAAATGGTTATACGTGTATCGGTACGAGTAGCCGTTATGTTAGTTAGACCGTATCAATACGGGCTTGCCTGTATTGGTACACTTAGTTGTTTTCGTGTATACCAGTTGCTAAAGTTTGGATATCTTGCAATCTAGTCCCTGATTGTTATGTATGCAACTGAATGAATTTAAATGACTGTTTTGAGTTGGAATTTAACATGTTAGCATGAAATTGAATTAATTAAGGTTGGGTAACCTTAATTGTGATAAAGACCCTATAATTTATAGAAATTACATTTTAGTCCTTAATATGAATTATTGAGCAATTGAACCCCGTTTTGCAATCTAATTACAATGTGATGTTTCCGCTGAAGCATGTTCACTTAGGATAATGATAATATGCGTATAGACAAGATAAAAAGGAAAAAAATGGGCTCAATTTAGGTTATTAGTTCAGGTTTACTTTGGCAAACCTAATGTGACTATTTTAGTCCATTTTTGGCTAGGTCAGGCTAAGGGGGGTTACATTTGGTGGTATCAGAGCCAGGTTTGCGAAAAATTGGGATGTTGATATTTTTATAATGTTAATTGCTATGCACGATGATTGTTTATATGTACGGTGTTTGAAATATGCCATGTTGGGGTATTTTTGGGGATGCACTGCATTATTACTATAGTTATGAAATAATTTTGGTTTGAAATGGATGTCTTGGATCCTTGCTTGAAGTTGGCCTAATTGTTTTTGTTTTGGTGTAATTATCATGCATTTGATACGTTTTTATATGATGCCACCGAGGAGAGAATTGTAATCTAGCAAAAATGCTACTGCTAGAGGGCAAGGAGTAGAGAGCGAGATTGTACATCCTGACGAATTGCTTCCTCCTCCTAATCCTCCTGAGGGAGTGGAGCAAGTACCACCTACACCACCTGGTGTAGTGTTTTGTGATATGACGCCTTTGGTTCAGGCAACGACGGGAGCATTCCAGGCCGCGATGGTTAGAGTTCATGTACCTGTATCAGTACCCACTGCTACTACTGCTAATTTGGGGTTGCCGTTTGAGCATTTGCGCAGTCTTAGAGGAGTTGAGTTTCGAGGGTTGGCGCCCAAGGCATCCGAGTAGTTTGCCAGTACAGAGCAGATCTTGGTTCAGATGGGGTGCAACAGTTAACGTAAGCTTGGATGTGTGGTGTCCCTGTTATAGGGTGATGCATACAATTAGTGGACCACTGTGATCACGGGTGTAGAACCCGTTGAGGTGACATGGGAATTCTTCCAAGCTGCATTTATAAGGAAGTATCTGGGAGTTAGATACTTGGATGAAAAGAATTGTGAGTTCATGGCCTTGGTTCAGGGCAGTATGGTGCCAGATGAGTGGCATTGCTATGATCAATTTTGCTATGGTTTGGAGTAGGATGTTAAGAACTACATGCTGACCACCAATTATACAAATTTTGATGTGATGGTCACACGGGCGAAGGACATAGAGCAGAGTATGGGCTTATCCTATCGACTGAAGGGTTCCGGCTTGGGAAAGAGAGCTACAGATTTTGGTACTGTTGGTGGTTAGACCAAAACATACCGTGATAGGAGGTTTCAACCGAATACGAGATGCAGTAAAGATGGTGCTGGTCGAGGATCGTATGGACAGAGTACCCAGGTCTGGTCAACGTATAATGTTTGTTGGGTTTGTGGATCGCGATACTATATGAGGCGAGATTGCCCATGTTTGGCCAGAGAGGGGTAGGCTCCTGCAATTGTGGCGGTGAATTCTTGCTGGAGTTTTGGATCTATGGAGCACATGAGATGTGATTGTCCATTGCTTACTAGGGGTAGACAGGCACCTACACCTGTTGTTGCACCACCGAGGGGCCGTGGGCGCGATAGGGGTAACTTCTAACGGAGGAAGAAAGGACAAAAGACTGTGGCACATATAGTGGTGGTTCGATCCGAGGGTGGTGGACCGGTGAAGATCTATGCTCATTCCGAGGGAAGGAATGACACATATGTGATAGCAGGTACTTTCACCTTGTAGTCTATGTCATTACTTTCTCTGGTAGATTATGGTTCTACGCATTCATATATATTGCATGAGCATGCACATTTTCTTGGTATACCGGTAGAAATATTAGATGTGGGAATGCAAGTAACGAGTTCTTTTGGAGACACGGTTGTTACAAGGAAGTTGTATAGGAGGTGTCTTTTAATGATTCAAGGTCATGTTTGCGACTGATCTGATAGAGCTTTCGTTTCATGGTTTTGACGTGATCTTGGGTATGGATTGGTTGTCTGAGCATCGGGTTGTGGTTGATTTGGAGAAAAAGAGAGTTTCGTTGAGAATTGCTGATGATTATAAAATAGTGGTTGTGGGTGAGAATGTTAAGTTGTTGTCCAATGTGGTTTCATCCATAAAGGCACAGAAGATGTTGGGAAGTGGGTGTCAAGCATACCTGGCTTATGTTATGAACCCGAATATGGAAGAAGTGTGGACTAAAAATATTTGTACTATTTGTGATTATTTGGGGGTGTTTCTGAAGGAGTTGCGTAGATTGCCATCAGATAAAGAGGTGGAGTTTTGTATTGAGATGTGTAATCACCAATTTTATCTGGGGTAATTAACATACTTTTACATTTTTTGTTAGTATTTGGAATAATGGGCTTTGGGTTATTACTATCTGTTTATATATTATAAAAAATCCTAAATATTATTAATTATTATTATAATTATAATTAATATTAGTTTATTATGTGTTAACATTTAAAAATACAAAGCATTATTATCGTATTAATATAATTATATTATTATCTTACTATTATTATTATTTCGATTTCTTTTTATTATTATTAACACTATTTTCGTCTTTATATGTTATTATTATGTTACTATAATATTATTATATTATTATTGCTATCAAATAAAATTAGAAAAAAAAACAAAAAAATATTAATTTAGAATAAATAAAAGGCCCAATGTTTATTTTATAAAGTCCATATTACACAAAAACCCAAATTAATTTTACAAGTGTGGCCCATTTAGGGCCCGAGTAATAAAACCCTAATTATATTTGTGTTCTGCGCACCCCATCCACAGTCGTCAGATCTAGATTTAGGTCTGACGGTCTAGAGGCCTTCAGAGGGAAACCCTAATTAGTAATTATCATCAGCCTAGCGCTGCATCCATCTCGACCGTCGGATCAAGGTGGAAAGTTAAAAAACCCTCACTCGCCCACGCGCGACTCACAGTCACCCCTCACGCACGTGTGAAATACACACACGACCTATCAACTTCCACTCATCTGCCGCTCCCGCTCACTCACGCGTGCATGGATTCCACCGTTAGTCCCCCCACTTCCTCCGATGACCACGTTGCCCCCTCTCCTTCCGCGCTCGGCCAAGTATCACATGCAACATAAAAAGCACAAGTCAGAGCTAGCAAAGATATACAGTAGACAACACATAAGAGTCTTCAGAGCCGACAAGGCCAGGGGCGGACGTGAATTCGGCCAAAACACAACGGCAACCAATAGCAATATTAGGATTTTATTTTTTTTTAAAAAATTCTACGTAATATCAAAAGGCTATAAAAAGGAAGCCAAAACATTTGTAAAAAAACTTTTGGTCCTCGGGATTTGAAAAATCAATAGAAGAAGTATTGAGGTATCTCTACTATTTTTTTGCATGCATACATAAAAAAAAAAGTACGCAAAAGGGCAACCAAATCTGGGGTTTAAGTTTTTCACCTCAGGTGTGTGGTTCTGCCAGCTGTCTATGGTGTCCTCTGGTAATAAGCCCACTGCCCTCAGGCTAAAAGGGGTAAGCCGACAAACAAAAAGTCTTTCCTTTCGAGTGTTTTTGATTCAGTTCTTTTAGATCTAGACTAAAATAGGGTTTTTTGGTTAAAATGAAGGACGGTTATGGGTTTGGAGTGAATAGATGAAGTTTTTTGGGTAGGGTTATGTGTGTCTCTAGCGTCGATGTACGGCGGCCGGAGTTACGATGGCCAACGGTGGCCAGTTTCTAGGTTTAGTGGCGATTTATAGGTTTTGTGATGAACACATCGGCGTTCATCCCGATTTTGAGAGAAATTTCAAAAAAATGGGGTAGAGATTTGTTAAAAAATAAAGGGGTTGTTTTCTGCCAGAAATGTCACATTTATACCTCCTTTGTTTTTTTAAAAAAATGAATATTTGCCTCATAAACCTTTCTGTGTCGCGCTATTCGCAGGCAGAAGGGTCTCCGCATTTTAAAATTTACCTCCGGGTCCCTCAAAGATTTCCTAAGTTTACAATTTCGTCCTGATTTGAAACCGATTCAGCCTTTTATATGGTTTATTTCACGTCTAGCCCTCCGTGTTTTCAAAATTACCCGACCCAAGTCCTTCCGCATTTTGAAATCATTTTCGCAGCCCTTCCTAGTTTTTAAAAATTGAAATTACATAACTATTTTCAACAGATACCTGATTTTAAGTGGTAATGTCACTTTTGGTCCTCTAGTTTCCACTTTCATTTTAATCTGGTCCTGTCCAGTATTCGAAAACACCCTTTTGCCCTTTGCATTTTATTTTCGTTTTGATCTAATCCCTTTTGCATATGCATATGTAAATTTTAGATTTATTATTTGCATTTAATTTCGGTCTTTATGTTAGTTTGTTATGTTCGCGTTTTCATAATTGTTGGTTTATGTTCCTTAATGCTATTACGTTTTAATATACACCACGTATATATGTTGTACATATCATTTGATAGCATGTGTATATTATTTCGTGCAAGTACAAGTTATATGTTCCTTTACGTTGTTTTAATACGCTTATGTTTTTGTTATCTCGTTCATATATGCCTCGCCATGTCTACTACTGCATCTGAAATTTAAAAATTGTTAATGCGTTGCCTTGTTATTTAGGGGTAAACGCGGCCAGTATCAAACGTAGTGGTGGTGGTTTTGCTGTTTACTTTCGAATAGCATTGCCCTTAAAATTTACTTGCACGTATAACCAAAATTTTGATTTAATTGTCAATTTAATTTGGAAAGTTTAATATTAATAAAGCGGTAATTTTGTTTTTTCCTTTGGTACCAATTTTTGGGCGGTGTGGGGGGTGCCAAAACCTTCCCCATCTGTAACCGACTCCTGAACTTGCTTTCAAATGAATCTCTGTTTTTTTATGGTGTCCTGCCTACCCTAGTGGCCGGTGGCGACTCCAAGTTTTATTGTTTTCAAAAAGATGAAATTTTTAAAGAACTCCTCATTTTCCAAATATTTTCTCAAAAAATGAAAGGAAACCTATCACTCTTTTTTCTAGCGATCTCCTTCGATAAATACGAATTTTTGAATTTCAAAAAGGTTGCTATAGCTGGCGACTCCGCTGGGGAGGTGGTTTTGGTTTTCAAAACAAAAGTGAATCAGGCCAATCTTTAAAAAGAACAAAAATAATAATTACTGCTTTATTAATATCAAAAATTGTGAATTATAGTGACGATTAAATTAATATTTGTTTATAAATGAGAGTTTATTTTAACGTATTTAAAACTTGACATTTAAACTCGTCTTTCTAAGTGGGGGGAAACGATAGTGCTTTCGTGTGGATATTTTTCCTCCGTATGGGCCTAGTAAGTACCTTCTGGGCTCGAGTGCCCAATGTTTTCGTGGGAATATTGTTTCCCCGTATGGACATAGCGAATGGGTCCCCTTGAATTAAACTCAATTGAGAGGAGCCTATAATGGGTGATGACCGAGGGCCTTGTACCCTTAGAAGGGGACAGCGAGGACAGTTCAGGTACGTTTTAGTACCAAAACTACATGTAGAGAACATTGAAAGCCCACCTCTTCTAGAGCCATGCAGTTAACCTAGGTTCTTGAGAAAGAATGTAAATAGGGTTGTTTTTTCTGATTTAATTTCCCATTTTTTTTATATATGTATTGATTTTATCCGGTACTAACTTGTTTTTTTTTGTTTTTTTTTGTTTTGCATATATTTTTCGCACATACATGGCATAACATGAAGGTGTTGATTCGAGTGTTTGCCAAGTTGAAATCTTTCATCATGGATAGAAGGTACCTCAATAAGGAGGAAATTAATTAAGCCGTTCGACATTGGTCCGAAGTTAACCAAAGAGTCCAAGGTGACAGTTTATTGAGCAAGCAAATTGTGGCAGGTATACATATGTCAGTCTACAGTAAAATGACTTACGTGATTTGAAACAGATTTGGGAAGGATGGGACCGATGATTGCAAAATTTGTTATGGGAAAATTGTGGTGATATAGAGCACTTAATGTATGTACGAGTTAACCAGCCTTTGCTCCGAGCCATCTTTCAGTTTTGGAACCCCGCTTTCTGTTGCTTTACTTTTAATGGGAAGGATTTGATTCCTACAATCGAAGAATATACAACTTTGCTCAATCAGAAGAACATTCATGAAGACTGGATTTACACAAAACGTCTAGGTCCCAAAATTACCTTTTGAAGCTTAGAACCTTGGCCAGGATGAGTGAGGATTGGGTCAAAGGTTTGATTCAGACTCGAGGAGACAATATCGCGTTTTCATAGAAGTGTATCCGAGACATCATACCGACACACCCAGATGAGGTTATGAAGATGGACTTGTTTACTTTGGGGATTTACGGTTTGATCATTTCCCCTAGAGTTTTGTGTAACATTGATGTAGCTATCTTGGACATGTTCGAGAGGTTGAAAAAGAATCCAACCCGGCATCGACAATCTTGACTGAAACTTTCATTTCTTTGAACGCAAGCCAGAAGCACGAGGAAGGGCGATTTAGGGGATGTGCACAGTTGCTTCAGGTCCATAGAGTCATCTTTGGAAGACACCGATGAGGGTTCTACCTGGATATCGTCGGGAGATTTTCCTCCATTGCGAGAGTATCTAGCAAAAGAATGGTGGGAAGAGCTAGACAAACAGAAACGAATGGTGATCTTCAAAAATATTCAAGATGAAGATATTGTGTGGAGGGTGCCTTGGCTCGGTACTGTCCTTCGTTTCTTATATAGATGCGAGGATTACAATTGGCTAATGATGATAGGGTTGTACGGTGGAATCGCTTGCGCTCCTCTGTTGGTGTCGAGGCAATTTGGGTCATAACAGTTTGTGCCTGTCACCGCCGACTTGAGCACCTCCGAGTTTCCATTGAAGAATGAATTTCGGGCAAAGGTTCAAGCTACCTCTAGAGCTTGGGATCACTGTTACCGTATAAAGGTGGAAGAGGATAAAATGTGCATGTTCACCTCGGACTACGCTTTTTGGATGCGTAGGAGAATCAATGACAAGACTTCGAAGCCTGACCAAGGGCCGACTATGTCATTTGAAGAGCATTTAAGAATGGTTCCTACCGAGGCCGACATCCTAAGAAGTGAGCTAGAGGAGGTGAAGAAGAGGATGGATGCTTTGCAAACCGAGTATACAAGCGAGCTTTATAGGGCCAACCTAGATGTGGATGAGCCAGACGGGACTATCAAAAAGTTAATGAAGCTTAATGCGGATTTGAAGGAAAAGATGCTCTCTACCAAAGGGATACTCTAAGCTTCAGGCTCTAGTGGGAAATGCCGATAGAAAGAAGTTCCTAGCTCTAGAAAAGGAAAGAATGAACGATATACGCTTAGTCGAAGAAGAAAGAGAGAAAGGTAAGAAAACACTCAAGAAAGAGATAGAGAAATGCAAGCAAAATGTTTAGAATGAAAGGAAGGTTGTTAGAAGCGCGATCCAACGGGAGAGAGTAAAGGCTAAACAAGAAATTGACAAAGGAAAGCAAGTGATGGATGCTACCCGTGGAAGAGAAAAATACCAAGAAAGCAAGTACCGACTATTTGAGATACAAGGTCTATATAACTCTACCCTCGAGAGCTTGAGTCAAAGCCAAGCCCTTAATACTCAACTAGAAGAAAGAGTTGGGGAGTTAGATCGGTCCCTTTATGAATACCATGCTTGAAATGGTTTTCTTGAGCTTCAAGCTACCCAGTAAGAGAATGAAACACTTCGAGCTCAGATCGAAACATTAGAGGCCACGGTTCAAGATTACCTTTGAAGAATTATGATTCTTGAAGAAGCCACCGAGAGAGGAGAAAATTATTGGCTAACGCGCCTTCGCGATGCTACTCGCATAATTCAGGATCGAGATCAGTACAACACTACTCTGATGGTATAAGTGTAAGAAGCTACTAAGCACGTTAGGAACCTAGCCATCGAAGCCAAAGCTCTCCGTCCTTTCATAGCTCAGGGCATGGAGGAGGCACCCAGGTTTATTCAGCTGCTCGAAGCCATCAAAGAGTTAGGAGTTAGGGCCGGGGCATATCTGCAGGAGTTTATTTTCCTTGCTTTGTAACGAGAACCTTTTAATCTTCAATGAAAGTTGTTCAAGGGTGATCACCAACGGAATCAATGCCTTTATCTGCATACATTCTTGCATTTTATTTATCATTTGTCCCAAGCACTACATAACTCATATATTTTGCATCAATTGATTATACAATGAAATTAATAATGAGAATGTTGTGACATAATTTAAGAGATAAATTGCAATCATTCCACATCCATACCGCACTCGCCTACAAGCCAGGAAAATGAAGGAGAACTTCGCTAAGTTGGAGGCTGATCTAAGGGGTCAGTTGGAATGAACACAACAAGAATTGAGAGGCATTATCATCAAGTCCCAACAGGATATGATGAAAGAAATATCTCAAATGCTATAGCTTAGTCAGGGAGAGGACCCGAGAGGGAAGGGTGCTACCGAAAACCCTACTCAAAACCTGAAAGACCCTTCATATTCTCTAATCTTGAAAAATCCCCTCTTCATTAATCCTACACCAAGACCCTCGTAAGGGGTAGCTTTATCCCATCAAGCCGGTGCCTCTGCCCCAGCTCAATCGGGCGAAACCTTTACAAATACTGAAAATGTCAGAGATAGCATCTTGGACTTTGATGAATTGGAAAAATTGAACGAAGTGAAGGCGGAGTTCTCAAAGCAGTTGGTAGAGACTAGAAAGGACCTTGAAGAAAAAAATTGGGTAAAAGAGGATGAGGATGGTTCCTATGGGCTGAACGTTAGAGATCTCAGTTTAATCCTCGATGTAGAAATCTCATACAAGTTCAAGACCCTGAAAATTGAGAAGTTCGATGGGACAACTTGCCCCACCGCGCATATAACCATGTTCTGAAGCAAGATGGAGGGGTTTACTAATAATGAGAAGCTATTGATACACTGTTTCTAAGACAGTCTTGTGGGACTTGCCACGAGGTGGTATAACCAGTTAACACGGGCTTATATTAAGTCGTGGAAGGATTTAGCCAAGGCTTTCACCGACCAATACAAGCACATAACCGACATGGTTCCCAACCAGCTTCTATTGCAAGGGATGGAGCAAAGATGTAACGAAAGCCTCCGTGAATATGCCCAGAGATGGCGTGACATAGCAGCACAAGTCCAATCTACTCTTCGCGAGAATAAGACCTCTCCTATGTTTGTGGACACGCTAAAGGGGACACTCTATGATCGTTTGATCAACAACCCTATTAGAAATTTTGCTGACATGGTGATGACCGACGAGCGTATTGAAACAACCATCAAGAGTGGGAGAATTGACGGAGGGGATTCTCGAAATTTCAATAAAGGGGAAGATAAAGGGCCTAGAAAAGAATGTGAGGGTAGGTATTTTACTCCATTGCCGATTACATACAAAGAACTCTACTCGCAGCTGTACAAGGCAGATTTAGTTAGGCCTCAGCATGTTACCCCTTTCAACCCACCTTATCCAGCATGTACTACCCTAAAGCACATTGTGAATACTACACCGATGTCTTAGGCCATACGATTGAAAAATGTATAGTATTTAAAAAGTATGTTCAGAATCTGATCAAGACCGGAGTATTACAGTTGGGAGAGCTAAGTACAGCCAACAATCCCTTACCGAACCATGGCGGTCAGGGTGTAAAAGCTGGGGAAGAAGGGTATGTCCAAAGAGCAAAAGCGAGCGTGTCCGAGGTAAAATTGCCATTGAGGTGTGTCTTTCAATAGTTGTGCATGGCTCGCCTTGTTGATCGGGGAATGGTGGTTGTGAAAAAAGGTTGCGGTCCGTATTGCGAGTACCATCAGTCTAGGGATCACAAGATACAAGATTGCAAAGAATTCCGTCAGGTAGTTCAGAAATTAATGGACAATAAAGAGATTGAATTCTTTAAGAAAGAAGAAAGAAGTAGCGAACTAGAAGTTTGCACGTTGGATGGTCTAGACACCAAGTACAGTGTAAGAAGTCTGTTGTGCTTGGATTCAAGACAAGCAAAGAAAACGCACCACAAGAAGAAGGTCCTAGAGTGGCTCCTAAGATGATAATTTCTGCCATGACACCCTTTCCCTTCAAGGATACCCAAATGGTTCCGTGGAATTACACCGCCAATGTTTCAATTTTGGGGTGTTTAAGTTCTCAAGAAGGTGAGAAGTTAGTTGCGAAAGCAAAGCCCGCAGAAGAGGAGCCAGTGAAACCAAACCCCAAAAGGATAAATGATGTGGGGCATTTTACAAGGAGTGGTCGATGTTATGCTCTAAAACCTCGAAGGTAGTGGAAGAGCCGAGGGGTAAAGGCAAGGTAACTAAGTCAGAGCCCATAAAGATATTCGAACAAGAGCCTTCCCCAAAAATCAACGAGCCGGTGACCGAGGCAGGCTTAAGAATTTCTAAAGTTTTTGAAGCATAATGAGTACAGTGTGGTAGAGCAGCTCAAAAAATAGCCGGCTAGAATTTCAGTGCTTGACCTCCTGGTAAACTCGGAAAAACACCGCAAAGCATTGTTGAATGTTTTAAACCAAACCTTTTTTGAAAGCAACATCACAGTCGACAAGCTAGACCGAATAATTGACCATATCACAGCTGATAATTACATTACCTTCGGTGATGACGAGATTCTGGAAGGGGGCATGGGGTCTACCAAGGCTCTCAACATCACTACTCACTGTAAAGGCCATGTGCTGACGGAGTACTTATCAACAATGGCTCATTCTTAAATGTTATGCCTTTAGCTACCTTACAATGTCTGCCCATTAACAGCTCCTACATAAAACCATTCCAGAATACCGTCGGGCATTCGATGAGACCCAACGAAAAGTGGTCGGGAAAATTGAAGTACTCTTACTCATTGGTCCAAGTGAGTATACTGTTGATTTCGTGGTGATGGATATTCGGCCTTCCTACAACTGTCTTTTGGGAAGGCCGTGGATACATTCTGCCGAAGCTATTCCGTCGTCTTTACACCAAAAGTTGAAGTTTGTTATTAAAGTAAAGTTAGTAACAGTCAACGCTGAGCAAGACATCATAGCCTCAGTGACTTTTGATGCACCATACATTCCGACCGATGAAGAGGCAATAGAGTGTGCCTTTAGGGCCTTGGATCTCATTAATGCTACTTTTTAGCCGAAGGGAACCAAATTTCATACCTGAGGCTGTCTAACTATACCAAGATGGTAGTGGCAAAAACTCTAGGAAAAGGAGCAAAGAAAATAAGAGGCTTGGGAAGAAATCTACAAGGTCGCTTATGGGTTAAAGCCGTCATCAACAAGAATGATCGCTTTGGGCTAGGCTATAAGCCCAATTTCATATAAAGGAAACAAGAGTACAAGAAAATGGGAGAACAATAGAAGGCCCGGCTTAGAAGAGAGGATATTCCGTGGGCTCCCATCACTTATGTGGATCTCAAGAATGTTTTTGTATTTGGCAGAATCGTGAATCCTGAGCTGAAAGTCCAAGAAGCCAACCTAGAGAATAAGAAGATCCTCAACGAAGAGTTAATCAGTGAAGCTCTAGAAGTGATGGATGTCAATGTGATCTCTGAGGGTGACAAGACCGTCCAGCCTTTGGCCAAGATCCGCCCATGCTTCCCGGGAGAACAACTCGACAATTGGACCAGTGTGGTCATGCTTGTAGTTTTTAGGTCCAGATCCAAGTAATGCTCAGAACCACCCCGTTGCTTTTGCTTAAGAGCGATAAGGATCTATTGTAAAAGGGCAGCTATGTCAACTTTTATTTGCTTTCAATGAAAAATGATGCTTTCTATAATTTCTTTCTCAAATGGCAAACATAACATTCATTTCATTCATTATTTATTCATTTATTCATTACGTAAGCTATTCATTTCCACTCCCAATACGTATTATCAAACTCATGCAGGCCCCTTAACATTAACTGTATGAATGATTCCGAATCTAATCTCGGGGTAGATTTTGAACAACCCATGTGCTTGGCAGAAATGGACAAAGAGGATGATAAAATAGAATATGAGGTCCCAGATGAATTGTTAAGAATGATGGCAAGTAAGGAGAAATAGATTCTGCCACATCAAGAAGAGTTAAAAGTCTTGAATTTGGGAATCGAGGAAGAAAGGAAAGAAGTTAAGATCGGTACTACTTTATCATCAAAGGTTAGACGGGATTTGGTAGAGTTGCTCCTAAAATTTAGAGATGTATTTGTAATGGACATACCAAGATATGCCGGGTTTAAACACGGATATCGTGGTTCACAAGCTTCCTATAAGGCCGAAATGAAAGCCCGTCCAACAAAATCTTCAAAGAATGAGACCTGACATGTTTTTAAAGGTTAGAGAAGAAGTGAAGAAGCAGTTCGAGGCTAGATTTCTGAAAGTGGCCAAGAAGGACAGAAAAGTGCTTATGTGTGTTGATTATAGGGACCTCAACAAGGCAAGTCCTAAAGACAATTTCCCTCTACCTCACATTGATACTCTAGTTAACAATACTATAGGGCATTCGTGGTTCTCCTTCACGGATGGCTTTTCGGGGTATAATCAGATTAAGATGCGCCCCAAAAATATGGAAAATACCACTTTCGTGACCATGTGGGGAACATTTTTCTACAAGGTAATGCCTTTTGGGTTAAAGAATGCTTGTGCAACTTATCAAAGAGCCATGGTGACCTTGTTCCATGACATGATGCATAAAGAGATTGAAGTGTACGTGGATGATATGATAGCCAAATCTCGGACCGAGGAGGAGCACATTCAAAATCTGTGGAAGCTTTTCCAAAGGTTAAGAAAGTACCAATTGAAGCTGTAACACCCCTTTCCCCTATCCGTATACCGGTTATGAGTCGAAAATGTTACGACTTCTTTAATCCAAAAATCAGGGTAATTTAAAATTTTCAAAAAACTTCTCATTGGTCACCCATCCTAAAATTTCACTAGCCAAAGCACGCTTAACTTTATTTAAGACCGACGTAAATTATTTGTTCGAGTTCCAATCATAAATCAATTATCTTAGCATGCAACTCATCACTTAAGGTTATTCTTAGCCTTGAATGTTTCCAGAAACGCCACTTATCTTGAAACCATAACGAACTTTAAAGGTCAATCACACTCAAATAAGTTTAGCAAGTATACATGGCACTATAATAATCAAACCTTAATTAGGTGTCATTATTGTGATTACCTGTTTGGCTTTCCAACATTGATGTAATGCTTTTCTCCCTCTCATCTTGATTTACCTACGTGTGTACAATCAAACACAAACTAAGTACAAACTTAGTGAGGCAATAAAGAAAATTAATAACAATAATTTAAACTTTATTCAACTTCATATCTACATTATATAGCATGATATATGCCAATTCATCAACTTTCACATTGCATTATTAATTATTTACTATATGCCAATGTCATAAGATTTTCATACTTTCCGGTTATCATAATATGTCGTATATGCATAAATGCATCATGATCACTAGATAAGTATACCATCATACTAGTCATGTATCAACATAATATAAACCGAATATAAATTTCTTCCCGATATACTTGCCATTTTCCTCGAGTGTTCATATAAACCGGATACCCAAATATACACTATCCTGTTTACTATTTATTATCCGTTTATTTATAGCCCAACTAAACCTTGAGGACCCTGGATACACGAATCAAATATGCACTGAAGTGCTTCCGATTTTTGCATAATTATAAGGCTGTGCTAACATCCCGATTTTCTGCACGTTTATAAGTTCGTGCTTACCATGCACTAAGTGTCCTTTACGTACACAATAGTGCTATTGGTTTCCGGAATATGCAGCGTGATGCTGGACTCTATGGCATGCCAAGTATACCCTATCCCTCAATGACTTATTTAAGCATAATTTCCGTATTTATTCCATCCATGGCAATGTATATCAATATAATTTATCATTGGCAGTTCATACCCGAAATAACATTCAAAGTATACCATCATATATAACTAGTGATCCAGACATTTGTGTTCAACCTTTGACATAATGAAAATATGTCAAATATATGATCAATGACATAAATATCATGCCAATATAGAAACCTGATAGACTTATCGCAAGTCTTACCGCTGATGTATAAAACATCCATGTATCATGTTATGTATGCATTGCACTCACCTGGGCCATTTATTAGCATGCCTCACTAAATTCTACTCAATTCTTTCCTTTATAGAACCTCGAACCTTTTTTGATTCGGACTTGACTTCCTTAATCACATGAATAAGATAAAATATCTGTTAGATTCAAATCCAACAATACCTTAAACACGCTGTCTAATATAATTATTCAAATATAAAATTTCTAAATATTTTCCTTTCTTCCTTGTATGTTCAAAAACTCATTATGGTTCTTAGCGACCAATTTGAACTTCCAAGAATTCTTCCGAGCTTGCTAACTCACATTTAAATACAAAATGTTTCAAATTCCATTTTCTGACAACTTGCGCTACTTTCAAAGATTTGCTTATACCGGGCAGAATACATACCGGATCTTAATTTCCTTTATACTGAAAAAACTAGATTCGATAACGGTTCTAACGGTATAAGCCACATAAATTAATAAAATCTACAAAAATTATGAAAATTCATCAAACTCCTATCACAGTATTGTCCTTACAGAATCTGCTCTATAAATTTTCTGACCTTCATTCGATTAAACATTCATATCTTTTAACTCGGAACTCGAAAACAATTTCTGTTTGTTGGAAATGAAACTAGACGAACACATCTTTGCAACGGTATAAAATTCATCATCTAACATTTTTGCAGAATTTATGGTGAATTTTCAAAGTCACTGCCAAACTTCAATCTTTTTCATAGCATTCCATAATAAACTTCTAATTTCTACTAACTTCTTCTTATTTTTTTTACTTGTCAATTTAGTCCCATCACTTGCTTCAAACTACCAATTCATCATCTTTCTTCATCAAATAATTATTCAAAATAATTCCCTCTAATTTTCTTTCTTTGCCCAAAATAGTCACTAAAATGCAAAGGTAAGAATTCAAACTTCTTAAATTTGCAATTTAGTCCTCAAATCAACACTACTAACTTAATTCTATTATTTTAACTGAAAATCAGATTTAATCCCCATCGAAGAATTCATTTCCTATTTGGTCACTTGATTTTGACAATTTGTCAAAATGGTCCCTAATTTGATTCAACATCGGTTTAGCATTCTAACATCAATTTCACATCTCCAACATCATTAATTACCTAAACACACTCCAAATTCATAAAATTCAGATTTGGTCCCTTAACTTTGAAGCTTGCCGAATTGGTCCCTATATATTTAACATAGGGTTTTGCTTCCAAACAACAAATCAAGCTTACTAGATCATTAATCCAACATCACAAACCCTAAGATTGGCTTAAATCCATAAACCCTAATATTCTCCATAGAAACCAAAATATGTAGGGTTTAAATACTAACTCAATAACATGATTTTAACATCATATAAGCTTGATTCCAACTTAAATTCAACCATGGAATCAGAAAATCTCAAAAGCCCCAATTTTGTTCATAAACCCTAATTTCCTTCTCATGTAAAATTCTCATCAATCAAGCATGTATTCCATGAATTAAGTACATAAAAAGATAGGGCTTGAAGAGTAGAACAACTTTGTAGTTCAAAAGATTACCTGGAAATTGAGTTTCGGGGCTTGAATCGAGTTTGGAAATTTTCTCCCTTTTCTCCCCATATTTTCGAAAATGGAAGATGAAGAAAGCTTCATCTTTTTGGCCTTTTAATTTTCCATTCCCCCAATTATGCCACTTGTATTATATAAATGAATTTTAAATTCATTCAAACTAGGAAATTACAAAAGTGCCCTTTTTATCCAACAATTGAGATTGATTTTATCATCAATCAAGGGCCAAGATTTAAACTTCAAATTTCTTCTTCCAAAAATAGCCCTTGTAAGATCAAATATTTCAAAATTTCTATCCCTGCCAAATGACTAATTTGCCCTCCAACTAGTCTTTATTTACTAGTTTGTTTCAAAATTGCCATTCCATTTAAATCTAACTAAATTAGTTCCTCATCAACTGGCCACCATTCCATAAATATCATTTTATGATTTTCCATGGATTATGGAATAGCCTCTGAAATTTCAATTCAATCCGATTTCTTGGTATTCACAAAATACTTCTACTACGATTTTACCTTTACCGAGCCGTCCGAAAATTTTATATTTCCATAATATTCCTCATATCATCATCCTTCATCCAATGACCTAAATTTAAATCTTGAGTTAGTAGTTTACCAACTTAAATCCAAGGGTTCATATTCTTCCAACACAAAGAAAATATCTTAAACATGTAAAATGACAAATTCAACCTTGGCTTATCATCCTTCAAAATATTCTAAATATTCGATTCGATCTGATTATCGAAATATTCTTCTGAACTTTATCGCTTTATATCCAATAATAAAAACTTCGTACGAAAAATCTGGGTAACACAAAAATTACACTTTTGAAAATTACACAACTTTTGAAAATTACACTTTGATCCCTAAACTTTTACAAAGTTTACACTTTAAACCCTAAACTTTCAAAATTTACATTTTGGTCACTAACCAAAATTTTGGGATATTACAGAAGCTGAACCAGGCCAAATGAACTTTCGGGTCATTTCTGAACAACTCTTAAGTTTCGTTGTTAGCCGGAGGGGAATTGAGATTGACCCCGATAGGGTAAAAGCAATTCAGGATCTCCCACCTCCTCAAACTCAAAACGAACTCTGAGGATTCTTGTGAAGGTTGAATTATATCTCTCGATTCATCTCCCAGTTGACCGGTAAGTGTGACCCCGTCTTTAGACTCTCCGAAATAACAATCCGGGAGTATGAGATGAAGATTGTCAACAGGCACTAAAACAAGTCAAAACGTACCTCACCAATGCCTCAATTTTGGTAGCACCGATGCTGAATAGGCCGTTAATTTTGTACTTGACAGCCTTTGAGAACTCAATGGGTTGTATGTTTGGACAACATGACCAGTTTGGCAAGAAAGAAAGGGCCATTTATTACTTGAGTAAGAATTTCACCGAGTGTGAAGCACGGTACCCACTAATCCAAAAGCCGTGTTTGCCCTAGTGTGGGCTACTAAGAGACTCAGGCAATACATGTTGTACTACACTACTTGTTTGTTTTCTCGGATGGATCTATTGAAATTTTTGATGGAAGCACCAGCACTAACTGGAAAATTGGCCCATTGGCAAATGCTGTTATCAGAATTTGATAACGTTTATATGAGCTAGAAAGCGGTAAAGGGAAGTGTGGTGGCAGATTTTTTGGCAAGGCGTGCCTCAAATGACTACAAGCCATTGGATTTTAGTTTTCTGAATGAAGATCTGATTAGTGTGTTGTTTGAGGAAAATTTTATTTCAAATAATGAGCCTTGGAAACTTTATTTTTACGGAGCATTCAATGCCCTAAGCCATGGAATAGGGGCAGTGTTAATTTCTCCCGAAGAGGTCTACTACCCATTTACAAGTAGATTGGAATTCTTCTGTACCAACAATATAGCCGAGTATGAGGCTTGTGTTATAGGACTCCGCGCGCCCATTGAAAGAAAGATCAAGGTGCTTCAGGTCTTTGGGGATTCGTCTTTGGTAATCTACTAGCTCCAGAAAGAATGAGAGACAAGAGATCAAAAGTTAGTCAAGTACTATGATTTGATCCAATAGTTGGCTAAAAACTTTGAAGAAATAGTTTCACATATTTACCAAGAGAAGATAATCAAATGGCTGGTGCCTTAGCAACTTTGGCCGCCATCTTTGAGGCAAGCCCGAAGGACGAAATGAAGCCAATTGAGATGCAAATTTTTGAGGTACCAGCCCATTGCTATAATTTGGAAGAGGTGGAGGATGGAAATCCATGGTACTATGATATCCTCCAATACATCAAGTCCCAGGTTTACCCGTAGAACGCCAATGATAACGACAAAAGAACCATTAGGAGGTTGGCATCAGGTTACATCCTTGACGGAGAGTTTTTTTACAAGATAAGTAAGGATCAGATATTGTTGAGATGCGCCAATGCTCGAAAGACAGAAATCATTTTAGCTGAGGTACACGATGGCCTATATGGGACCCATGCCAATGGTTTCTTGATGGATAGAAAGATTATGAGATATGGATATTACTAGTCTACCATGGAGGGAGATTGCATCAATTATGCAAAGAAATGTCATAAGTGTCAGATCTATGCCGAAAAGATACATTCTCCACCAGTGCCACTTCACACCATGCATTCACCATAGCCTTTTGCTGCTTGGGCATGGGCGTCATTAGTCAGATACACCCGAAAGCTTCTAATAGGCACCGCTTCATTCTAGTAGCTATCGATTATTTCACTAAGTGGGTGGAAGCCGCTTCTCATGCTAACATCACGAGAGCAACTGTATGCAGGTTCTTCAAGAAGGAAATTATCTATCGCTATGGTTTGCTAGAAAGAATCATCACTGACAATGCTTTAAACAACAAGATGATGACCGAAGTGTGTGAACAGTTCAAAATCGTGCACCACAATTCTACTACTTATTGTCCTAAGATGAATGGGGTAGTGGAAGCGGCAAACAAGAATATCAAGAAGACCATAGCAAATACTACTGATACTTTCAGGGATTGGCATGAGAAACTACCTTTTGCCTTGTTCGCTTACCAGACATCTCTGAGGACATCCACGGGAGCAACGCCGTATTCTTTGGTCTATGGAACGAAAGTAGTATTACCTATTGAGGTGGAGATTCCATCACTTTAAATTTTGAATGAAGTGAAGTTAGATGATGCCAAATGGATGCAAGCAAGGATTGATGAGTTAAACCAAGAGAAAAGATCGAGGGCCATCTGTCATGGCCAAATATCAGAAGAGGATGATACAAGCTTATAATGAAAAATTCCATCCAAGGGAGTTTCAAGAAGGGGATCTAGTGTTTAAGGAGATTTTGCCAATTCAGAAAGACTCCCGAGGGAAGTGGATGCTTAATTAGGAAGGGTCGTATATTGTTAAAAAGGCCTTCTCTAGGGGAGCTTTAATCCTAACGGAGATGGATGAGAGAGAATTGAGCAATCCTATAAATTTAGACACAGTTAAAAAGTACTACGCTTGAAAAAAATGAGTGAAGTGAAAACCCACAAAGAGCACTTCACAAAATAAAAATACCTGCGGTGAAAACTCGAAAAGGCGTCTTAGGTATAAAAAACGGAGGGTTTAAAATGAAAACCCAAAATTGGGCGTCTTAAAACCAAAGGAGGATCTAATTTGAAAATCTAAAAAGGACGGTTCAGATAAATTTTGAGGTTCGGCTACTGATTGATAGGGTCTATTTTAGTTGAAGGGCCCTAATTCGATTTATGGAGGAATCCTTTTTGGTTATTGTAAATTTTAGTCAAGGGCAGTGAGTGAAAGATCTACCACGGTCGATGGGCTCTCGCATCATTCATACTGTCCATGCTCAGGGATGTTGCACCCTATACTACTTATTTCATTTTTCATTTTCTCATGTTTGCCATGATTTTCAAATTATTCCAACATCTCTTATATTAATGAATTTTTTATTCTCTCCCTTCCTTTGTTTATTTCACGAGCATCCTGCAAATAGATTAATGTAAATTATTGAAAAAAAAGGATTTCTTGGCATTACTATGATTTAACCCATTAAGTGTAGGTTGCTCCAAGACATAAATTGATTCCTTCAAAAGAAGTCTGCCGAATTCAAGGCTAAAGGACATTGCATGCAAAAGATGGCGAATGCCCTTTGTGTCGAAGTCCAAGACGAAAGAGCCAGAGGCGAAAACAGGAAAAGGCACCCCAAAAAAAAGATAGAAAAAGAAAAAGGAAGAAAAAAGAAAAAAAGGAAAAAGAAAAAAGAAAAAGAAAAAGAAAAAGAAAAAGGAAGAACAAAAAGAAAATAAAATACAAGGTGAAAAATCGAAAAGGCAGTTTGGAAAAAGACTGTAAAGTGAAAACCCAAAGGGGCTCTTTAAAATAAAATTTTGGAGAATATGAGGGTCGAATGGGGGTTGAGTCCTGACATAAGGAGAGACAAAAAATATGCAAAGAAGAAGGGGAAAGCGAAAGAAAGCCAAAATGAGAAGCCAAGAAAGAAGGCACCCGAGCATTGACAAAATTGTGTCATGCATCATGAATAGTTAGGCATCCTTAAGGTAGGAGCATGCTAACTCGCATCATCGAATCATTGTATCTGTTTCTTTCAGGTATTTGAAAAACAACAGGAATCATTGTATCTTTTACTGTTTGCGAGCAATGAACACCCCATGCCAAGGCGATAATGATCAAGGGCATTCTGGTAGTCTCTAAGCGAGATATTATTCGATGTCAAGGCGACCAGAAATTGGGACATCGTCTGTAGGGATCCTCAGGATGAGATACCAGCCCATGCCAAGACAATAAAGATCAAGGGCATTTCGTGTAACACCATCAACGTATATTCGATATTCGAATATACATTAAAGATTTTACTAACTGATTTACACTGATTTTCATACTTGTAATTTTTTTTATACAATTGTTGCTTAGCTAGTCCAGTAGTTGGCCCTTTCTCGGTTTCTACTAAATTACAAATCTTTCTAGAGTCACCTAGTTTCGACCCTGAATTGGTGTATAATATACTTTAAGCAGTTATTAAAATTAAAATATAATTCAGGGTGAAAACTATGTAAGCTACCTAGACTCTTTCTTGATTTTAAAATCGCTATGCGATAAACAACTAACTAAGTTTAAAAATCGTTTGTAGCATTTTTATAATATTCTTAATTCCTCAAACTAAATCATGTTTATAGATCATACAAAATAGCTACTTATTTAATATCTATACATGCCCCACTAGACTAGGATGTGTGATACTTACTGATAATGCAGGCTAACTTGATCCAACGATGTGCAACTCCTCATCAGCTACCTAGTCTGAGGTACCTACGTGTGATACAAAACACACACTAAGTATAACTTAGTGAGGCATAATCATAACAATGTAAACAATGATTATTGATCTTTAATGCATGAATAATCATGTAAGAAATTTGTACTGCAATAATTCTGTACTATAAAATCTTATGGCCCAAAGTAAATATCAAATCATATAATAGGGCAATACAGTTCCTGAAAAATGGCAAGCGATTTCTAATTGCAGTTGATAACATTTTATCATGCATAGAACTACCTTACATGTATAGTTCATTAAACCAATATAATATTCAAATCATAGGATTAGATCCGTCTTACCAGTCTTGTGTACGATAAGCTTTTTAGCTTAATTACCTGCATAAATGCATTTCAAGTTTTATAGCCCAAAGTACAAAATCATGTGATGCCATGGTACGCGAGTCATCATGACACCGTAGTGTCTGTGACGCCGTAACGTCTGTATCGCCAAAGTGACTGAGATGAGTACGTACTCGAGGACGCTCTTTGCTCCTCATAATCAAGGACGCTCTTTGCTCCTTATTATCGCACTTTTTGTTCTAACAACACTGAAGAGTATGAACAACGCCGTAGCGTCTAAGTCAACACCGAAGTGTATAAACATCACAGAAAGGACTGAAGGCACCGTAGTGCTAGGACGCAGCTGCTAAGACCCTATGGATATCCAACTATACCATGGATTCTCATGTGAACCTATGGTATACGAGTCATCATAACAACACTGTAGTGTCTGCAACGCCGTAGCATCTGATGGTGAGTACGTACTCAAGGATGGCCCTTGCTCCTCATTATATCATCTTTTTGTGCTAGTCGACACCGTAGTGTATAATCATCACCGAAGTGACTGCAACGCCGTAGCTTCTGTTATCAACACCGAAGTGTCTAGATCGCACCGTAATGCTGGATTGCAACTACTATAACTCTATGAATATCCAATTATACCAAAGACTCTCACACTAGTACTTGGACATAACAATATAATATTTTCATATTTAATATCCAATCCTTTAATACTGTTATCCATAATTCGTTAATTGACAATTCATATCCAAATATCTAAAATTCGATTTACCTTGAGTAAATCATTATGCTAGAATCATTGTATCAATATGCCATTTAATATTTCATTCTTTTTCCATAAATAAACCATCATACATTTTTATTTATACCAATGCCGGTTCATTGCCAGTTGTCTTATTTATCAACATGTCATAAATACATATAATGCAATCACTCATATCACATATATAATAAATAAGTAAAAATACACTCACTTGGGCCATGCATGGTATTAGCTTCACTAAGCTATTTTGATACTTTTTCCTTACTTTTCTTTGTTCTGGTACCCTTAGCCTATTAATAGTTGTACGGTACCATTTGAACATACATAACAATATTCATGTTAGATTTTTAATCTAAAATTTCTTAACTATACTATACTAGTATAAATATCCGAATATAAAATATTTCCAAAAATTTTCACTTTTTCCTTTAATAATGTCGAATTGTTCATTATGGTCCCTAATGACCATTTTGCACATTTTACAATTTGTTCAAGCTCGAATCATAGTTATTCAATAATTCCATCATTTTTCATTAACTTTTATTCAGTACCCTTCATCCACTAAATTTTACCAAAGTGACATTTTAGTCACTAATTTTACACATAAACTTGCAAACTTGTATCGGATTGGGTGTTTAGAATTTTCAAAGACTTTATTTTAGTCCAAAAGCCATAATCAACCTTCTAAGTTCATAATCTCTTCAAATCCATCACTAGGATAATTTTCACAATATTTCTCCAAATTTCCTTGTAATATCCCAAATTTTTGGTTAGTGACCAAAATGTAAATTTTGAAAGTTTAGGGGTTAAAGTGTAAACTTTGGAAACGTTCAGGGACCAAAGTGTAATTTGCAAAAGTTGTGTATTTTAACCCCGTAAATGAATAGTTTACCCCCAAGAATGACATTTTCGTGTTACCCAAATTTTTTGTACGGAGTTTGTATTATTGGCTATAAAGCGATAAAGTTTGGAAGAATATTCGGATAATCGGATCGAAATGAATATCTAGGATATTTTGAAGGATAATAAGTCAGGGTTGAATTTGTCATTTTACATGTCTAAGATATTTTCTTTTTGTTGGACGAATATGAACCCTTGGATTTAAGTTGATTTTCCATGCTAAATATGAGCTGTTGGATGAAAAATGGCAAGATCGTAATTTTGGAAAATCATAAGGGAAAAGTTGGTAAACTACTAATTCAAGATTAAATTTAGGTTGTTGGATGAAGGATAATGATATGAGGAATTTTATGGAAATATAGAATTTTCAGAATAGATCCGATAGCTCTGTAAAGGTAAAATCGTAGTAGAAGTATTTTGTGAATATGGAGAAATCAGATTGAATTGAAATTTCAGAGGCTATTCCATAATCCATGGAAAATCATAAATTTATATTTATGGAATAGTGGCCGGTTGAAGAGAAACTAATTTAGTTAGATTTTAATAGAATGACAATTTTGAAGCAAATTAGTAAATAATGACTAGTTGGAGGGCAAATTGGTCATTTCACGGGGATGGAAATTTTGAAATATTTGAAGTTACAAGGGCTATTTTTGGATGAAGAAATTTGAAGTTTAAATCTTGGCCCTTGATTGATGATAAAATCAATCTCAACCGTTGGATAAAGGGTACTTTTGTAATTTCCCTATTTGAACGAATTTAAAATTCATTTATATATTACAAGTGAAATAATTGAAGAGATTTAAAATTAAAAAGGCTTCATCTTTTATATTTTCAAAAATATGGGTAGAAAAGGGGAAAAAATTCCAAGCTCGATTCAAGCCTCGAAACTCGATTTTCAGGTAACCTTTCGAACTACAAAGTTGTTCTACTCTTCAAGCTCTATCTTTTGATGTATTTAATTCATGGAATACATGCTTGATTGATGAGAATTTTACATGAGAAGGAAATTAGGGTTTATGAACAAAATTGGGGCTTTTGAGATTTTATGATTCCATGGTTAAATTTAAGTTGGAATCAAGCTTATATGATGTTAAAATCATGTTATTGAGTTAGGATTTAAACCCTACATATTTTGGTTTCTATGGAGAAGATTAGAGTTTATGGATTTAAGTCTAACTTAGGGTTTGTGATGTTGGATTAATGATCTAGTAAGATTGATTTGTTGTTTGGAAGCAAAACCCTAAGTTAAAACTTATAGGGACCAATTCGGCAAGATTCAAAGTTAAGGGACCAAATCTGATTTTTTTTTGAATTTGGAGTGTATTTATGTAATTAATGATGTTGGAGTTGTGAAATTGATGTTAGAATGCTAAACCGATGTTGAATCGAATTAGGGACCATTTTGACAAATTGTCAAAATCAAGTGACCAAATAGGTAAGGAATTCTTGGATGGGGATTAAATCTGATTTTTAGTTAAAATAATCGAATTAAGGTAGTAGTGTTGATTTGAGGACTAAATTGCAAAGCTAAGAAGTTTGAATCCTTACCTTTGCATTTTAGTGACTATTTTGGGCAAAGAAAGAACATTAGAGGGAATTATTTTGAATAATTATTTAATGAAGAAGAGGATGAATTGGTGGTTTGAAACAAGTGATGGGACTAAATTGATAAGTAGAAAAATAAGGAGAAGTTAGTAGAAATTAGAAGTTTATTATGGAAAGCTATGAAGAAGATTGAATTTTGGCAGTGACTTTGAAAATTCACCATAAATTCTAAAAAAATGGTTAGATGATGAATTTTATACTGTTGTAATGATGTGTTCGTCTAGTTTCGTTTCCAACAAACGGAAACTGATTTCGAGTTCCAAGTTAGAAGATATGAACTTTTAATCAAATGAAGGTCAGAAAATTTACAAAGCAGTTTCTGTCAAAACAACACTGCGACGGGAGTTTGAAGAATTTTCATAATTTTTATAGATTTTATTAATTGATGTATCTTATACCGTTAGAACCGTCATCGAATCTAGTTTTTCCAGTATAAAAGAAATTAAGATCCGACATGTATTCTTCCCGGTATAAGCAAATCTTTGAAGGTAGCGCAAGCTGTCAAAAAATGGAATTTGAAATATTTTATATTTAAATGTGAGTTAGCAAGCTCAGAAGAATTATTGGAAGTTCAAATTGGTCACTAAGGACCATAATGAGTTTTTGAACAGTACAAGGAAGAAAGGAAAAATATTTGGAAATTTTATATTCAAATGATTTTGCTAGACAGTGTGTTTAAGGTATTGTTAGATTTGGATCTAACAAATATTTTATCTTATTCATGTGATTAATGAAGTCAAGGCCGAATCAAAGAAGGTTCGAGGTTCTATAAAGGAAAGGATCGAGTAGAATTTAGTGAGGCATGCTAACAAATGGCCCAGGGGAATGCATTAATGTATTTAAATGTATGTTTGTTGACATACATTTTTATAGGGAGACTTGTGATAAGTCAACCTAAAAGGTAAATATTTTTATATAGCATAATATGTTTTGCATGATACATTATTTTATTGATTTAAAGATCATGGAATATCTTTATGCTTACAAATGGTTTATAGCATGATATATATGACAAGCTACTTATATAGTTTTTAAATGGCATGCACAATGTGAATTGTATAGAACATATTGGAGTATGAACTACTCTAATATGATATGTTTTACATGATATAAATTGGATATGTGTTGCTTGCCATTTTGCAGGAATTGTTTTTTAAAGTTTCTCTTGGTAGTATAATATTGAGTTGGACAATATAGTGGTATACCATAAGAGTCACACTGTATCTAACACTTCATTGTGTTGATATGGCAACACTTCATTGTGTTGATATACTTCATTGTGTCGATAGAAAAGATAGTACTAAAATGTACACGACTCGTATATTAGTCACTTGATATTTACCTTGGGCTATATGATTTCACAATACAACTATATGATCTTATATACAGATATTTCTACATTACAGATTATATGATTTAATGATTATCATGTTTTTTTTAAGTATCATGCATTACAAAGTATTTTATATATGTTCTTATCTTATGCCTCACTAAGTTCGTACTTAGCGTGTGTTTGATTGTACACACATAGGTAAATCAAGTTGAGAGTGAGAAGAGCATTGGATCAATATGGGAAAGCTCAACAGGTAATCACAATAATGACATCCTAATTAAGGTTGGATTTTTATAGTGGCGTGTATACTTGTTTAACCTATTTGAGTGTGATTTGCCTTTAAAGTTCAGTCTGGTTTCATGATAATTGGTATTTCTGGAAAGATTCAAAATTAAGAGTAAACTCAGGTGATGACTTGCATGCTAAGATAATTGATTTATGATTGGAACTCGAACAAATAATTTAAATCAATTTTAAATAAACTTAAGCGTGCTTGGATTAGAGAAATTTTAGATTTGGTGACCATCGGGAAGTTTTCTGAAAATGTTAAATTACCCTGATTTTTGGATTAAAGAAGTTGTAACATTTTCAACTCGTACCCGGTGTACGGATATGGGAAAGGGGTGTTACATTTATTGGTATCAGAGCTACAGGTTTAGCCGATTCTGGAGATTAAACGAAGTATGGTAAAGGTCAAAAGTCGTCTATACATGCCACTAGGATGTCAGAATTACTGATGATTTTACTTGTGGGAATGGATGCAATTGCTTACTATGATAATAATGTTAAATTCCAATGTGTGAGGGTAAAAGAATTATGTTAGGTGTTTAGACGAGTGAATAAATAAGAGATTCACAAGCATAATAAGGTTAATGATAATATTCTACCCTTAGCTTAGCATGGTGCAGAGGCACCAGAGTAACATGATGTGTATGTTCTGGATTAAGATTTTTCTTCCAAACATTAGATTTGATCATGAATCAGCCTGCTTAGGCACTGATTGCAAAACAAATGAGAGTTCTGACACACTAGATTTTCAGAGAGACATTGATGGATATCCTATGATTGTTAATCTATGGTTTAAGGATATAAAGGTTAGGTTGAAGGAACTCTGTATTGATGATCAGAGGAGACTAAAAAGAAAAGGTATTATCTCATCTGAAAAGGATTAGACCCGTATTTGATAAAGTAATGTTACGGTACATACTCAAAATTCTGTTAGCTAGAAGTTCTTTCTTTGAGTGTTCCGTAACAAAGTTCAGCCTACAGATGCAACGGAGTTTCTTGCATCTTAATTAGGGCAATTGGATTATTTACGGGTATGCGAGCAAGTTTAATAAACTGAGTTGAATTGATTCTAAACTGCTTCCTACATACAGAAGGAGAGACTGTTATGACAGTTCATAGAGGGTTAGAGGTCAGGTACAAAGAAGTACTGACTGCTCTATGAATTTAAAAATTCTATGAAGCAGTAAATTATGCTGAATGAAATGGAAAGAGTTCAGAATGAGAAAATATCTAAATAGAGGTTATAGCTCGTAAAGAGGAATAGTGAATTATTATTCATTTCACCACTTCTAAAAAGTAGCGAGGATCTGGCAAAAATGCCAAGTTGAATTTATTACATAGTTCCGTTAAGAGATCGAGACAAGGAAAATTAAGAACTCCTTGGCATTTATAATTAGTGTTGGAGATTCAAGAAAACCACAAAACCAATCATGTGAGTGTTGTGATAATTGGCATGCATGAGTATGCAAAGTTTTTATTAGAATTTATTATCAATATGAAAATAATTTAACTTATTCTATGGATACCGAGCATCAAGGGTAAGCTGGGAGAGTATTCTTATTGTTTGTGAGTTTTAAATGGTTGCTCAAGAGGAGCTATCAGGCTTGATGCTTGATCGAGAGGCTAAGTTTAGGATTAGATTTAATCCAATATTGAACCTATATTGATTATGCTCTACAAAATGGCTCTTACTAGATTGAGAAAGCTAAACATCTAGTTGCAAGAGTCATTAGATGGAGGTTTTATACGATTTGGTATATTGCTTGAGGAAGCTTCAGTGATGTTAGTTAAAGAAGTAGTAATGTTCCTCTAGATTAAATTACGATTATATTATTACCAATAAAGGTAGATTTGATAGTAGCACTAGTACTAGTGCAGTATGAATCTAGTAAGGATTCCACCTTATTCAATAATATGTCCCATAATAGGTTGGGATGTGTAGTGATGTAATAAGGTTAAAACAACAATTTATGTATTTAGTCAAAAGTTACTCTTTGCCTTATAAGCATTAAATGCTTAATTATCTTTGGAGGAAAATATTGTGTCAATTACACAGCCTCAGCTCGAGTCTACTATGACAAATCGGATCAAAGATTTATAGATAAAAAATAAGATATGCCTAGAAAGAATTCAGTAAGGTGAAAAAAAATTAAAGATTTCGAATGTTAGGTCTAAAGGATGTTCATGTTATCAAGGAAGTGATTTATATTCCCGAGGATGATGAAAAGATAACTAAGAGGTGATTGAATCTGATTAGATTCAGTTCAGGATGTGGAGAATCAAGTATGAATGGTTCAAAGTAATTTAGAATTTCTTTAGAATGGTGGATATTATCTGCTGATATTGAAAGAAAAGATATTTATATGAAATTAAGGATAAAGTATACTGTAAAAGTTTCACCTTGGAAGAAGGTGTTATGGTTTGGACCAAAAAGGGAAGCTAAGTTCGAGATTCTTTTGGTCATATAAGACTGTAAAAAGGGTTGGTCTAGTGGCTTATTAGTTAGCCTTACCTTTGGAAATGGATAAGATTCATAATGTATTTCATGTATTGATGCTCAAGAAGTATTAATTAGATCCTTTACATATCATTATCTCGGAGGGAATAGAGATTCAATCGGATTTGATTTATGAGCAAGAATCGGTAAATATATTGGCACATGGAGTCAAACGATTAAGAAATAAAATGATCTCGCTTGTTAAAGTTCTTTGATGAAATTATGAAGTCAAAAAGTGACTTCGGAAAGAGAAAAAGATATGAGAAAACAATTTTCTCAATTAAGAGTAAACTCAGGTGATGAGTTACATGCTAAGATAATTGATTTATGATTGGAACTCGAACAAATAATTTAAGTCAATTTTAAATAAAGTTAAGCGTGCTTGGGCTAGAGAAATTTTAGGATGGGTGACCATCCAGAAGTTTTCTAAAAATGTTAAATTACCCTCATTTTTGGATTAAATAAGTTGTAACATTTCCAACTCGCATCCGGTGTACGGATACGGGAAAGGGGTGTTACATTCCTCATGTATGCCGAAATGGCCACTTAAAGGACTAGTTGAGGATTTTTCATTCTAACATCAAAATCAAGCTTCTAATATCACCAATCTTTCATTTTCATCATCTATTTCAAAACCCTAAATAAAATCCCAAATTCTAGGGTTAGGGTTTTTAACCTTAAACATGAAATTAATCACAATCTAAGCTTGATTTCATCTCTACAACACTAGATTTGCATAAATCAAGCTTCAATCTAGACATGGAACATGAAACCCTATTTTCTCTCTCTTCAAGAACATAATCAAATCCTCATAACTCTTGATAAAATTACTATCAAATGAAAGAGAATTGAAAATAGATCAACTTTCTACCAAAAAACATACCTTGAACCTTGTTCGGGAGCCTTCAAAATTGCCTAGGAAAATTTTGTAAATTCCCCCTTTCTCCCATGGTGTTTTCAAAATGAAGGAGAATTGATGAACATATGTTTGTTCATCTTTTATTAATTTATGCCACATGTATTGATAAATTGAATTTTTTTATTCAATTGAATCCTTATTCCAAAATTAACCTCCAACTGAATCATAATTTACAAGTTGTCATTCTAGTTCAATTCCAACCAAATTCCATTCAACTCTAACCAAACTAGAGTAATGTTTTCACATGGGAAATTACCATATTGCCCATGGTACTTTCAAAATATTTAAAATTGCCATTGTGACCAAATTATCAAATTAGCAAAACTAGTCACTTAAATCATTAATTTTGCCATTTTGTAAAAATCCAACTATTCTAGTTAGATCATAATCAACAAATTAATAATTTATTCATAAAATAATATTTTATGAATTTTCCGTGACTTATGGAACAACCTCTAAAATTTTGATTCGATCCGATTTCTCGATATTTACTTACTCTTCTATTGCGATTTCCCCTTCACCGGGATATCAAATAAATTCTAAAAATTCCTTATTTCCACATTTGAAAAATAAATAATATTATCAAATAAAATATTCCATATTTATGAAATCAAACTTAAAATTTTGACTTGGTCTAAATATACCAATAATTACCCGAAATCTTTATCGGATACAATTTCTCTTAATATTTCTTAATTGGCTATCCATATGAATAATATTAACTCGGACTGATTCCGTTTTATCAATCTAAAGTACTGACATGTGACCTTCCCTTCCATAATGGATTGTATCTTTTTAGGGTCGACGTGGATCCCTTCAGTTAAAACAATGTGACCCAAGAAAACCACTTCTGATAACCAAGTTCACATTTTGGGAGTTTTGCATAAAACCTTTCTCTATCATATGGTCAAATTTCATAATTTTCAGTTCGATCTGGGTATCCAAATTCCACTTAAACTTTGACTGTGATTTCCCAATATTCGAGATATCAGATCAAACCAGTAATTCCACATTCGGTCCACACCAATAGGTGCTCTATCTATTTATGAAATAAAGCATCTAACTTTTGGGAAATTACAATTCTGGTCCTTCAACTTTTCATATTTCGACTTATACCATACAAGTTTTGAAAACTTATCATTTTGGTCACTAACCTTTAACCTTGAATTCCCATTCCAATTTTCCATGGATTATTACCAAACTTTGCGAGTACCCTAATTTGATTGTCCTCTATCTCGTGGTACTCTTAATTCTCAGAAATTCCTTCTCTAGAATCCATAATTAAAGAAATCCTAACTTTTACATTTTTGTCATTTTAGTCACTAAGTTAGATTTTAAGCCCTTATCTTAGTACTACATGACCCTTAAATAGTACTGTAAATTTTGGGATATTACAATTCTTCCCCCTTAAGAAAATTTGTCCTCGAATTTTCAAGATATACTTGTTTCAAATAAATGTGGGCACTGCTTTTCTATTGTATCCTTAGCTTCCCATGTTGCCTCTTCAACTTGGTGGTTGTGCTAAAGAACCTTCAGTAAAGGTATCTGCTTGTTCCTTAATTCTTTGACACCATAAGCCAGTATCTTTACTGGTTTCTCTTCGTAAGTCAAATCTGATTGCAAATCTATCTCCTTTAGTATAATCACGTGTGAAGGTCCGATCTGTATCTTCAGAGCATCGAGACCTAGAAAACATTATGGATTTTACTCATCTCCTGTGGAAGAGCTAGTTGATATGCCACAGGGCCAACTTTCTTTTGGATTTCATAAGGTCCAATACACCTGGGATTTAGTTTTCCTTTGTGCTCGAAACATATTATTTTCTTCCATTTCTTGCAACAAATATGGCTTAATCAGCTTGCAATCATATAACTCAAACCAATTTAATGGCGATTTGCAGTTTCGACCATAGAGGGTTTCATAGGGTGCCATCTATATACTTTTCTGATAACTGTTATCGTAGGCCCAATGTTTATTTTATAAAGTCCATATTACACAAAAATCCAAATTAATTTTACAAGTGTGGCCCATTTAGGGCCCGAGTAATAAAACCCTAAATATCTTTGTGTTCGGCGCAGCCCATCTGTAATATCCCAAATTTTGGCCAGTGACCAAAATGTAATTTCTGAGAGTTTTGGCGTTAAAGTGTAAACTTTGGAAAAGTTTGGGGACTAAAGTGTAAATGTCCCCAACAAGTGATTTTATTCAGTATAAGAGTGAATCGGATTGTAATAGATACCTTAATAACAATTTGAAGAAGTAAGATGCAGAAAAAGGTACCGAATTTGGATCGAATGAAATTGTTAAGCGTGTACAGGCTAGGGAAATACAAGGATGGGTGACCTTCGGGAAGGTCCCATAAAAGTGTTTCTAATCGATATTTTGGACTCAGTAAAGGTAAAGAATATTCGAATGGATTATCGATAAAGGATTTCTAATAGAAATTTTATTCTATGGAGATTTTCGATAATTATCGGAATAGTAGACTGAGTTAGGAAAAATTCAGTATAAGACTTTAGGAAAGGAATTTTTTATAAGATGATAGTGTTCATTTTCTAAATATGGAAATATGGAATGTTTGGAATAAATTCGATAGCTCGATAAAGGTGAAATCGCAGTAAAAGTATTTTATGAATATCGGGAGATCGAATCGAATCGAAATTTCAAAGGCTGGTCCAAAAGCCATTGAAAAGTCATAAAATACTATTTTATGAATATTGTATTATATTTGGTTGGATTTCAACTAGACTTAGTTAAATTTTTACAATAATGGCAAACTAGTAAATAGATACTAGTTAGAGGGCAAATTGGTCATTTGACAAGGATGACAATTTTGAAATATTAAGGGCAATTTTGGAAGGTGAATTAAATTTGGATCAAATCATGGCCATTGATGTAACACCTCTTCCCGTATCCATCATTGAATACGGGACAGAGATTTCACAAAATATTTATAAAACCATAAGATGTTTATAATTTGGTAAAAATTTGTTTTTATAAAAAACAATATTACAGTTTAGTCTATATTTACAATTCTAATTAATCGCGTAAAGTTTAAAACTATATATTTCGTTGTCAATTCGAGTTTAATTTCAGGCAGCAACTTATTAATTTAATTTAGCTTTATATAATTAGTAAAACTGCCTGATTTAAAATTCATCCATATTCCACTTTAATCTTTTTCTTCATTACCCCTCGAACCTCTCTTGATTCGAACTTAAATTTCATAAATCAAATAAATGAAATATTTGTTAGATCTCAATCTAACAATATCTTATACGTACTTTTAATATAACCACCTGAATATAACATTTATAAATGTTTTCCTTTCTTCCTTGTACTGTTCAAAACTTATTACGGTCCTTAATGACCAATTTGACCATTCAACAAATATTCATGCTCTAAATGCTCCAATTCTTCTATTTCAAATTTATTCAAGTCATTTTCCATAAAGTTTCAAACTTTACTAGTGTGACATTTTAGTCACTAATTTTACCAAGGTACTTGAATTTAAATTTAATTCAAGTAATCACCTATTACCAATAATTACAACACTTTCCCTTTTATTTTCCTTTTGACCGAATTGGTCACTAAACTTTGGAAAGTGTTAAATTCTCCTATTATAGTCCTTAATAAGCTTGAATCATCAGTTCTAACTCATTTTCATCTAAGCCACCATCAAAACAATAATTTCCAAAATAATCTTCTATTTTCCCATTTATGCCAAAATGGTCATTTTTCATCATTTCAAGCCAATTTGATCACATTTTCAACAATTGCTCTTTAATCCTTCTTCAACAAAATAATTCTATAATCATCCTCTTAATTTTCTCAAAATGTCGAATAGGTCCCTAAACTTTTCAAAATTTTCATTTTGGTCCAAAATGATAAAAATAAGCTTTTAACATCACAATTTCATCATTTTCACCACCAAAATAAATTTTTTTGACAAATTAGTCCTTAATTTCTTCGAAATGCCAAAATGGTCCTCAACATTTCTAAAATATATAATTTGGTCCTAAATTGTCAATTCAAGCTTGAAATATCATTTTGATTCATTTCCATCATCAATTAAATTTTGACAATTTAGTCCCAAATTATCTTCAAATTTTTGAATTAGTCCCTAAAGGGAATTTGACCTTCAACATCAAAATTGAACTTCCATCATCAATATAATGCTTCAAACATCATAATCTAACCATTTTCATCCTTAATTCTCAAAACCCTAATAAATCCCTAAATTTCAAGATTAGGGTTTATAACTTTCAACATGAATTTAACTTGATTTCAAGCTTGATTTTCAACAATACTAAGCTTAATTCATCAACTACTACCTGAATTCCATCAACTTTCCATGAAACCCTAATTTCTTTCTCTTCAAACCCTAATCCAATACTTCATAATTCCATGAAATTTTACTATCAAAACGTAGAGAATGAAGAGTAGATCACTTTACCTCAAACAACCTTGCTTGAATTCTTGAACAAATGCCTTGAATTTGAGCTAGAGATTTTTTGAACATTTTCCCCCAAGTTTTCTCTTCCATTCGAAATGCTAGGGGAAAAAGATGAGCATTTGTTCATCATTCCTTTACAAATAAATCCAATATAAACCATAAAATGCCACATGTCCATAAAAAATAAATTTAAAATTTATTTTTTTGTCTTTCCAAAAATACCCCTATAACTAAATCAAATTTACAACTAGTTCAAAAATTATGCCACTCCATTACTTTTGAACTAGATTGGTTCCAATCCAATCGACCATCGTCATTAGATAATCATAAAATATTATTTATGATTTTTGTTCGATCTAATTTCCCGATTTTTACCTTCTACTATTTTTCCTTTATCGAACTATCAACTCTAATTCAGGAATTACATATTTCCCTTAATTCCATAAATAGATCCATACTTTCATACAAAATCCCCCACTTTAATAAAGTCAAACTTAGCAATTTGACTCGATCCGAAATTATCGATAATTACCCGAAATCTCTATCAGCTAACATCTTTCTTGAAAATCCTTCATTAAGCATTTATAATGAACTTTTATAACCTTCCTCTATTTTATGATGAAATCTCATAATTATCCGATTCAATTCGGATATCCAAATTCCATTTAAACTTTGACTGTAATTTCCCAATAATAGAAACATCGAATCCAACCAAAGTCTTCACATTCGATCCACAACCTTAGGTGATCTATTTATTTATGAAATACAAACCCTTAACTTTTGGGAAATTACCGCTCTAGTCCCCAAAATTTTCCAAACTTTATACCTTAGTCATGAAATTTCCAAAAATTACATTTTGGTCACTAACTTTTAAAACTTCAATTCCCATTCCAAATTTCCTTGGAATTCAACCAAACTTTAAGAACACCTTATTCAATTCACTATCTATCAAATAAGACCTTTAAAACTTAGAAATTTCCTTTTTAAAACCCCATAATTAGAGAAATCCTAACTTTTGCATTTTTTTCGTTTTAGTCACTAAGTTGGCTTTTAAGCTAATATCTTAGTACTAAATGACCCTAATTAACTTAGTAAATTTTGGGTTATCACAATTGATTTTTGATAAGATTAAGTCTTGGCCATTGGATTAAAATGGCAGATTAGTAATTTCACTAATTAAATGAATTTTAAATTCATTTAATTTTAAAATGTGGATTTAAATAAGTAAAAGATTAACCAAATTGTTCATATTTCTTGAAATATTTCGAACTAAGGGGAGAAAAAAAGGGGAAAAAATTTCAAGCTTGATTCAAGCCCCGAAACTCGATTTTTGTGTAATATTTTAAGTAGGTAAACTGTTTTGTAAGTCTAAGTTTATAACGTATTTATACATTGTCATGGAAGTATGGACTTAGGGAAATGGTTTGCTATTAATAACTATAAATTTTTGATGTAGTTAAATGCTGTTTAACCCTGATCGCGTAAAAAATTTAAAATCAAGAAAGAGTCTAGGAGTGTACATAATTTTCACTCTGAATTATATTTTTATTTCAATAGCTCAATTATGAATTTTATAAACCAATTTAGGGTTAAAACTAGCTGCAATAGACTAACATAGTTTTTAATTCAAAACCGAGAAAGGGTTAAACTGTAAGATGATCTTTGGTATATATATATATATAATTATTTACAAGTTAAGAGTTCTTTCAATGACTCCGTAACATCTTTAATGTATATTCGGTTTACGAGTATACGTTAAGGGTGTTATATTTATTGGTATCAAAGCTACAAGTTTAGCCGATTATGGAGGTTAAACCGAGTTAAATATGATTTGATGTTAGGTACATGCCCCTAGGATGTCATGTTACTGATGTACTATATGTGTAACTTGATTATGCTCCTCATTTACATGAATAAGTTTTAGGGGAAATAGATGATGTTAAGTACTGATGGACTGCATTAAATGTTTAATCATGGGGATCAAGAGAATGATTAAAGTGGAAGTAAAGAGATATAGAATCTTCCACCTCTAGATCCCACCCCAGCTGAGCCACCTGCGCAATAGGGAGCTCTAGTATAAGAATATGAAACCTTAGCACGATCCCTAAAAAGCTATGGTTAAAAAAAATTTTAAACCCTAATGCCTGTATCAATCTGGCATCTACACCAGTAAAGGCATTGACTGTTAAGGAGCTTAAAAAGTTGGGAGCTCCTGAATTTCATGGAAAGGGTGGTCTGATGGCTGCCAATTTATGGCTCCACAATGTTAAAGTCATGTTAGAGGAATTAAATTGTACAGATGCTGAAAAGTTAGAAAAGTTGCTTCCTTATTAAGGGAACATGCTTGTATAATTGATGGTCTTGAGCCACAGAATTATACCTGTTGAGAAAATGACTTGGACATTCTAAAAAGTGTTTAGAGTTAATTATGTTGGCGGCTAGTTTAAGAAAGAGATGTTACAGTAGTTTCAAAGTTTGAAACAATGTACTTGTACTATCTATGAGTATGTGTTGGATTTTAATGGATTAAGTCGGTATACAGATGATTTGATACCAACTGAGAACTCCCTATGAGAATGGTTTATTGAGGGGCTTAACCTGAGGTTTAAAGAGTAATTATCAGGTATGAGTTTGTCGATTTACTAGGATACTATAATGAGAGCAAAGGCTATGGAGAAAGCCTGTAATAATTGATCCAGGTTCGACTCACTCGTACATTGGTACTAAGATAGTAGTACAAAGAAAGATTCTTAAGGAAAACTATTTTTAGTAATGTGATTCCTAATAACCCACTTGGACATAGTGCATGGGTGATTAGAATATGTAAAAAATGTTTGTTGGTGATTTAAGGAATTGAGTTCCTGGCAAGCTTATTGGAGCTTTTATTTTGCAAACTTGAGATTATTTTTGGAATGAACTGGTTGTATGCATATGATGCAGAGGTGAAATGTAAAAAGAAAAGGTTGGTACTTTAAGGACCCGATGGTTCTGAAGTAATCATTAGGGAAGAAAGAACTGATTGTTTAGAGTCAGTGATTTCTTTAATAACAGCTTAAAGATTGTAATGTAATGGATGTGAGGTAGGTTTAATTTATATGGTGGGTATAAAAATATCACCCAATAAAATTGAAGGCATCCCAACTATAAAGGTAAATTGTACAAGAAAGATTATTTCTTTAAGGAGACATTAGTGTTACTAGATGTTAACTATAAGGTTTAAAAGGTCAGGAAGACAAGAAATCTAGAATAAAAGTATAATGAAAGTGATATTTGAGTACATATTGAACAAGATTGGAAGTCTAATACTGATAAATAGTATTCAAAGAAGTCAACTAAGAGGATAATTCTACTTGAATAGTTGACAGCAGAGCCTTATAAAGATAGGGCTGAAGTGTAATGGATAAGCTGAGATACCTTTTCAGAAAGGTTTTGATAAAGGCAATCAGTAATAATATAAGATGATGAGTATGACGAGCATTAAAATGATGTGAATTGATAGAAAAAGGTTTTCTAATGGTCTAAGTGATCAAGTATTAGAAGATATTATGAAGATACTATTCCGAGAATCTAAAGTGTAATTAAGATAAGTTGGTTATCTGTGCACCAAGTAGAAGTGATTATAAGAAGAAACGTTTAAATTTTAAAAGGAATTAGTTCCTTAATGAAGTCAAAGGAAGAATATTTAGTTGAGGATTGTTCCAGCTAATTGAAATTTCCATAGAAATGTATCTAGACAAGAACAAGAATCTTGGATCACAAGGGTTATAAAGATACCCGTAGCAATAACAATGAAATCAAGTATGAACTCAAGTACAAGAACAAGAAGTACCTAAGAGATTGTAACCTTTAACAATTGTATATAATAAAGCATTGGTTGTTTAAATGTTTAAGCTGTTGAGAGCCTTAAATGTTAGATCAAAGAAGAAATTATGATTGTTTATTTGAAAATGAAGGATGATTTATTTATGATTGTTTATTTGAAAATGAAGGATGATTTATATAGGTCAAAAAGGAAAAACTTAGTTTCAGAACTGTTATACCTCAAGGAATCGTGAAAGAGTCGTACCAAGAGTATATTAATGGGTCTTATCTCTAGAAGTGAGCAAAAGTCTATAGTACATGTACTTATGTTTTGGGGGCATTGGCTGAATTATTTACATGTCATCACTCCTGAATAAATTAAGATGTAATTAGATTTGATACACGAAGGAGTTAGTAGAAATGTTTATGGAATTAAAGAATTAAGGAATAAGAAAAGCTACATTGGTCAAGGCACTAAAAAGAATTACAAGATTTAAGAAGCCACTTGGGAGGTTGAGAAGAAAATGAGGGAGCAGTATCTGCAATTGTTTGAAACACGTATGTTTTGAAAATTCGAGGACGATTTTTTTAAGGGGAAGGAATTGTAATATCCCAAATTTTGGCCAGTGACCAAAATGTAATTTTTAAGAGTTTTGGGGTTAAAGTGTAAACTTTAGAAAAGTTTTAAAGTGTAAACTTTAGAAAAGTTTAGGGACTAAACTGTAAACTTCCCCAACAAGTGATTTTATTCAGTATAAGAGTGAATCAGGTCGTAATAGGTACCTTGATAACGGTTTTAAGAATTAAGATGCAGAAAAAGGTACAGAATTTGGATCGAATGAAATTGTTAAGCGTGCTCAGGCCAGGGAAATACAAGGATGAGTGACCTTCGGGAAGGTCCCATAAAAGTGTTTCTAATCGATATTTTGGACTCAGTAGAGGTAAAGAATATTCGAATGGATTATCGATAAAGGATTTCTAAGAGAAATTTTATTCTATGGAGATTTTCGATAATTATCGAAATAGTAGACTGAGTTAGGAAAAATTCAGTCTAAGACTTTAGGAAAGGAAGTTTTTATAAGATGATAGTGTTCATTTTCTGAATATGGAAATATGGAATTTTTGGAATAAATCTGATAGCTCGATAAAGGTGAAATCGCAATAAAAGTATTTTATGAATATCGAGAGACCAGATCGAATCGAAATTTCAGAGGTTGATCAAAAAGCCATTGAAAAGCCATAAAATACTATTTTATGAATATTTTATTATATTTGGTTGGATTTCAACTACACTTAGTTAAATTTTTACAAGAATGGCAAACTAGTAAATAAAGACTAGTTGGAAGGCAAATTGGTCATTTGACAAGGATGTTAATTTTGAAATATTTGAAATATTAAGGGCAATTTTGAAAGGTGAATTACAGTTGGATCAAACCATGGCCATTGATTTTTGATAAGATTAAGTCTTGGCCATTGGATTAAAAGGGCAAATTAGTAATTTCACTAATTAAACGAATTTTAAATTCATTTAATTCTAACATGTGGATTTAAATAAGCAAAAGATGAACCAAATTGTTCATCTTTCTTGAAATATTTTGAACTAAGGGGAGAAAAAAAGGGAGAAAAATTTTCAAGGTCGATTCAAGCCCCAAAACTCAATTTTCATGTAATATTTTAAGTAGGTAAACTGTTTTGTAAGTCTAAGTTTATAACGTATTTATACATTGTCATGGAAGTATGGACTTAGAGAAATGGTTTGCTATTAATAACTATGAATTTTGACGTAGTTAAATGTTGTTTAACCCTGATCGCGTAAAAATTTTAAAATCAAGAAAGAGTCTAGGCAATGTACATAGTTTTCACTCTGAATTATATTTTTATTTCAATAACTCAATTATGAATTTTATAAACCAATTCAGGGTTAAAACTAGCTGCAATAGACTGACATAGTTTTTAATTCAAAATTGAGAAAGGGTTAAACTGTAAAATGATCTTTGGTATATATATAAAAAATTATTTACAAGCTAAGAGTTCTTTCAATGACTCCGTAACATCTTTAATGTATATTCGGTTTACTAGTATACGTTAAGGGTGTTACACCATCCACAACCGTCAGATCTAGATTTAGATCTGACGGTCCATAGGCTTTCGGAGGGAAATCCTAATTAGGGATTATCATCAGCCTGACGTCGCATCCATCTCGATCATCGGATCATGGGGCACAGAGACGACTCAAAATGCGAAGGTGGAAAGTTCCAAAGCCCTCATGCACCCAAGCGTGACTCACCAGCTCCCCTCACGCGCGCGTGAGATTCATACATGACCTATCAACTTCCACCCATCTGCCGCTCCCGCTCCCTCACCCGCACGTGGATTCCACCGCTAGTACCCCCACTTCCTTCGATGACCACGTTGCCCCCTCTCCTTCCACGCTCGGCCAAATATCACGTGTAACATAAAAAAACACAAGTCAGCGCTGGCAAAGATAAACAATAGACAACAAATTAGAGTCTTCAAAGCTGACAATGCCAGGAGCGGACGTGAATCTGGCCAAAACACAACGGCAACTAATAGCAATTTTAGTATTTTATTTTCTTTAAAAAAATTCTATATAATATCAACTGGCTATAAAAAGGAAGCCGAAATGTTTGTAAAAAAACTTTTGGTCATCGGGATTTGAAAAAGCAATATAAGAAGTTTTGAGGTATCTCTAATATTTTTTTGCATGCATACATAAAATAAAAAAAAGACACGAAAGGGCAGCCAAATCTAGGGTTTTAGTTTTTCACCTCAGGTGTGTAGTTCTATCGGTCGTCTACGGTGTCCTCTGGTAATAAGCCCACGCTATTGCAAAATTACCATCTCTGCATTTCAAAATTACCCTCTGGGTCCCTCAAAGATTTCCCAAGTTTACACTTTCATCTCAAGTGGTAATGTTTATTTCACTTTTGGTCCTCCCGACCCAAGTCCTTCCGCATTTTATTTTAATGCCCTGTCCTGCAATTCCATCACTATTTTCAAAAACACTCTATTGCCCCCTAGCATTTTATTTTTGTTTCGATCTAGTCTCTTTTGCATATGCATATGTAAATTTCAGATCTATTATTTGCATTTAATTTCAGTCTTTATGTTACTTATTTTGTTAGATTCGCGTTTTCATAATTGTTGGTTTATGTTCCTTAATACTATTACGTTTTAATTTACATCATGTATATATGTTGTACATATCATTTGATAGCATGTGTATATTATTTCGTGCAAGTACAAATTATGTTTGTTTACGTTGTTTTAATACATGTTTATGTTTTTGTCATCTCGTTTATATATATGCCATGTCATGTTATGTTGCATTCGGATATTAAAATTTGTTAATGCGGTGTCTTGTTATTTGGGGGTAAACGTGGCGATCAAACGTAGTGGTGGTGGTTCTAGTGGCGATGGTGTCGACTCCAAGTTTTATCGTTTTGGAAAAGACAATTTTTAATGAACTCATCATTTTCCTAATATTTTCCCAAAAATGACACAACTCTAGGAGTTGTAACTAGTGGATTGCGATATCCCGTAATTTTAGGATATAAGGTGAGTGTAACTACACCTTTTTTGTGAAAGATGATGTTAAATTAAATATCATTAAAATAAATGCCTAAGACCGAAATGCAATTTTGGCTCAAATCCAAAGATAATTAAAGATTGAGAAATGATAAAAAGAACGATAAACAATCAATGAATGGTAAATGAACAGTTAGAGTTGTATAGCTGTAAACAAGATAGGTTCAAACGGAACTAAATAGTCTTATAATTTAATGTGCTTGGCCAAATGATGCATAAGGATGCAGTTACAGGTAAGCTCAAGGTAAGTTACTTGTATGAGTTATTGATTGATGATAAAGTGAAGCACGATATAAATTCTTATTATGTGGATGTTAGTTTCTCTTTGATTTAGTGTTTGATAATAATTTAATTAGTTAAGTTATATATTTTGATTTGAGGAATATTAATCAATCATGTTACATGAACTATGATCTATGAATGTTTATGTTTGTATTCGAGAGGCATGAAAGTTATATATTATAGATATAAATTGATAACTTTGAAGACGCATGAGAAATATTGTGATATAAGTAATCAATCAATGGAGTCATAATCCTCTTGATTATTTGAATAAGGAGCTAAGCTAAGCTCAACTCTGATTTTGATACGATATGATATAATTGAAAAGCCTTGATTTCGAGCCAGTCATAGGTATAGTTGGCATGCCATAGAGTCCATAGAGCTCGCATTTGGGGTGGACTACGATCCTTATTTGGCGACAGTAGGAAGGAAGTGTTATGGTCATTTGGCGACAGTATGAGGGATTGACTAGTACAATGAATACATTATTTGGCGATAGTTGGTTGGGGATTCGAGTACCTAGACTACTTTTCCAAGGTTATAAAATCAAATTAAATATAATTGAAACACTATCCAAAACATTAAGATAATTGATTGCTTACATGAGAAGTAAGACTAAACTAAGTTTCATTTCCAACCTATTTCTTAAAATATGAAAGATTGTTATAATATACGTTATAAAGAAACATGATATGGTATGGATTGTTATGATTGATTCTGGAAATATATATGAAAGACATCTATGTGCTTATGAGTAAGTGACAAATTAGGATAATGAAATTAAAGAAAGTGCTTGTTGTATAATCCTTGAAATGCCAATTGTGTATACAAAGAAAATAAGGCATTAATGTTAAGTAATTGAACCATTCGAATAGTACATGTGATAAATTGCCATGCTTTTGTGTGAAATTGAAATATGGTTTAAAATGCAGAGTTGCTTAATCATGAGCTCTATTACTTCTGTGTTAGATAGAATTGTTAAGTTGACACTATTAGTTTTGACATGACAATTAGTTTTGCCTTGACATTTGTCCTATTTTATGGATTATTAAACAAGCTTGAATTTTTGAGACATATTGAATATTTGAATGAACCATTGCTGGTTGTGTAGCTTGTGCTTGAAACTTGAATTTTCGTCGCATTGCTTGTTATAAACAATTTGCGGACTGTTAGGACATACAAGGAAATGTTTAAGAACTGTTTTAGTAAATTAAAAAGGGGCTAATCTGTGAATTTGAAATGTGGATTGAATAGGTAATTTTTGGGACTGTTTATTGAATTTAAAGATTTTTTTGGATTGTTTTGATAAAAGGAAAAATGGGCAGATTTTAAGTTAAAATTAAGTGGACTGTTTTGCAAGCTTAATTGAGGGACTGTTTTGTAAATGAAAATGGGATTGTTTTATGACTTAAGTGGACTATTTTGCAAGCTTAATTGAGGGATTGTTTTGCAAATGAAAATGGGACTGTTTTATAACTTAAGTGGACTGCTTTGCAAGCTTAATTGAGGGACTGTTTTGCAAATGAAAATGGGACTGTTTTGCAAATAAAATGGGACTGTTTTATAACTTAAATGGATTGTTTTGCAAGTTCATTGAGGAACTATTTTGCAAATGAAAATGTGACTCTTTTGTAACTAGAATGGACTCTTTTGTAAACTTAATAAAGGATTGTTTTGCAACATAAACAAGGACTGTTTTGGACTGCTTTAGTGCATAAAAGTGTATGATCATGATAGTAAAATTTTAATACTATGTATGGAGAAGAGTTTTATTTATGACCAAGCTTGTTCATACAATCTTTATGTATGGGAAACATTGGTTCTTGGTGATCTTGAAATGGCTTAAGGAACTTGTAAGCTGAAATAATGAAAGGAACTTTGGCAAAATGAATGAAAATCAAGCAAAACTAAACGTAAAGAATACTATATAAGCACATATATTTGTATCTTTGAGGAAATGTGTTGGTCTAGTTACCTCATTAAGTTCTTATGAACTTACTTTGTGTTTGATCGATTAATCTTTTAGGTGACTATCATATAGTTATGCGAGGATTGTGCCAACTCTCGACAGCAAGTCACACAAGACCTAAGATTAGAGTATATGGTAATTATAGTTACTTTAAATTCCTAGGGTGGCAATATAAGAATAAAGGTTCACGCTAACTAGTAGTTAGTTAGCATGTAGTTACATTCATTGTGATGATTATAGTACCTTAGGAAGAAGGTACAAGGTTTGTAATATTAATAAGCATGTGTATGATATGTCTGCTTGCCATGATAGGTGTTGTATGCTTATGCCTAAATAAGTGTGTGATAGGTTTCTTGTTATGCTAGCTAATTGGTTGCACATGAATGGACAAATAAGATATATGAATGTTTGTTTAGCTAGGTAATGATGTGCCTAACTAGACTAAACTGAGATTCTATTGACAAGTTAGTACTAGAAATGAAATGATGAATGATAAGTATACAAACTCTTAAATGTATAATTGATATGAATAGATATTGGTAACACTCACAGGTTACTATACCAAGGAAACCTGGTTTAGGATAAGTCTCAAGTTAAAAGTTAGTTTGATTATGAGTAATGCTATGTTTGTTCTTAAGCCTTCTAAGTTTTAAGATGCTAGTGCTTAAAGGTCTTGTAATGGTGTATGTGAACTTGAATTTTAAGGAGTAACAATAAGGAATAATGGACAATCTTTAGGGGCCATATGTTAGGTTGATCTTCTTAAGGCTTTTGATACTAGAAATTAATAAGAAAAGACATGCATAAATGGTTATTGATGGTAATGTTATAAGGAACTTTGTGTGTTTGATTAATAGAATGATTATAGAGTTTTATGCATGATTGGATGAGTATGGTTAACATTATTGCTAATGAAATATGTGTGGGATAATGTAACCAAAATGGTGAATGCTAATGTCATGCTTTGAATGAATGGATAAGTAAGGATAATGTTAAGATAAGTGTAAATGTATATGAAAATGTGATTGTGTCACAAATATTATAATTAATCCTTGGATAGTTGATTAAAGCTATTAGCATGAGAAAACTAACCTAGTAAGTAAGACTAAACTTTGAAAATGTGAAAATCTTATAATGTTTCGTAATAAGGAATTGAGTTAAGTAATGAAAGTTATCCCATAATGTCTTAAAAGAAAATGAGAACATGTAGAATGTCTTAGTAATTTGGATACTAAGATTTGAAGTTAAATGACACAAACATGTAGGCTTAAAGATCTTTAACTAATGGTTTACTGTTAACTTGAATGATCTTAAACATTGATCTATATGTCTTAAAATGGATAAAAGTATACAAAGTTGGTAATTGGTCTACGAATAATGAAGTTTATGAATAAAGATAAATCTTGAGATTGTAGAAATAACATAATAAGCTTTGTGATATGATGTATATAGAATATAAGGGCATGCTATGAACGAGTGGTTGAAGTGTATTGCTTAATGTATGTATAATTGATTGTACATGAATTGAGGTCGAAGTTAGATCTATGAAATAGTTTTTAAAAGTTTTAGTTTACCATGACTTTTGAAGGCATGTTTAGTTCTGTTGTGTTAAGTTGTCTCTAGAATGATTGAATGTCTGAATTGTAACACTTCCTAAACCGGTTTAACTCCTAGATCGGGTAGGGGTGTTAAATTTAGTGGTATCAAAGCTAGAGTTTAGTTGATTCTTAGGCTAAATCGAAGTTATTTGCATCATCATTGTCATACTAAATGCATTTGTCACCTAGGAATTTAAATGTTATTGAAAAATGTGACTTGCAGGCCTGATACGATCTTCTTCTATTCTTAATAGTAATATGTCTATTATAGAAATAAGTAGTGTTGATGAAAAACACGCCATGAATCCTTTGAAGATGGGAAATAAGTAAAAATTCAACAGGATTCCATTAGACTTTTGGATGTAAATTTTTATAATGATTGAGATTAATTTCAAGGACCCTTCAAAAGGTTTTCTGGCATAAGAAAGGAATCGGAGGACACACATGTGTGCTATGGAGAACATAGCAAAAAGAAGGAAATGGAAAGTGAAACCTCATGAAATTTTCTTAGTGATATTTCTAAACTAAGAAATCAAATTGAAAGTTTTGTATTGGATCAGTACAGTACATGTAGGAAAATTCAAGGACGAATTTTCTTAAGGGGGAGAATTGTAACACCCCTAAAATTGGGTTAGGATTTTTAGTAAAATAAATTAGGACCCTTTAATGGGGTTACTAAGAGAGTAAATAAAATCAAAGATCAAAAAGGAATTTAGAAAAGAGAATTGGTTTGAAATGAATTGAAATAGAAGTAGGGTGACCGAATTGGAATAATAAAAGAAATAGATATATGGACCAAATTGAAATAAGAGAGAAAAGATTTGCTTTGCATGGCTATTTTTCCCTTGTTACATGGTGTAGGACATATGGTTATGTTGTGAATTATCATTCAAATTATAAAAAAAAAGAAAATGAAGAAAAGAAAATGAAAATAGAAGGGAGAAAGAGAAGGAACAGCCGGCTATGCTAGGGGGAAAAGAGAGAGAATCTCTCATCTTCCTCTTCATTTTTCTCCATCAACTTTGGCAAAATGAAGGAGCTTGAGAGCCAGCTTGGAAAGCATGGAATTTTGCTGGAAATTAGTAGTTTGGAGAGCTAATTGGGTCTTGGTTATTATGATATTTTGGAGGAAGAAGTTATTGGTTTTTAACCTAGCTAATTGTTTTTGAATCTTTGAGGAAATGATATTATTGCTTTGATTTATGAATTAAAGCATGCTGGAATTTTGAGTTAATGATGATTAAATTGAGAATGGGTTGTGGGTTGAATTAGTTAAGTTTGAAGCACTTAAGTTAGCTATAAACAAAGGTTAAATGTAATCTGCCCAGAGGACTCGGTTCTGACAGTAAGTTTAAAAATTCATAGAAAATTGAATCTGTTGAGATAGAAGATGAATTTTATATGTGTAGAACCATGTGCGAGTATAGTTTAATCTCCAACAAATGGTGATTGATTTTGAATTCAAAATCAAAGTTATGAATTTTTAAGTGAAAGTAGTGTAGAAAAACTGGAGGTAGATTTTACTATGGACAGTTTCTGTTTTGAAACTTCTAAAAATTCTCCTAATTGTTGTAGAACTTGTTAAATTATGAGGCTTATACCGTTAACACCGTGGTTGAACCCAGTTTGCAAAGGTGTAAAGAATTTAAAATTTCAGTGTATACGCTATTCTGGAGTGACAGTTCTTTGATGATAGCTCAAGTTGTCAAAAGTTGGAAATAAGGATTTATCTTGGAAATGGAATGGAGGAATGCCTACTATATGTATGATTAATGCTTGAATGATGATATTGGTTATGCATTTTGAGTAAATGTGTGATGAAAGGAATGGATATTAATAGTTGTATTTGTATTGCTTGAATTAAAGATTAGGGAAAAAGCAAGGTCAAGGAAGGAGGGACAGTTCAAAATCAAAGGATTCGAGTGAATCAAGAATCGAATGAAGAAAGCTTCAATCTAGTTAGTGGATTAGAATATTCCGTAACTTTGAGATATAATCTGAGTGTAACTACACCTTTTTGTGAAAGATGATGTTAAATTAAATTTCATTAAAATAAATGCCTAAGATCGAAATGCAATTTTGGTTCAAATCCAAAGATAATTAAAGATTGAGAAATGATAAAAAGAAGGATAAATAATCAATGAATGGTAAATGGACAGTCTTATAATTTGTATGAGTTGAAAACAAGATAGGTTCAAATTGAACTAAATAGTCATATAATTTAATGTGCTTGGTCAAATGATGCATAATGATGCAATTACAGGTAAGCTCAAGGTAAATTACTTGTATGAGTTATTGATTGATGATAAAGTGAAGCACGATATAACTTCTTGTTATGTGGATGTTAGTATCTCTTTGATTGAGTGTTTGATAATAATTTAATTAGGTAAGTTACATATTTTGATTTGAGAAATATTAATGAATCATGTGACATGAACTATGATCTATGAATGTTTATGTTTGTATTCGAGAGGCATGAAAGTTCTATATTATTGATATAAATTGATAACTTTGAAGATGCATGAGAAATATTGTGATATAAGTAAATAAATCAATGGAGTCATACTCCTCTTGTTTATTTGAATAAGGAGCTAAGCTCAACTCTGATTTTGGTACGATATAATTGAAAAGCCTTGGTTTTGAGTCAGTCATAGATATAGTTGGCATGCCATAGAATCTATGGAGCTCGTGTTTGGGGTGGACTACGGTCCTTATTTGGCGATAGTAGGAGGGAATTGACATGGTCATTTGGTGACAGTAGGAAGGATTGACCAGTACATTGAATACATTATTTGGTGACAGTTGGTTGGGGATTCGAGTACCTAGACTACTTGACTACCAAGGTTATAAAATCAAATTAAATATTACTGAAACATTATCCAAAACATTAAGATAAGTGATTGCTTACATAACAAGTAAGACTAAACTAAGTTCCATTTCTGACCTATTTCCTTAAATATGAAAGATTGTTATAATATGCGCTATAAAGAAACATGATATGGTATGGATTTTTATGATTGATTTTGGAAAAATATATGAAAGACATCTATGTGCTTATGAGTAAGGGACAAATTAGGATAATGAAATTAAAGAAAGTGCTTGTTGTATAATCCTTGAAATGCTAACTGTGTATACAAAGAAAATAAGGCATTAATGTTAAGTAATTGAACCATTCGAATAGTACATGTGATAAATTGCCATGCTTTTGTGTGAAATTGAAATATGGTTTAAAATGCTAAGTTGCTTAACCATGCGCTCTATTACTTCTATGTTAGATAGAATTGTTAAGTTGACACAATTAGTTTTGACATGACAATTAGTTTTCCCATGACATTTGTCATGTTTTATGGATCATTAAACAAGCTTGAATTTTTGAAACATGTTGAATATTTGAATGAACCATTGCTGATTGTGTAACTTGTGCTTGAAACTTGAATTTTGGTCGCATTGCTTGATATAAACAATTTGTGGACTATTATGACTTAGAAGGAAATGTTTAAGGACTATTTACTAAATTAGAAAAGGGGCTAATTTGTGAATTTGAAATGAGGATTGAATTGGTAATTTTTGGGACTGTTTATTGAATTTAAAGATTTGTTTTGGATTGTTTTGATAAAGGAAAAATGGGCAGATTTTAAGTTAAAATTAAGTGGACTGTTTTGCAAGCTTAATTGAGGAACTGTTTTGCAAATGAAAATGAGACTTTTTATAACTTAAGTGGACTGTTTTGCAAGCTGAATTGAGGGACTATTTTTAAAATGAAAATGGGAATGTTTTATAACTTAAGTGGACTATTTTATAACTTAAGTGGACTGTTTTTCAAGTTTAATTGAGGGGCTGTTTTGCAAATGAAAATGGGATTGCTTTATAACTTATTTGCAAGCTTAATTGAGGGACTGTTTTGCAAATGAAAATGGGATTGTTTTATAACTTAAATGGACTATTTGCAAGCTTAATTGATGGACTATTTTGTAAATGAAAAGGGACTGTTTTGTAACTAGAATGGACTCTTTTGTAAACTTAATAAATGATTGTTTTGCAACTTAAACAAGGACTATTTTGGACTATTTTAGTGCATAAAAGTGTATGATCATGATAGTAAAATTTTAATACTATGTATGCAGAAGAGTGTTATTTATGAAAAAGTTTGTTCATACAATCTTTACGTATGGGAAACATTGGTTCTTGGTGAATCAATCTTGAAATGGCTTAATGAACTTGTAAGTTGAAATAATGAAAGGAACTTTGGCAAAATGAATAAAAATAAGCAAAACTAAACGTAAAGAATACTATATAAGTACATATATTTGTATCTTTGAGTGAATGAGTTGGTCTAGTTACCTCATTAAGTTCTTATGAACTTACTTTGTGTTTGATCGATCAATATTTCAGGTGACTATCATATTGTTATGCGAGGATATTGTCAACTCCCAGCAGCAAGTCACACAAGACCTAAGATTAAAGTATGTGGTAATTATAGTTACTTTAAATTCCTAGGGTGGCATTATAATAATAAAGGTTCATGCTAACTAGTAGTTAGTTAGCATGTAGTTACATTCATGATGATTATAGCACCTTATGAGGAAGGTACAAGGTTTGTAAAATTAATGAGCATGTGTTTGATATTTCTGCTTGCCATGATAGGTTTTGTGTGCTTATGCCTAAATAAGTGTGTGATAGGTTTCTTGTTATGCTAACTAATTGGTTGCACATGAATGGATAGATAAGATATATGAATGTTTGTTTAGCTAGGTAATGATGTGCCCGACTAAATTAAACTCGGATTCTATTGACAAGTTAGTACTAGAAATGAAACGACGAATGATAAGTATACAAACTCTTAAATGTATAATTGATATAAATAGATATTGGTAACACTCACAGGTTACTATACCAAGGAAACCTGGTTTAGGATAAGTCTCAAGTTAAAAGTTAGTTTGATTATGAGTAATGCTATGTTTGTTCTTAAGCCTTCTAAGTTTTATGATGCTAGTGCTTAAAGGTTTTGTAATGGTGTATGTGAACTTAAATTTTAAGGAGTAACAATAAGGGAGAATGGATAATCTATAGGGGCCATATGTTAGGTTGATCTGCTTGAGTCTTTTGTTACTATATATTAATAAGAAAAGACATGCAGAAATGGTTATTGATGGTAATGTTATAAGGAACTTTGTGTGTTTGATTAATAGAATGATTATAGAGTTTTATGCATGATTGGATGAGTATGGTTAACATTATTGCTAATGAAATATGTATGGGATAATGTAACCAAAATGGTGAATGCTAATGTCATGCTTTGAATGAATGAATAAGTAAGGATAATGTTAAGATAAGTGTAAATGTATATGAAAATGTGATTGTGTCACGAATATTATAGTTATGCCTTTGATAGTTGATTAAAGCTATTACCATGAGAAAACTAACCTAGTAAGTAAGACTGAACTTTGAAAATGTGAAATTCTTATAATGTTTCGTAATAAGGAATTGAGTTAAGAAATGAAAGTTATCCCATAATGTCTTAAAAGAAAATGAGAACATGTAGAATGTCTTAGTAATTTGGATAATAAGATTTGAAGTTAAATGATAGAAACATGTAGGCTTAAAGATCTTTAACTAATGGTTTACTGTTAACTTGAATGATCTTAAACATTGATCTATATGTCTTAAAATGGATAAAAGTATACAAAGTTGGTAATTGGTCTAAGAATAATGAAGTTTATGAATAGAGATAAATCTTAAGATTGTAGAAATAACATAATAAGCTTTGTGATCTAAAGTATATAGAATATAAGGGCATGCTATAAACGAGTGGTTGAAGTGTATTGCTTAATGTATGTATAATTGATTGTACATGAATTGAGGTTGAAGTTAGATATGTGAAATAGTTTTTAAAAGTTTTAATTTACCCTGACTTTTGAAGGCATGTTTAGTTGTGTTAAGTTTTCTCTAGAATGATTGAATGTCTGAATTGTACACTTCATAAATTGGTTTAACTCCTAAATCGGGTAGGGGGTGTTACATTCCATGAATTCTTGGATCTATTTGTTTTAGTGTTCATTTATGATATTCTTGTGTACTTATGTATCGAGGAGGATCTTGATGACACTTGCGGATTGTGTTGCAGACCTTGTTGGACATCCAGCTTTACGCCAAGTTGAGAAAATGTGAGTTTTGGATTAAGGAAGTGGTTTTTCTTGGTCATATGGTTTCAGTTGAAGGTATCCGCGTAGATCCTACAAAGGTTGAAGCGGTTGTGAATTGGAAGCAACCTAAGTCGGTGACGAAAGTCCATAGTTTTTTGGGTTTGGCGGGTTATTACCGTCATTTTATGGATGGCTTTTCAAGAGTTGCTACTCCGTTGACCAAGCTGTTGGAAAAGGATGTACGATTTGAATGGACAAAAGTTAGATAGCAAGCTTTTGAGAAATTGAAGGAAGCTTTGACACAAGCTCCAATCTTGATTCAACCTAAGTTAGGAAAAGAGTTTTTGGTTTATAGCGACGCATCCTACGTTGGTTTATGGTGTGTGTTGATGCAGGATGGGAAAGTTATAGCTTATGCATTATGATAGTTGAAGGTGCACGAGTGCAACTACCCTATGCATGATCTTGAGCTCGTTGTGGTAGTGCTTGCATTGAAGATTTGGAGACATTACACGGATCATAAGAGCTTGAAGTATTTGATGACGCAAAAGGAGTTGAATCTTAGGCAACGTAGATGGTTGGCGTTGCGTAAGATTATGATTTGACAATTGAATATCATCCGGACAAGGCGAATGTTGTGGCCGATGCTTTAAGTAGAAAAGTTATTGTGGAGCTGGGGGTCATGTTTACGAGGTTGAGTGTGACCCGTGATAGAGGTTTGTTGGCTGAGTTGCAAGTAAAACCATCTTTTTCGCGGTTGATTAAGGAAACACAACTTTTATGATGAGGCATTGGTTTTGCATGTCAAGGACATCATGGACTGAAATCCTATGGATTTTCACTTTAATGGAGACGAAGTGTTGTGCTTTAAAGATTGGATAGTGATGCCTAGTGATGTGGAGTTGAGGTGAATGATTTTAACCGAGGCACATGATAGTTGTAACGCCCCGATTTTTGGGCCTAACAGTTTTGGGGGTTATTAGACGGTCTGGTGAGATAAAAATATGGAAAATAGTTAAAAATTATCTTTTAATATACAATGATTTTTGGTGGAATCAATTTTGGAAAATGAGTTTTTGAAGTTGGACATTTTGTCTAGTTTTTTAGAATCTTTAAGGAGCTATTTTACCAATTTGTTTCTGATGGTTTCTCCCTTAATTAGACTTATTTTAACATGTGTTTTATTATTCAATTAAAAGAGATTTTTGGTAAAAAGGTGGTTATTGGTTTTGGAAATAAATCACATTATTTTTTCTCTCCATTCTCTCCTCAGCCAAACACTCAAGTTTTCATCAAATTCCAGAGGTGAGATGGTTTCTAACTTGATTTTATGGTTTCAAATTACTTAACTAAGATTGTTTATACAAAATCTTACATTAATCTTGTGTTTCTTAGCTTTTATCAAATCAATTGAGGGAGAAACTTCACAATCGGGATAAGGTCTGAGATCTCCTCTATTGTATGGCTCTTTACTGAAATTCCCAAGCATTTGATCCTTGATTTTGTGTTTCTAATCCAATTTTAATGATTTTTCAATGATTAATTGAGTTAATTGGGGGAAAAGAGTTGATTCATGGATTGAATCTATTTTATGGTAATTAAGGATGATTTAATTCATATTGTTGATGTTTTATAATTTTGATAAGTTGTTGTTGTTAATGGAATCCCAAAACTCTTTAATCTCTAATTGTTTAGGTTGCTAGATTTATGTTATTGGGGTGTTTTGGTGACTGCATGAATGCAGGGGGTGTTAGGTTGATGTGATTCTATTTTTAGGTGTTGATTGTTGTTAAAAGTGGTGTTAGATTGTTAGGCTGTGACTGGGATGTGTTTGGGAAGGTTTTGATGATGATTTCGGTTGTTGTGGACGGGTAATCTTGTAAGGATTGTGGAAATCCGAGAGGATTTGTTGTTGCAGTGTCTTGAATGCATTGAGATGCATTAATCCTCTGTTGTGTTGTGGTCAAAGAAGGGGAAGTTGATCTGAAAGTGTTTGGTGAGGCTTTGGACGCTTGATTTCGCGTCGGAAAATTGAGGTTTCGCATATCGTTGAGTGAGAACGTGGATTCCAGCTTTGGAATGTTTTAAAAGTGGTTTATGGGAGTTTAAACTTAGCTTGATACGCTGGTTTAAACTCAGAAGTAAGTAAAAGTGAATTTTCTCTCACGGTCGTGCTAGTGTTAAACGGTTTTATGCATTTGTTTGGTTTATATGTTACCTACTGTTTAAGCATGTTCTAAAGTATTTGATGTACTGTATTTGAGCATTAAATGCTGAAGAATGAACATGGTAAGTGATCCTTGTTAGTATGTGGTTTATACTTGTGGTTTAAAGCATGGTTGTTGCTTTGGAAAAATGGTTTGGTTAATGCTTGTTAAAAACAGTGAGGTAAATGTTAAATGGTTAATTATGTTAGCAAGTGATGTGGTTTTAAAAATTGTTATCAGATATAGTTGTCCGGCCATAGGATTGAGTGCACTATAATAAGTCGCGTTGGATGTTGAGGGGTTTAGATCCATGTACTGAAAACTCCATCTGAGTACCCTGACGGTATAAGAGGTTAAACAGTACCGAAAGCTCCCGTTAGTGGATTAAGCGTCTAACCGATGAAATGGGTTGGTGTCCCCAAGGGTTGTGTAAGTACCCGTTGGTAATGTACCGCGATTGTTATTGTATCGCTATTCCAGTTGAGATGGCTTGACGTGTTGGTTGAACACTTGTTGAATCCGTGTATCCGATGAACTCTTTTGGTATGGGACTTGTTTAATGATCACTTGTAAGCCAATATAATTGTTAATGTATCATTGAGAGGTTTATGTTGTATAATGTGATTTATACATGTTTACTCTTTAAGCTTTGCATATGGTTGTTATGCATGGGAAGGCTTAAATTGAGGTTAGCAATGGGATTTTGCTGCTGGTTAATGATACATGTAGCATATTGTTTAATATGCTGGTTTTGAAAGTGTTAAGTGCATGGTTTGTAAGGCATGATGTTTTATATGATGAAAAGTAGAACTTAAAAAGGGATTTTTAGTATGTTTTGGACAATGGTTTTAAATACATTGATGGTATGTTGTATTTGAGCACTCCTCACTAAGCCTAGTGTGCATACGCTCTCTTTGTCCATCAATGTAGAAAATTAAGGTCTCGGAAGGTAGCAAGAAGCAAGGGATCCTATCAAGACTTGGCTAACAAAGTATTTTTGGATTAGACTATAAGAATAAAGGCAATGGGGTACTTGTTTTGGTTTTGGGAGATGTTTTGTTGAACTCCATGTTTGAGCATGTTTGCCTTGTTGCTCTTGAGTTGTAAATGGCCTTTAAAGTTTGTTTTCGGAGATGGTTTACATTTTGGAATGTTGCTTGGATGAAAACTAGGGTGCACGCCTATAGATTACATTTAATAAGTGATGCCATGAAAAGTTGATGATATTCTAGGAATGGTTGAGCCATGATCTTTGAAAACATGTTGGTTATGTATTAGAGGCTTGATAGCGTGTTTTGTGTGGTTAAAAAGCATGTTTGATCAGCTAAATCGAACTAGAAATGTACAGGCGTACCGGTATGCTACTTGGCGTTTCGATACGGTTGGGCATCTTGAGGCACAGGGTGTCGATATAGGTGCTAGTCGTTCTAATACACCCAGGCTATTTTGGCCTAGCGTACCGGTACGGGAAGGGGTGTTCCGGTACGGGTTTCAGCCACTGGAATATGCTTTTTAACCCAAGTCCCACGTACCGAAACACCACTATCCATATTGGTATGGTCCACAAAGCAACTTCAAAAGTTCATTTTTACCGTTGGGTGTATCGGTACGGGGAGCTATATCTAAAACGATGTGTTTCAAACCATACCAAAACGGGTTAAGCTGTACCGGTACGGGTGGCAGGTAAGTCTGTTGTTGTCTTAGAAATGAGGTTCTATTTTCTTACATTTTAGTCCCTAAGTTTTGTATATGCAATTAAATGCCCTTGAGTGATCAGATTGAGCTGAAATTTGAGATGTATGATTGAGTCCTGATTAATTAAGGTTGGGTAACAAAAAAATAAGCTTTAATCCTGTAATTTTTTAGAATTACAATTTGGTTCCTAAATTGCATTAGAGACCAATTGGATGTCAAATAGATGCCCGATTGAGTTGGGTTTTCATCTGCTGTCAGCATGAATATATAGGATAATAATTAAGCATCTAGACAAGATAAAGGAAAAAGTGGTCACATTTTGGGGTTTCTTCTCTCAGTTTACCTCGGTAAACCTAATGTGACTCGCTCAGGTCGGTCTGACGACTAGGTCCGGTCGAGGGGTTACATTTGTTGGTATCAGAGCCATGTTTGCGAAAGATTGGGATGTTGTATTTGTGCATTGCTGTTGTTTGTTTTTCACGGTGCTTGCTTGTTATGTTTGGTGACAATTGGGAAATAGACATGATCATTGTGATGTTGTTTTGCGCTAAAACCCGGATGTTGATATGCACGGTGATTGAGATATGCACGCTAATTGTTTATATTATGTTGGGAAAATTTTGGGGACCCATTGCCTTATTATTATAGTCTTGGAAATTTATTTTTGAAATGTAAGTCTTAGATCCTTGCTTGAAGGTGGCCTGACTATTTTGTTTTGAAATGATTATCATGCCTTAGATATATCCTAGCACGATGGGACCAAGGAGAGAGTTGCGACCTAGTGCGATTGTTGCTGCCACTGGGCAGGGTGTTGAGGGAGATGTTGTGCCTCCTAGAGGGTTGCCACCGCCCTCACCTATTCCATCGGAGGGAGTGGAACAAGTACCACCTACACCGGCTGGGCCATGATGGGTGATATGGCACCATTGATACAGGCCATGACCGGTGCTTTTTAGGAAGCATTTACGGGTTTTCATGTACCAGCACCACCGGTGGTTGGACAAGGGTTTCCGCTTGAGCATCTTCGTAGTTTGGGTAGAGTTGAGTTCCGAGGGTTATCGCCTAAGGCCCCTGAGGGCTGGTTGCTAGTATTGAGAGGATACTGGGTCAGATGGGGTGTACCGATGCTCGTAAGCTGGGTTGTGTTGTTTCCCTGCTGCAGGGTGATGCCTATACATGGTGGACTACAACAATATATGGTATGGCGACCGAAGATGTGACCTAGGAGTTCTTCCGTAAGGCCTTTCAGAAGAAGTTTTTGGGAGTCCGATATCAGAATGATAGGAAGCGTGAGTTTATGGCTGTGGTGCAGGGCAATATGTCTGTTGCAGAGTATAAGGTGCAGTTCGTGAGGTTGAGTCAGTATGCAGCTGAAGTGGTTCCTGACGAGCGTAAGCGATGTGATCGATTCCGTTATGGGCTTGTGCAGGATGTTAAGACATACTTGCTTGCTGCTAATTATACCAATTTTGATGTGTTGGTTTCGCGAGCCATGGATGTGGAGCATAATTTGGGTTTGGCTTTTGGATCGCGAGGTTCTAGCTCGGGTAAGAGAGCTGCTGATTTGAGTTATAGCGGTGGTCAGACTAAGAGACACCATGATAGGAGGTTTCGTCCAGAATCAAGGTATAGCAGAGGTGCTGTTGAACGTGGTGTCCAGGGGCAGGGTGCCCAGGCTAGAGCTCCATTTAAAACCTGTTGGGTTTGTGGATCCCGATATCATTTGAGGCGAGAGTGTCCGCAGTTGGCCAAGAAGGGTCAAGCATCTGCGCCTGTTGTAGCTAATGCTTACTGGAGTTGTGGGTCGGGTGACCATCAGAGGCGTGATTGTTCGTTGTTGGCTTGAGGTGGGCAGGGTGCTGCACCTGTTGTTGATTCGCAGCGGGGTCGTGGTAGTGGCCGCAGACCGTTTCAGCATCGTGATGGTAGACAGAGGACTGTGGCCCATACCATTGTTATCTAGCTGAGGGAGGTGGACCGGCTAGGGTGTATGCGCACTGTGAGGGTTGCAATGACACCAATATGATTGTAGGTACTTTTACCCTACAATCTTTGTCGTTGTATTTATTGGTTGATTCCGGTTCTACACATTCATACATCTTGTGTGAGCACGCTAAGTTGCTTGATATATCTGTCGAAATTCTTAATGTGGGTGTTAGAGTGACTAGTTCTCTTGGGGAGACAGTCGTGGTTAGGAGGTTGTATCGTAGGTGTCCGCTGATGATTCAGGGACATGAGTTTGCCGTGGATTTGATAGAGTTGCCATTCCATGGTTTTGACGCGATTTTGGGTATGGATTGGTTGACTAAACATCAGGCAGTGGTAGATTTTGAAACCAAACAGATATCCTTATTGATGTCGGATGATTATGAGGTGATGGTTGTCGGTGAGAATGCCAAGTTTTTGTCTAATATTGTTTCGGCTTTGGAAGCAAGTCGAATGTTGGATTCGGGTTGTCAGGGTTTCTTAGCTTACATTATGAATCCTGGATCAAAGGAGTTGAGGGTGCAAGATATTCGTACCGTATGCGAGTTTTCGGCTATTTTCCCAGAAGAATTGTCGGGGTTACCACCAGACCGAGAGGTTGAGTTTGGCATCAAGGTCTTTGTGGGTACGGTACCAGTATCGATTGTACTGTATCGCATGGCTCCGAAAGAGTTGAAGATGAAGTTGCAGGAGTTGCTGGATTGAGGTTTCATTAGACCTAGTATCTCACCGTGGGGTGCACCAGTTTTGTTTGTAAAGAAGAAGGATGGTACGTTGCGGATGTGTATAGACTATCGGTAATTGAATAAGTTGACGATAAAGAACAAGTATCCCTTACAATGGGTAGATGATCAGTTTGATCAGTTCATGGGTGCCTCGGTGTTTTCTAAGATAGATTTGAGGTCAGGATATTACTAGTTGAAGGTGAAGGAGGTGGATGTGCCCAAGACAACCTTTTGTACGAGGTGTGGGCATTACGAGTTTTTGGTGATGCCTTTTGGTTTGACCAATGCACCAGTTGCTTTCATGGACATGATGAACTGTGTGTTTCATGAATTTTTGGATTAGTTTGTGGTTGTGCTTATTGATGATATCCCTATGTACTCTCGTACTGAGGAGGATCGTGATGGTCATTTGCGGATTGTGCTTTAGAAGTTGATGGAGAATCAGTTGTATGGCAAGTTAAGAAAATATGAGTTCTGGCCTAGGGAAGTTGTGTTTCTCGGGCATGTTGTGTCGGTCGAAGGGATTCATGTCGATCCGCATAAGGTTGAGGCTGTAACGAGTTGGAAGGCGCCCAAGTCTCTGAGAGAGGTTAGGAGCTTCCTTGGTTTGGCGGGTTACTGCCGAAGATTTGTGGAAGGGTTCTCTAGTTTGGTGGCTCTGTTAACTAAGCTTCTATAGAAGAATGTTTGGTTTGTATGGACGGAAGATAGACAACGAGCTTTTGAATGGTTGAAGGAAGCCTTGATGCGAGCTCCAGTCTTGGTTCAACCAGATCGGGGAAGGAGTTCGTTGTTTATAGTGATGTGTCGTATGTTGGGCTTGGTTGCATGTTGATGCAAGAGGGTAAGGTAGTGGCATACGCATCCAAGAAGTTGAAGGTACATGAACGTAACTACCATACTCACGATCTTGAGCTTGCCGCGGTGGTGTTTGCCTTGAAAGTTTGGAGGCATTACCTCTATGGGGAGAAATGCATGGTTTTCACGAATCATAAGAGTTTGAAGTATTTGATGTCTCAAAAAGAGTTAAACCTAAGACAGCGTAGGTGGTTCGAGTTGTTGAAAGATTATTATCTGGCTATTGAGTACCATCCGGGTAAGGCTAACGTGGTTTCTGATGCTTTGAGCAGGAAGACAGTGGTGGAGTTGAGGGCTATGTTTGCACGTTTGAGTGTGACGCGTGATGGTGGGTTGTTGGCTGAGACACAAGTGAAGCCGTTCTTCTCGCAAATGATCAAGGAGAAGCAACCATATGATGGGAGTTTGGTACCTCATGTGGAAGATATCAGGGATGGGAATCCTATATATTTTCATTTCAATGACGATGGGGTGTTCTGTTTCAATGATCGAATAGTGGTGCTGGAAGACGAAGAATTGAGGCATACTATTTTGACTGAGGCATGCGCTAGTCTTTTTTCTATGCATCCCGGTAGTACTAAAATGTATCGAGGGTTGAAGGATGAGTACTATTGGGTCAGACTGAAGAAGGATGCGGCTAATTTAGTTGCTCGGTGTATGGTTTGTCAATGGGTAAAGGCTGAGCATCAATTTCCTTCAGGGTTGTTGCAGCCGTTGAGAATACTGGAATAGAAGTGGGAAAGAATCACCATGGATTTTGTGTCTGGGCTACCTTTGACGCCGACAAAAAAGTATTCCATCTGGGTGATTGTTTGACCGGCTTACGAAGTGTGCGCATTTTGTGCCAGTGCATACTACGTACACTTTGGACAGGTTGGCTGAATTGTACATTTCAGAGATTGTGCGGTTGCACGGGGTGCCCAAATCTATAGTCTCAAATAGGGATCCGCGGTTCACCGCAAGGTTTTGGGTGAGTTTGCATCGTGCTTTGGGAACCCGGTTGTGTTTCAGTACCCCGTATCATCCTCACTCAGATGGTCAGTCGGAGCACGTAATTCAAGTTCTCGAGGATATGCTGAGGTGTTGTATTATTGAGTAATAGGGAACGTGGGAGAAACAGTTGCTATTGGTGGAGTTTGCTTACAATAACAGTTACCATGCTAGTATACAGATGGCACTTTTTGAAGCGTTGTATGGCAGGAAATGTCGTACGCCTGTGTGTTGGGCAGAAGAGGGGGAAAGTTTGTATCGATGCCTAATATTCTGAAAGGCACAATCGAAAAGGTAAAGTTGATATGTGAGTGCTTAAAAGCAGTTGCAGATCGTCAGAAGTCCTATGCAAATTTGAAGCGTAGGGTTATAGAGTACGCTATAGGTGATAAAGTGTTTTTCAAGGTGTCACCTTAGAAAAAGTGATGTGGTTGGGGCGGAAAGGGAAGCTTAGCCCGCTGTTCATTGGACCATACGAGGTTGTTGAGCGTGTGGGTCATGTTGCATACCGCTTAAGGTTACCTCCGGAATTGGGAAAGATTCATGATGTGTTCCACGTTTCGGTGTTGCGGAGGTATAGGTCGGATCTATCGAATGTTATGCCGGTGGAGGAAATTGGGTTGAGGCCGGACTTATCTTACGATGAAGAACCGGTAGAGATTCTTGATACCAGCAGTAAGGTGTTGCGTGGCAAGACGATTGAGCTCGTTAAGGTGATGTGGAGGCACTATGGTGTTAAGGAGGCCACGTGAGAGCGCAAGTCGGATATGTTGAAACAGTTTCTGCAGCTGTTTCCTCTAGGTAAATTTTGGGGATGAAATTTCTTAAGTGGGGGAGAGTTGTGATGCCCCGGTTTTTGGGCCTAGCAGTTTTGGGAGTTATTAGACGATCTGGTGGACCGAGTTAGAGATTCGAGTCAGATTCGGGACAGTATATTTTTTGGAGAGATAAAAATATGGAAAATAGTTAAAAATCATCTTTTAATATATAAATGATTTTTGGTGGAATCAATTTTGGAAAATGAGTTTTGGAAGTCGGACATTTTGGCTAGTGACCAAAATGCAAGTTTTGAAAACTGTGATTTTCTAGTGACTAAAATAAAAAGGGTCAAATTATTAGAATCTTTAAGAAGCTATTTTACCAATTTGTTTCTGATGGTTTCTCCCTTAATTAGACTTATTTTAACATGTGTTTTATTATTCAATTAAAAGAGATTTTTGGTAAAAAGGTGGTTATTGGTTTTGGAAATAAATTACGTTATTTTTTCTCTCCACTTTTCTCTCCATTCTCTCCTTAGCCAAACACTCAAGTTTTCATCAAATTCCAGAGGTGAGATGATTTCTAACTTGATTTTATGGTTTCAAATTGGTTAACTAAGATTGTTTATACAAAATCTTACATTAATCTTGTGTTTCTTAGCTTTTATCAAATCAATTGAGGGAGAAACTTCACAATAGGGGTAAGGTCCAAGATCTCCTCTATTGTATAGTTTTTACTAAAATTCCCAAGCATTTGATCCTTGATTTTTCTGTTCTAATATGATTTTAATGATTTTTCAATGATTAATTGAGTTAATTGGGGGAAAAGAGTTGATTCACGAATTGAATCTGTTTCCTGGTAATTAAGGATGATTTAATTCATATTGTGGATATTTTATAATTTTGATAAGTTGTTGTTAATGGAATCCTGAAACTCTTGAATCTCTAATTGTTTAGGTTGCTAGATTTGTGTTCTTGGGGTGTTTTGGTGACTGCATGAATGCAGGGGGTGTTAGGTTGATGTGATTCTCTTTTTAGGTGTTGATTGTTGTTAAAAGTGGTGTTAGATTGTTAGTTTGTGGCTGGGATGTGTTTGGGAAGGTTTTGATGATGATTGCAGTTGTTATGGATGGGTAAATCTTGTGAGGATTGTGGAAATCCGAGAGGATTTGTTGTTGCAGTGTCTTGAATGCATTGAGATGCGCTAATCCTTTGTTGTGTTGTGGTCAAAGCAGGGGAAGTTGATCTGGAAGTGTTTGGTGAAGCATTGGAGGCTTTGGACGCTTGATTTTACGTCGGCAAATCGAGGTTTCGCATATCGGTGAGTGAGAATGTGGATTCCAGCTTTGGAATGTTTTAAAGGTGGTTTATGAGAGTTTAAACTTAGCTTGATACGCTGGTTTAAACTTGGAAGTAAGTAAAAGTGGATTTTCTCTCTCAGTCGTGCTAGTGTTAAATGGTTTTATGCACTTGTTTAGTTCACATGTTACTTGTTGTTTAAAGTACTCGATGTACTGTATTTGAGCATTAAATGCTGAAGGATGCACATGGTAAGTGATCATTTTAAGTATGTGGTTTATACTTGTTGTTTAAAGCATGGTTGTTGCTTTGGAAAAATGGTTTGGTTAATGTTTGTTAAAAAACAGTGAGGTAAATGTTAAATGGTTAATTATGTTGGCAAGTGATGTGGTTTTAAAAATTGTTATCGGATATAGTTGGCCGGCCATAGGATTGAGTGCACTATAATAAGTCACCTTGGATGTTGAGGTGTTTAGATTTGTGTACCGAAAAATCCATCCGAGTACCCTAACGATAGAGGGGTTAAACAGTACCAAAAACTCCCGTTAGTGGATTAAGCGTCTAACCGATGAAATGGGTTGGTGTCCCCAAGGGTTGTGTAAGTACCCGGTTGGTAATGTACCGCGATTGTTATTGTATCTCTATTCCGGTTGAGATGGTTTGAAGTGTTGGTTGAACACTTGTTGAATCCGTGTATCCGATGAACTCTTTTGGTATGGGACTTGTTTAATGATCACTTGTAAGCCAATATATTTGTTAATGTATCATTGAGAGGTTTATGTTGTATAATGTGATTTATACATGTTTACTCTTTAAGCTTTGCATATGGTTGTTATGCATGGGAAGTCTTAAATTGAGGTTAGCAATGGGATTTCGCTATTGGTTAATGATACATGTAGCATATGGTTTAATATGTTGGTTTTGAAAGTGTTAAGTGCATGGTTTGTAAGGCATGATGTTTTATATGATGAAAAGTAGAACTTAAAAAGGGATTTTTAGTATGTTTTGGACAATGGTTTTAAATGCATTGATGGTATGTTGTATTTGAGCACTCATCACTAAGCCTAGTGTGCTTACGCTCTCTTTGTCCATCAATGCAGAGAATTAAGGTCTTGGAAGGTAGCAAGAAGCTAGGGGATCCTAGCAAGACTTGGCTAACAAAGTATGTTTGGATTAGACTATAAGAATAAAGGCAATGGGGTACTTGTTTTAGTTTTGGGAGATGTTTTGTTGAACTCCTTGTTTGAGGTGTTTGCCTTGTTGCTCTTGAGTTGTAAATGGCCTTTAAAGTTTGTTTTCGGAGATGGTTTACATTTTGGAATGCTGCTTGGATGAAAACTAGGATGCACGCCTATAGATTACATTTAATGAGTGATGCCATGAAAAGTTGATGATATGCTAGGAATGGTTGAGCCATGATCTTTGAAAACATGTTGGTTATGTATTAGAGGCATGATAGGGTGTTTTGTGTGGTTAAAAAGCATGTTTGATCAGCTAAATCGAACCAGAAATGTACATACATACCGGTACGCTACTTGGTGTTTCGATACAGTTGGGCATCTCCAAGCACAGGGTTTTTATACGGGTGCTAGTCATTCTGATACGCCTAGGCTATTTTGGTCTACGTACCGGTATGGGAGGGGGTGTTCCGGTACAGGTTTTAGCCACTAGAATCTACTTTTTAACCCAAGTCTCGCGTACCGAAACACCACTATCCGTATCGGTACGATCCACAAAGCAACTTCAAAAGTTTTTTTACCGTTGGGTGTACCGGTACGGGGAGCTATTTACCGAATGAGGTGTTTCAAACCGTACTAAAATAGGTTAAACCGTACCGGTACGGGTGGCAGGTAAGTTTGTTATTGTATTGGAAATGAGGTTCTGTTTTCTTACATTTTAGTCCCTAAGTTTTGTATATGCAATTAGATGCCCTTGAGTGATTGGATTGAGCTGAATTTTGAGATGTATGATTGAATCCTAATTAATTAAGGTTGGGTAACATAAATATGAGCTTTAATCCTGTAATTTTCCAGAATTACAATTTGGTCCCTAAATTGCATTTGAGACCAATTGGATGTCAAATCGATGCCCGATTGAGTTGGGTTTTAATCTGCTATCAGCATGAACATGTAGGATAATAATTAAGCATCTAGACAAGATAAAGGAAAAAATGGTCACATTTTGGGGTTTCTTCTCTCGGTAAACCTAATGTGACTCGCTCTGGTCGGTCTAGCAGCTAGGTCGTGTCGAGGGGGTTACAATAGTCCTTTTGCTATGCACCCTTGTAGTACCAAGATGTACCGAGGTCTGAAGGAAGAGTACTATTGGGTGGGTTTGAAAAAGGATGTGGTTGGTTTTGTTGCTAAATGTATGCATGTCAGCGTGTGAAGGCTGAACACCAATTTCCTTCCGTGTTGTTGCAGCCGTTGAAAATTACAGAGTGGAAATGGGAGAGGATCACCATGGATTTTGTGTCAGGGTTGCCTTTGACACTGACTAAAAAGGATTCCATTTGGTTGATTGTTGATAGATTTACGAAGTGTGCACATGTTTTTCTAGTGCATATAAAGTATACTTTGGATAGGTTGGCAGATTTGTATGTTGCTGAAATTGTGAGGTTGCACGGGGTACCCAATTCGATTATTTCAAATAGGGATCCTTGGTTTACAGCAAGGTTTTGGGGATGTTTGCATCAAGCTTTGGGTACTCGCTTGAATTTTAGTAGTTCGTATCATCATCGGACGGATGGCCAATCTGAACGTGTAATTTAGATTTTGGAGGATATGTTGAGATGTTGCATCATTGAGTTCCAAGGAACTTGGGAAGGCAATTGCCTTTGGTTGAGTTTGCGTACAATAATTGCTACCAAACAAGTATAAACATGGCACCGTATGAAGCCTTGTATGGTAGGAGGTGTCGTACACCCTTGTGTTGGGCTGAGGCTGGGGAAAAGTATGCTTCCATGCCTAATGTGTTGAAAGACATGGATGAGAAAGTGAAGATGATTTGCGATCATTTGAAAGTGGCCTCGGATAGGCAGAAGTCCTACGCGGATTTGAAGCGTAGAGAGGTTGAGTGCGTTGTTGGTGAAAAGGTTTTCTTAAAAGTCACACCTTGGAAGAAGGTGTTGTGTTTTGGGCCCAAAGGAAAGTTGATTCCAAGGTTGATTGGACCGTATGACGTGTTGGTACGTATAGGTCATGTGGCTTACCGGTTAAGTTTGCCTCTTGAGTTGGAGAAGATTCATGATATGTTTCATGTATCCATGTTGCGGAGGTATCGTTTGGATCTATCGCATGTGATTCCAGTTGAAGAGGTTGAGTTACAACCGAATTTTTCTTATGATGAGGAACTAGTGGAGATCCTTGGCTCCAGTTTTGGGCCTAGGAGTTTTCTAGGTGGTTTAGACGGTATGACGGATCATATTAGAGGATTCGAGTCAGTTTCAGGATTTAATTTGGAATATATATTTCAGATGAGATAAAATATGGAAAAATAATCTAAAATCATTATCTAGAATGGAAATGATTTTGGTAAAATCAATTTTACAAAAAAGGGTCTCAAAATTGGACATTTTGGTTAGTGACCAAAATGTAAAGTTTTAAAACTATTTTTAGTGACTATTTTGTAAAAGGGTCAAAACTTTGAATCTTTAAGGAGTTATTTACCCAAAGTCTAATATCAGACTTTTTCCCTTAATTGGCTATTTTAAATGATTTTAAAATAATATAAAAAGGCTTGGAGAATTAATTGGATAATTAAAATGCTTTAAACAATTTGACGTAACTAACTTTTCTCAAAAAAGATTTTCTATCCAATTCTCTCCAGCCAAACACTTCTTTTCTCTTCAAAATTCTCAGGTAAAATCTTATTTTAATAAATCCTTTGATTTCAAATGGAATTATAATAATTTCCTAACAAAATCTAATTGGTTTCTCATTATTTTGTTATGTAAATTCATACAATAAGGGGAAAGACAACCATTAAAGGTGAGGTTCATTCTTCTCCTCTAATACAAGGTTCTTTATTGAAATTCACAAGTTATTGATCCTTTACACATGTTTTCTAACTTGATTTGATGTTTTAATTATAGAAGATTTGCTAAATTGAGGTTTAATTGGTTAAATTGGTGGATTTTCGAATAGACTCTGTTTTGCTGAGTTCTTTATTGATTTTAATCATGATTTTGATGTTTAGTAATGTTAATAAGTGGGATTTAACATTGGAATCCCAAAACTATATGAATCTCTAATTTTCTAGGTTGTTAGTTGTGAGTTTTTTGGGGTGTTGTAGTGGTTTAATGAATGTTGGAGGTATAAGGATGTTGTTGTGTTTTTAGATGTTAATTGATGGGTTAAGACGTTATATTGTGGCTGGGTTATGTTTGGAAGATGTTTGATGTTGATTTCGGTTGTGGTGGAGTGAAATTGAGCAGTGGATGTTGAGGATTTATGTTGCTGTGTTATTGAATGCATTTTGATGAATTGAATCCTCTATTTTTTGTGTGGATAAATTAGGGGAAGTTGGTCCTCAAGCTTTAACGATTGTTTCGAAAGCTTTAGAGGCGAGGTTACTGAATCGGCAAGCGAGTATTTGCATGTCGGTGAGTGAGAACGTGTTTTACAGCTTTGCAAAGGTTTGAAAGTTGTGTTTGGGAGTTTAGATCAAGCTTGAAATGCTGGTCTAAGCTCAGAAGTTAGTAAAGGATGAATTCTCTCTCGAACTCGGTTTGGCAATTGGTTTTATGCACTTATTTATATGGTTTAATTGCTCACTATATATGCATGTTTTGAGCATGGTATAATGCTGGAAATTGATTGCATAATGACGTTGATGCCTTTGGAAGTAATGCACGTTTTGTTAATGTTTACGAACATTGGTTAATGCAAGGCTTATTGCATTAGTTAAATGATTTTGGTGATGCATATGAAAAAAGTGAGTTGATGTTAGTAAAATAAATTATATTGGCAAGTGATATGGTTTAAAATGTTATTGGATATTGTTGGCCGGCCATAGGATTGATAGTGCACTATAAAAAAGTCACATTGGATGATGAGGGGTTTTGATTCGGTGTACCGCAAACTCTATCCACGTACCCTAACGGTCGAGGGGTTTAAAAGACCCCTGTTAGTGGGTTATACGCCCAACCGATGTGTGGGGTTGTGAATGTACCCGGTTGTAATGTACCAAAAATTCTGGTTGTGATGGCATGAAGTGTTGGGAACACTTGTTGAATCCGTGTATCCGATGTTATGTTTTGTAAAATGGGTTCTTGTTAATGATCACTTGTGAGCCAATATAATTGATGATGTATCATGAGATGGATTATGTCGTATAATGTGGTGTAAACATTTTTACTCTTTAAGCCTTGCATTGGTAGTATGCATGGGAAAGCTTAAATTTAGGGTAGCAAATGGAATTTTGATGTTGAATCCATGATACATGCTGCATATGGTTTAATATGTTGTTTTGGAAATGTTAAGTGCATGTTAGATAAGGCATGATGTTGAAATGATGATTTAAAAGTGTTTTGGAAAGTGGTTATCAAAAGAATTGTTAAACATTTTAAAATGCATTGATGATTGTTGGTTTTTGAGCCTTCCTCACTAAGCCTAGTGTGCTTACGCTCTCTTTTCCCATCAATGCAGAGAATTAAAAGTCAAGGGTAGCAAGGAAGGAATCCAAGGACTTGTGGCAAAGTATGTTTTTAAAACGTTTTATAGTAGCAATAAGGGCAATGTGTCAAATGTTGTTTTGGGAGAGTTTTGATGAGCTCCCTATTGGTGCAAATTGTAATTGTTGGTTTGGACTTGTAAGTGGTTTAAAGTGCTTGAGATGTGGTTGGATTTATGTTTTGGATTTTTAATAGGGAGCATGCCTATAGACTTTGTGGTTATTTGTGTTAGACTTGTAAGGATTGCTTGAAATGTTGGTATGTTGATGTTTAAGCATGTTTCTATTGTTATATGATGTTTAGTTATGTGTAAAAGTTGTTTGGAGTGAGCCAAAGTGTCATATGTTGGACCTAGAGGTCATTACAGACCCCTACGTACCGGTACGGGTACCCAAGGATCGGTACGTAGGTCCTGTTAAGGCTTAAATCGTTGGAATAAAGCAAAGGGTATCAGTACCCTAGTGATGAGTGCGTAAAAGTACTTTTTTCTTGCCCTTTTTACTCATATTATTGTTAGACTTAGGCTCATTTTAGTTGCATTGATAGGCATTCATGCATACTTTCCTAGTTTCCTTGGTTAATGAGCTTGGTATTACATTTTGTTGGTTTTTGTGGAAAATTCGCTGCTGGTTCGCTCTATTTTGTGCAGGACAGGATTGCTGTGGCAATTGAGGAGAATATTGAAGGAGTTGCCAAAGCTGATGGCCGTGGCATATCTGGATAAAACTGGATAATTCCGCCCATTTTCAGGATGAATACGAAAAGCAAGGGATAATTCCCCAGATTTGGATTTACACGCAGAATTGGATAGGGATAAATGCTCATATTTTGAAGAGTTTCTTGGATATAAAGATAAAAGAGATTAATTATCTCTTATTCAAATTAATTCAAGCTTATTCCTATCCTCATCAATAACAAATGTGATCCCAAACTCTTAGATAAATAGAGATCAAATCGAAGCTTTGAAGGGGAGTCGAATTGGAGGGAGATCGAGCCAAAAGAGATTCACACACCAAAGGAGTTTCATCTCTATTTTATTTCTATTTCGTAATCCCACCATGTCTGGGTTATTTTCCTTGTTATTTCTTCTTACCTAGCCATGAACTAAATTTATTTGGCTTGGGATTATTGGGTTTTTGGTGTTGAGAGATGAATTGTTCTTGTTCTTGGTTTTTAGCTTCAATATAAATTCATTGTTTATCCATTCTTGGTTTTTATTATTGTTTCAAGTGAGCTTGGGAAAGAATCTTGAACGCATCCATTTATCTAGGCTTGAGAGAGCTAGATTCACGAAACGAATTGGATACGGTTTCCATTTAAACAACCGTTGGTGGGAACTAATCCGCCTTAGGGATAAGGAAAGGATTTCAACAGCTAAAAGGAGTGAAGATCGATGTTGTCCACCCAACGTTAACGTAGGGATGTATCACCGAGGCATGCACAATCATCAGTTCTTTGGTTAGGGATAATTCGAAGGCATTGAAGAACACTCCGCTGAACATTGAAGAAGCAACGATTTGTAGCCCAGTTGCCAGGGCAATCACTCTGCATTGACTTGCCACAACAATTAACTTGTTAGGGCAACCACTTGCCAAGAAGATTCCTACTTCTAGCAAACTACTTGCCTTAGCAATTACTTGCCGTACCAACTACAAGCTAAGGCAATTCTTTCGGCAATCAAGCCAATACTCTCGATAACCCGTCCTACTCTCTCAATTCAGTTTCATCTTTCCTTTATTTCAATTCTTTAGATTTACTTTACTTTATCTCAATTCATTATTATTATTTAATTCTTTAAACATTTGCAGTGACTTAAGCAAAGTGGCCCAAACCAATCCCTGAGGAGACGATACTCGATACTTATCATTTATTACTTGCTATGTGTTCACTTGCACCATTTGTGTAGCACTCAAAATACGCAACAAGTTTTTGGTGCCGTTGCTGGGGACGGCAATTGGTGTTAGTTGTTTTTGTTATTGCATTTTTTTTATTTTTACTAACTTTTTTGTTTGTTTTATCAAAAAAATCAGGTGTGCTACAAAGTTAAGGGACATCAACATGTGGGGAAATAAAATTCGATCTATTCGAGAGTTGATGTGGGAAGATAGGAATCAATCCAATCAAGAATTTGTTACACTCACCGATGATTACCTTTACCAACCGAGAAAAGCCCAAAGAGCCTATACCGTGGAAAACTCTTGCGATTGTTGTAGAGAACATCATGTTTTTGAAAATTGCCCTCAAAATCCTGGTGCATATGGCTACATGGAGGACCATAGATGGAACCAGCAGCAAAATCCTTTGTGGTATGAGCAAAAGCTCAATTTTTTTACCATGACAGTTTTGTTGCGGCAACAGACATGCCTTGGCAATGTAGTCCTTATCAGCAACCAAGTTTCTCAGCAACAGATATGCCATGGCAATATAGTCCTCGCCAAGAGCATTCAAATTCCCTAGAGGAAACGTTTCAAGCTTTCATAGCTAGACCTGATTCTCTCCTCGGATTCAATCAATTGCCACCGCAATATGGTAACTTTCAAGAACTATCAAAATCCATGGATGCGAGAATAGCCAAATGGATGTACTCTTGAGAGAAGCAGAAGATCGATCGATGAGATTAACATATGTCTTGGATAATATGCACCAACAGTTCATTCCTAGGGATACTGAAATCCCAAGGCAAGAGGACAAGGAAAAATGCAAAGAGAGCTCTCTAATGTGTGAGAAACAACTAAAACCTCCAAGTCGAGAGCATGCCAATAAGAAAGATTGCCCAACACTTGATGAGCCTAAGCAACAAATTACCACGACAATGATTGAGGAACTTGAACAGAGCAATGCCGCGACAACACTCAGTGAAGCTGAGAACAGCAATGCTACATCAAATTCTGTGGAATCTGATGTCCAAAATGTTACATTGTTGATGCTGAAGAAAGAATTTGAAGATTGCTCTTATCCACTTTTGCCACCACAATTACACGACCACATGCAGGACCAACACGATGGCAATACTATGTTAATGGAATATGAGCAGGTGATGACTGAACCTTTTGAATTCTTTAAAAACTCACCTCATCCATTGAAGCCATTCCTTGAGGAACCAACGCTGATAGATTTGAAGCCATCGAAATCTCTACTGGTGGAGATGTTTAAGAGGCCTAAAGAAAATGGTGTTTGGACTCGTGAAGCTTTTTAGAAAATTGGACATTCCCTTGACTTACATCGAGTTTTGGCAGAAGATTACCACGGTAATTGACTGGCGTAGTAATTGCCATGACAACGAAGGCTACATCCAACCATGACAGATTTCGACGAAAATGAGGTAATCAAATGGTTGGGTGTTGATATAATTTTTCCTATTAATATATCCATGCCTTCAGGAACAGTAGCAATGTGGAAGGTATGCATGGCCTACAAGGGAACACGAAAGAAAGACGCATCCACCAAGGTCGTGCACATGGGAGTGATTGCGATCATAATGGCCCAGCTCTTTTTGGGGAATATTGTCACTCGATGGAGGGTACGGATGGACTATAAGAAGTATTAAAAATGACCCATGTCAAGTTTTCGTTAAGGCAACCATATTCCCTTCAATTTTTTATTTAATTTGATTTTAGTTTTTTTAATAAGATCAGGATGTTGAAAGAAGCCCAGACAGCCAGACTTTTCATGGAAAAAGAACATGCCATAGCAACTGCCTCGATCCCATAAGAACTTTTGAGCCCACTGCTGAATCGATTGGAGCAGATTGAGGCAGAGCATTAGCCCCTGTGGTACTAAATCAACACCTATTAAGAACGTCATATTGGAGGATAATCCAAATTGTAGTTACTTTCCCCAGCAACTAAATCTGGCAATCTTGTGCCAGTTACGAGTGATATTGCCGCGACAACCCCAATCACGCAAAAAGGTAAAAACCAGCTCATTATCCGCAGCGTACTAACACTATTCCTAACTTTTCATATTCCAAAGACACTACCTTTGTACCATTGAATTCCCCACATCCGAATGTACCTTCAAAGACAATATCAAAGCATAAAACTTTACCACTAGACAAACCCGAGAAGGAGGGTGAGCCGGTTGAGGTTGAGGAAATTGTAGATAATGACCATACACCAACTCTGCCACCACCAGCAAGGCGAGGTAGCATACACCTCAAGCAAAAGACCCAAGGGACACTACGAATTCGAGGTGACGACCTCTTCTATTAACTCATTTGCATTTCATTTTTTTTATTTTTTTGTTTATTTTGCATGCATTGAGGACAATGCTTTCTTCGAGTTTGGGGGAAGGATAGTCTTTGTTTGTTTCATGTTTTGTTGCATTTGCATTCATTTGTTTTTAGTTAGTGTCACTTTCCATGATAGTTTGCCTGACTGAACCTATTAATAACCTGTTGTGATATCTGATGATGATTTAATTGCCACGACATTAGGTTAAGAGAACTTTTGACTCTAGGCTTAGCATGGAAAGATGCTTAGGATTTCGTTATGATGTAGCTTTAATAAACACTGTTGTGACTTGCTAATTTAGGAGAACCTAATGAACCTTAGGTAAGGGAATATTAAAAAATGATGAAAAAAATGATGAGCAATGAACCTTAGCTAGAGGTGCCCATCTGGCTCTAGTCTTAAGGATCTTGCAAATGCTAGAGGTGCCCAAAACTAGCTCTAGTATAAAAATAAAAAGAGGAAGAATTACTAGAGGTGCCCGAAACTGGCTCTAGTTAAATCACTTGCCTCAGCAAGTTAATAAAACTAAGGTTTTGCTTGGAACTCCTATGATTAACTTGTACATGACTACACACACACTTCACTTCCATCATACTGAAATTTAAGTAATTTTTCTGTGTTTTGCCTAAAGTCACAAAGGTAATTAAATCTAGTTGCCACGGTTCTGAGGATTGAAGTCAAGTATGCAATTTGTTCATGTTTGGTAAATGACTTGGCATGTGCTTGTTAGTTTTGCATTGCTTGAGGACAAGCAATAGTTCGAGTTTGGGGTGTGATGAGTGCGTAAAAATACTATTTTTCTTACCCTTTTTACTCATATTATTGTTAGACTTAGGCTCATTTTAGTTGCATTGATAGGCATTCATGCATATTTTTCTAGTTTCCTTGGTTAATGAGCTTGGTATTACATTCTGTTGGTTTTTGTGGAAAAATCGCTGATGGTTCTCTCTATTTTGTGCAGGACAGGATTGCAGTGGCAATTGAGGAGAATACTAAAGAAGTTGCCGAAGCTGATTGCCATGGCATATTTGGATAAAACTAGATAATTCTACCCATTTTCAGGATAAATACGAAAAGCAAGGGATAATTCCCCATATTTGGATTTACACGTAGAATTGGATAAAGATAAATGCTCAGATTTGGAGAGTTTCTTGGAGATAAAGATAAAAGTGATTAATTATCTCTTATTCAAATTAATTTAAGCTTATTCCTATCCTCATCAATAACAAATCTGATCGCAAACTCTCATATAAATAGAGATCAAATCGCAGCTTTGAAGGGGAGTTGAATTGGAGGGAGATCAAGCCAAAGGGATTCACGCACCAAAGGAGTTTCATCTCCATCTTATTTCTATTTTGTATTCCCACCATGTCTGGGTTATTTTCTTTGTTATTTCTTCTTACCCAGCCATGAACCAAATTTATTTCGCTTGGGATTATTGGGTTTTTGGTGTTGCAAGATGAATTGTTCTTGTTCTTGGTTTTTAGTTTCAATATAAATTCATTGTTTATCCATTATTGGTTTTTATTATTGTTTCAAGTGAGCTTGGGAAAGAATCTTGAACACATCCATTTATCTAGGCTTGGGAAAGCTAGATTCACGAAAGGAATTGGATACGATTTCCATTTAAACAACCGTTGGTGCAAACTAATCCACCTTAGGGATAAGGAAAGGATTTCAGCAGCTAAAAGGAGTGAAGATCGATGTTGTCCACCTAAGGTTAAAGCAGGGATGTATCACCGAGGCGTGAACAATCATCAGTTCTTCAGTTAGGGATAATTGAAGGCATTGAAGAACACTCTACTGAACATTGAAGAAGCAATGATTTGCAGCCCAGTTGCCATGGCAATCACTCTGCATTGACTTGCCACGGCAATCAACTTGCCAGGGCAACCATTTGCCAAGAAGAGTCCTACTTCTAGCAAACTACTTGCCTTAGCAATTACTTGCCATTGCAACTACAAGACAACACAATTCTTTCGGCAATCACACCAATACTCTCGATAACCCGGCCTACTCTTTCAATTCGATTTCCTCTTTCCTTTATTTCAATTCTTTAGATTTATTTTACTTTATCTCAATTCATTGTTATTATTTAATTCTTTATACATTTGCTGTGACTTAAGCAAAGTGGCCCAAACCAATCCCTGAGGAGACGATACTCGATACTTATCATTTATTACTTGCGACGTGTTCACTTGCACCATTTGCGTAGCACTCAAAATGCGTAACACCTAGCCATCGTATTGGTACGCCTTGAGGAAAATTATGTACTGGTGTTAGTACATGGGTTTGCGTACCAATGTGATCTTTCAATTTTAATAATTTGTATTGATATGCGGGGTATCGTATCAGTATGCTGTTTAGCTACTGGAATTATGAGTTTTGAGATAGCAAAGGGGGGATCGGTACGGGGTCAAGGCCGTATTAGTACGGGTGGGTCAACACACCATATCGATACAGTTATACGTGTATCAATACGAGTAGCCATGATGCTAGTTAGATTGTATTAGTACGGGCTTGCCGGTATCGGTACGCTCTATTGTATTCGTATATGCCAGTTGCTGAAGTTTGGATATTTTACAATCTAGTCCCTGATTGTTATGTATGCAATTGAATGAATTTGAATGTCTGTTTTGAGTTGGAATTTAACATGTTACCATGAAATTGAATTAATTAGGGTTGGGTAATCTAATTACGATAAAGACCCTTTATTTTGCAAGAATTACATTTTGGTCCCTAATATGAATTATTGAGCAATTGAATCCTGTTTCAAAATCTGATTACAATGTGACATTTCTGCTGAAGCATGTTCACTTAGGATAATAATAATATGCATATAGATAAGATAAAAAGGAAAAAGATGGGCTCGGTTTAGGTTATTAGTTTGGATTTGCTTTGGCAAACCTAATGTGACTCTTTTAGTCTGGTTTTAGCTAGGCCAGGCTAAGGGGGTTACATATTCCCCCAAACATAATGCTTGCATTGTCCCCAATCCACAAATGAAATGCAACCATAATTAAAATGCAACTACCATGCAAATGCAATGACAACGTGCTATAAAAATTAAAGATTACAACTACATAAAATGCATGCATACTACAGATAAAAAACTTAAAGTAAACTAACTCAGTACTCCTCTGCCCCTAATGTGTCTACATGAGGTTTCTTCTTCCTCCTCTTTTTTTCCTCATTGCGGCACTTTTTGTCTTTGGAGCACTTTTGCTTTTCCTCCTTAGGCCTTGCGCAGTCCTCGATTTGCTCCTTGGTTGCTGGCTCGACCCCAACATCACGAGTTGGCTCATGTGTTGGAAGTAACACCTTGAGTGGCCCAATGTAAACCACCATTGCCAAAGGGTTAGTTTCCCTTCCTTTAGTTTCATTAGCAGCTTCTACCGATCTAGCTCCATCTAGCTCTAGCTCCGTTTTCTCAGCATTTGCATCCATAACATTGGATGCATAAACAAGTACTTCATTATCAACATTCTTTTCTTCTTCCTCTTTCTCTTTGACCTCTTCAACAATAACTTCATCCTCTTGCATATCCATAGTTGTCTCAGCAATGGCTTCTTTCGCAATAGCAGTTTCTTATCCCCTAATGAATTCATTCTCGAACAATCGATCAATTCGGCTCATACACTACACAAAATCCTTGTTTTCCTCCTTGTCATGTGTATCTTTTTCATTATCATCGTCAGGAACATGTACAATAGGATGAGAGTAGACAAATTAGAAGTAATACCAGGAATTTTAGGAGTGGAATAGGGATTAGAGGACTCAATGCAGAGATAATAGAACTATTTCAAGTCTTGATATAAGTGTAAAACAAATTCTATGCTCGGTCTATATTGTCAATTATGGTAGCAAGTTTCATCAACTTGTTGCTGCTTGCATTGGTCATGTTCTCTACCTCCTGCATTTTGAGCCATGTGTCAGGATCATTGGGTAAATCTTTTTCATTAATTTCTACCTCGACCTTACCCCTCCTTATTTTGCTTTTGGTTGCCGCTTTTGTTGTCGCGTATCTCTACCTCGAATCATCCTTTCTATCGACGCTTCATTTATCGAACCCTTTGTTTTCCATAATTTCTTCTTTGTCATGTGGCACATTCCCTTTCTGTTTGCACAACTGCATTACCAAATATGGGAAGGCTAGAAGTCTCATTTTCCTTGAAGCACAATTTGTCATCTCTTGATGGATGACTGCACCGACATCAATTTTTTGGCCATTCACTATCGAATGTATCATGCATATTTTCTCAAGGGTGACTATTTTGCTCTGAAAAGAAGGCCTTAACCTGCAATTTATAAAATGAAATCAAATTTTTCCTTGGAGGGTTAGGAAACGTATGTGCATTGTAAAATTTCCTTGATTTGACCCCGTCCAAACTACTCCCTCTACACATAAATCCTTCACCAACAAGTCAAGTTTGTCATCAGTGACATCATTAAAATTCTGATTGTTCAACTTTGTCCACCTTGGTATTATACAGCTCATTGATTGTTGTAGCACTCCATGGAATTAAACCCTCTCAGCCAAAAACTAATTTCAATTCAGGATCATAGAGATTAGAGTAAAACTCTCTTACCATAGACGGGTTGTAATTTCCAGGAAGGTTGCAAAATTTCCATCATTTTTGTGTGGAGATGGTCTTGCAGATTTGTTTTCCCGGTTCTTGCCGTGGCGACTGGAGAATACTCTATTCCAGGTGATTGCTCCGCTTCAAATTTTTTTCCAAGTAACATTTCTCAGCCATTATGGTCATAAAAATCTCTGGCTCTCTCTTCTTCATTTGTGAAGATGATTCAGCATCTCGAGTTACTGTAGCAGAAGTCTGATGCTCTTTAACAGACTTGGCATTTTTCTTTATAGAACCTCTTGTTTTGGCCATTGTTGTGTAAGAAAAGATGGTTAACAGTTGAAAAGGTGTAAAATTGGGGAAGAAATAATAATAATAAAAATAGATGCTTGGAATCTATGGAGTATATACAGAAAAGAGATGTTTATAGTGAGTGAAAGAAGATGGAAAGGCATGATTTTTTTATCTGATGCGATTAATCAGAGGGGCATAAAGTTGTAGCCATAAATTGTATCGCCCCAAATTTGGGCCTAGATGTTAGCTAGATCTATTAGACATTTCAGGGGAACCAGATTAGGTGATTCCAGCTAGTTTTAGGTATTAATTCATAATAAATTGTTTTTGGCTAAAATAAAATATGGAAAATATTAGAAAATGTTTAATTAATATTGTAAGGGTTTTGAGAAACTCAATTTGACGAAATAAAATTAGATTTTGGGACATTTTAGTCTGGTGACTAAAATGTATAGTTTTCAAAACTATTTTGGTGACTAAATCGTAAAAGGGTCAAAACTTATAATCTTTAAGGAGCTAATCTACCAAAGTTTTTAATCAAAATTTTCCCTTAATTTAGGATATTTTTAAAAGTTTTAAAATGGTAATTACATAAAAATAATATAGATTTGATTAAAAAGATTTTTAATAGCCAAATTCATTTTCTTAAGTAACTACTTTTGCTCTGAACTTTTCTCACAACTTTCTCTGTAGCTAAACTATCAATTTTACTCTAAAATTCTTAGGAATCATTCCTTTTTGATTTCATCTTGATTTCTTAATTGATTCCTTTGACTTTTACACCAAATCCTATTTGCTTTCTTGGAGATTTCACTCAAATCTTGCCAATTAAGGGGGAAATCAGCAATTAGAGGTGATTTTCGTTTCTCTCCTCTAATTAAAGGTTCTTTACTGAAATTACCAAGTTCTTGATCCTTTATAATCAATTTTTGTTATGTGTTAATGATTTGATCATGGTTAAAAGGTTTTAATTGAGTTTTGATAAGGAATTTGATAAATCTTGATAATGGATCTGATTTATGTTGATTTTAATTGATTTAGATCACATGTAATGTATGTTTTAATGTTATGAGAAGAGATTAGTACAAGGAATCCCAAAACTAAGTGAATTGCTAATTTTCTAGGTTGTAAATAGATATATATTTTGAGGTAATCTTGGTGTTGAAAGGTTGCTGGAGATATAAGCTTGATATATTGTTTTTTTCGGATGTTAATTGATGATGTTAAGATGTTAAACTAGTTAGGTTATGGCAGGGCTTTGTTTAGGTTGATTTTGGTGATGTTTCCAGTTGTGTTAAGGAAGCGTTTGATGGTTTTTAGTGAGGCAAAGCTGGGAAGATGTGTCGCTGGGTCTAGAGATGCAGTGGAATTCATTAATCCAATGTTTTTATGTGGGTAAAATAGGGGAGATGGATCCTTCATCTTTTGGAGAGGCTCCGGAGGCTTTAGAAGCTTGATTTTGCATCAGCAAGTGGAGCGTTGTGTTGTCGGTGAGTGGAAATGTGGTTTACTTCTTTATAGAGGTTTGGAAGTGATATTGGGAGTTTAGATTAAGTTTGAAACACTTTTCTAAGCTCGAAAGTAAGTATCAGATGCTCTCGCTCTCATTTCAGTTTCGTAAAATACAATCTTATGCACATGAATATGGTTTGGATTACCTACTGTTATATGCATGTTTTGAAATGAAATATGTTGTAAATGATCATATGTTTATGATGTATGAGTTGGGCAAATGATTTATGAAAAGGATTTTTAGAATGGGAAATGCATGGTTTATTACATTGAAGATTATTTGGTTTGATGCATATGTAAAACAGTCAGGTAATGTGGTTTAATAAAATATATTGGCAAGTGGCAATGATTAAATATTATCGGATATAGTTGGCATGCCAGATGGTTTAAAGTGCACGATAATAAGTTGCCTTATGTGTGTTGAGGGGCAAGAGTGTGTCATGCTCCACCATGAGAACCGTAGTGGTCGAGGGGTCAACAGTGTGCCAATTCTCACTCTGGTGGATTTATACATCGTAACAATTGAGGGGCAATAGTACCATGCTCCAGTTTGAGGATGTATTTGAAGTTGTCGAAGGAACCACTTGGGAAATCCGTGTATCCGATGTGTTTTTATAAATAGAATGAAATGGTTTTGGGTCACTTGAATGCCAATATATGATTTAATGTATCATGATTAATGAATTATGTTTTGTATAATACGATTTATACATATGGTGCTCTTTAAGCTTGCTATTTTGATGTTTTAGCATGAGAAAGCTTAAATTGAGATTTATGCTAGAAATCCATGATACATGTGATGCAAAAGTTTAAAAGTGCATGTTTTTGGAAAGAGAATAGAAGCATGAGATGTTTTGGCATGACGTTTAATACTTGTTTGAAAACAAATGGTTTTAAATGCATTGATGAGTGTTTTTGAGATTCCCTCACTAAGCTTTATAAGCTTATGCTCTCCTTTGTATCAATGCAGAAAAGTGAGCATTTCGGACAACGAGCAAGCAAGAAGTAATTGAAGGGCGAAGCTATTTCAAGTATGGTTTTATAAATACTTTGTAGTAATAAGAGGCAATGTGACCAAGTTGTAATTGGGAGGGTTTATTTGGTTACTCCCTGTCTGGACTTGTTTCTTTTGGTATTTTGGACTTGTATGATGCTTTGAGTCTTGCTTTGAGGGGTTGGGATGTGATTTGCATGCTTGGGTAAAGATTATGCCGATATGATCTTTGATTAGATTTGCTATGGTTCGAATGATCCTCTATCATGCCTATTTTATTATGGAAATGTTGCTAGACTTGCTATATGATGTTTGTAAGATGTCTGAAGTATGTTAGACTAAGCCAAAGTATCATATGTTCGACCAAGAGGTCATTATAGACCAGGCCGTACTGGTATGGGTCCTCAGGGATCGGTAATTTGGGTCTCTCTCAGCTCAAATCTGTGCAAAATTTCATAGGTATCGATACGCCTAACACCGTATCAGTACGTGTAGCAAAAAGTTACACTTGGTGTCGGTACACGGGTAACCGTATCGGTATGCCCTTTAGCTACTAGAATCCTCTATTTTTAATATTGAACAACCGTATCGGTAAGCTTGAGGACCGTATCAATATCCTTTGCAAAATACACCGGTATCGATATGGGCAAGGGGTGTATCGGTATGCTGTCTGTTATTTTTTGTAATATGCTTTCTGAAGTTTGAATCTTTACAGTTTAGTCCTTGTTTCTTGATCATGCAATTAAATGAGTTTGGATGATTATTTTAAGTTGAAATTTAACTGGTATGCATATAACTTGATTAATTAAGGTTTGGTAACTATTGACTTATGTAAGTCCTCTTATTTTTCTAAAATTACAATTTAGTCCTTGGAGTGCATTCTCGACCAATTGGATGTCAATTCGATGCCCGATTTAATTATAAATTTTATCTCTGCCAGCATGATCACCCTATGACATAATTATGCATTTAGAAAAGATAAAAGGAGAAAAAAATTAACCATCTTCTAAGTAAATCATTCAGGTTTGTATCGATAAACCCAATGTAGCTCGTTCGATTCAGTCTGGCATGTAGGTTGGGTCAAGGGGGTTACATTTGGTGGTATCAGAGTCAGGTTATGATTGTTGGTAGGTGGGTTATGGTTGTGTGAGGCATTGTTGTTGTGTTAATCTATTTCGTAGCTGCACGGTGTATGATTTTCTATTTCTATGTTTGGAATGTTTTATGTTAGGGTAAAAGCTTGGGGACACATTGCCTTATTACTACGAGTGTAAAATGATTTTTATTTTGAAACATGAGCATCTTGGATTCTTTCTTCAAGCTGGCCTAATTGTTCTGTTTTGTTTCATTATCATGCTTTAAACATATTTTTGAGAAATGGGACCAAGACGAGAGAAGAAAGCTCATATGGGTAGTGTTGTGGATGGGCATAACGATGAGTTACCTCTTCCTCCATTAATTCCTCTTGTTGGTGTTGGAGTTGAGGGTGGTGTGCCTCAGGTATCGCAAGGATCAGTTTTTGGGATGTGACACCATTGATCGAGGAGATGACTGGAGCGTTTCAGGCAGCTATGGTTGGAGTGCAAGTACTTGCACCAGCACCTGTGGCAACTATAAATACAGGACATTCGTTGATGCATTTGTGCAGTTTGGGAGGTACCGAGTTTAGGGGTTTAGCTCCAGAGGTAGCTGAGGAGCGGTTCGCAAGTACCAAGAGGATTCTTGGACAGATCGAGTGTACGGAAGTTTGTAAGTTGGGCTACATAGTATCTTTGTGTAACGCCCCAATTTTGGGCCTAGGAGTTTTCTAGGTTGATTAGACATTCTGATGGATCGGATTAGAGGATTCGAGTTAGTTTCAGGATTAATTTGAAATAAATATTTTTGAGTGAGAGAAAATGGAAAAATATCCTAAAATCATTCTTTGGTATGTAGATGATTTTGGTAAATTCAATTTTACAAAAAGAAGTTTCGAAAAGTGACATTTTGGGATAGTGAACAAATTTAAAGTTTTAAAACTGTTTTTAGTGACTGTTTTATAAAAGGGTCAATACTTAGAATCTTTATGGAGCTATTTGGCCAAAGTCTAATATCAAAATTTTCACCTTAATGGGATATTTTAAAAAGGTTTTAAAAGAGTTTAATAGGCTTGGAGAATTAATTCTATAATTAATTCCTAAAACCATTTTACATAACTAACCTTCTTTAAAAGATTTTCTCTCAAATTCTCTCCGGCCAAACACTCTTTTCTGCTTCAATTTTTTCAAAGTAACTACTTGATTTCAACATTCTTTTATTTCCAACTGAGTTCTTAATGATTTCCTAACAAAACCTAATTGATTTGATCTTGTTTTCTCAAGAAAACTTATCCAATTAAGGGGGGAGCCAAGGTTAGAGGTGAACTTCGTTCTTCTCCTCTAATATAAGGGTCTTTACTAAAATTCCCTAGTTATTGATCCTTTACATATGATTTCTAATGAGTTTTAATGATTTAACTATGGACAATGGTTAAATCAAGGTTTAATTGATGTATTTGATTGATCTTCGTTATGGATCTGTTTTGTTGGGTTCTTGTTTTGATTAGAACATGATATTGATTTTTTATAATGTTAATAAGTTGATTTTAACATTGGAATCCCAAAACTAGGTGAATCTCTAATTTTCTAGGTTGCAAGTTGTTAGCTTTTGAGGAGTTATGGATGTTTAATGAATGTTGGAGTTATAAGGATGATGTAAATGTGTTTTTGGATGTTAATTGATGTTAATTGAAGGTTGATATTTGTTGTTTGTCGCTGGGCTATGTTTGTAGTTGTTTTGGTATTGTTTTCGGTTGTTGTGGTTGGGTAATTGAGTGGAGATTGTTGATGTTTGGTATAGGATGTTGTTTCTAGGTTTTGAATGCATTTTAAAGCATTTAATCCTCTATTTTGTTGTGGAAAAAGCACGAGAGGTTGGACCTCAAGCTTGAACGTGAGTTTCGAAAGCTTTGGAGGAGTAATTATTGTGTCAGCAAGTGAGGTTTTATGTAGTCAGTGAGTGAGAACGTGATTTATAGCTTTTCAAAGGTTTGGAAGTTGTGTTTGGGAGTTTAGATTAAACTTGAAATGGTGGTCTAAGCTTAAAGGATGATTTCTCTCTCGATCTCGGTTTGGCAATTGGTTTTGATACACTTGTTTTGATAATTTGATTTCTCATTGTTATATGCATGATTTGAGCATGGTTTAATGTTGGAAAATGTTTATAAAATGATGATGATGCATTTGGAGGCATTGCATGATCTGGATAATGTTTTTTAACATTGGTTAATGAATGGTTGATGCATTGGATATGCCATTTTGACTGATGCATATGAAAACTGTGAGTTAATGTTAATGGAACGAATTATATTGGCAAGTGATGTGGTTTATAAATGTTATCAGATATAGTTGGTGGGCCATAGGATTGATAGTGCCCTATAATAAGTCGCCTTGGATGTTGAGGGGTTTATGTGTACCGAAAAATCCGTCCAAGTACCCTAACGGTTAAAGGGTTATATGGTATTGAAGACTACCATTAGTGGATTATACATCTAAGCGATGAGTGGTGTTGAGGGGTTGATGTGTACCGAAAATGCCATCACATGTACCACAATGGTAGAGGGGTTTATGTGTACCGAAAATTCCTGTTGGTGGACCTTGGGTGATTCTTATTAAGATTGTATTAAGTGTTGAGAGGACACTTGTTGAATCCGTGTATCCGATGTTATATCATAAAAAGTGGAACTTGGTTGATGATTACTTGTAAGCCAATATAATTCATAATGTATCATGTTGATGGGTTTTGGTTGTATAATGTTGGTTTATACATGATTTACTCTTTAATCCTTGCATTTGGTAGTTATGCATAGGAAATCCTAAATTGAGGGTAGAAAATGGGATTTTGTTGTTAGATCCATGATACTTCCTGCACATGGTTTAATATGCATGTTTTGGAAATGTAAGTGCATGGTTTACAAGGCATGATAATGTTGATGATGTTTTGTAAGTTGTTTTAAAGTGATTTTCAAAGTGGATTGTTAACTGGTTTTAAATGCACTGATGGTGGTTTGTTTTAGAGCACTCCTCACTAAGCATAGTGTGCTTACGCTCTCTTTTTCCATCAATGTTGAGAATTAAAGGTTAGAGGCAGCAAGCAAGCGAAGGAAATTCCAAAGACTTGAGTTTACAAAAGTATGGTTTCAATTTAGACTTGTAGTAATAAAGGCAATGTGGTCAAATATTGTTGGGAGGGTTGTTTGCTGAACTCCCTATTTGATCAAGTTTTAAAAGTCATTTTGGATTTGTATGACGCTTAAAATGCTTGTTGTTGCTTGGGATTTATGTTTTGGATGTTGAGTAGGGAGCATGCCTATAGATGTTGTGAATGTTTGTGTTAGGCTTGTTAGAATTGCTTAAAATGCTTCTATGATTGTGTCAAGCATGATTTTGGTGATGTATGGTGTTTAGGTAAGGATTGGTATTGGTTAAAGTGAGCCAAAGTGTCATACTTTGGACCCAGAGGTCATTACAGGCCTTTACGTACCGATAAGAGTCCCCTAGTTTCGGTACGCAGGGTCTGGGAAGGCTCAGATCATCAAAAATTAACAATAAGTATCGGTACGCTAGCCACCATATCGGTACGTCTAGAAGGAATTTTATATTGGTGTTAGGACATAGGCTCCCGTACCGGCACGCCTCTTTGCTACTGGAATTTGGATTTTAAAATATTTTCTTAAGGGATTAATACGAGTATTACCGTATAGGTATGGGTTGTCTTGCACACCGTATCAATACGGGCTAATGTATATTGGTACGAGTAGCTGTTAAGTTCGTTATGTCGTATCGGTATGGGCTAGCTCGTATCGGTATGCAATGTTGTTTTCTTGTGTTTTGCCTGCTGAGGTATGAAACTGTACAATTTTGTCCTGTATTGTTATGTATGTAATTAAATGAGCTTGGATGTTTATTTTAAGCTGGAATTTGACATGTGAGCATGAAATTAGATTAATTAAGGATTGGTAACTTGGTTTTAAAATAATTCCATGTAATTTTTGGAAATTATGTTTGGTCCCCGAGGTGCATGTCTGAGCAATTAAACTCTGTTTTAGAATCTGATCACAATGTAACGTATCTGCTAATGCATGTTCACCTTAGGATTTATATTGATGCATTTAGATAAGATAAAAATAAAAAAAATTGGACCTAGTTTAGGTTTGCTTTGACAAACCTAATTTGACCTTTTTAGCTTAGTTTCGGCTAGGCCAGGTTAAGGGAGTTATATTTATTGGTATCAGAGCCAGGTTTACAAAAATTGGGATGTTGTTGATGATTGTTCACTGTTGTTTGCTATACACAGTGGTTGTTTACATGTATGGTGGTTGATATATGTCATGTCGGGGTAAATTTTAGGGACACATTGCCTTATTACTACAGTTATAAAATGATTTCGGTTTGAAATGGAAGTCTTGGATCCTTGCTTGAACTTACCCTGATTATCTTTGTTTGGTGTAATTATCATGCCTTAGATACAAATTTACATGATGCCACCAAGGAGAGAATTGCGATCGAGCATGATTGCTGCTATCGGAGGGTAGGGAGTTAAGGGTGAGATAGTACATCCTGAGGGGTTGCCACCTCCTCTGCCTAATCCACCAGATGAAGGGAAGAAAGTACCACCTGCATCACCTAGTCTGGTGTATGGTGATATGACGCCTTTGGTACAGGCGATGACTAAAGCATTTCAGGCTGCGATGGCTGGAGTTCATGTACCCGCACTGGCTCCGACTGATGTTGTTAATCCAGGGTTGTTGTTAGAGCATTTGCGCAGTTTAGGAGGAGTTGAGTTCAAAGGGATGGCATCTGAGATATCCGAGGAGTGGTTTGCCAGTACGGATCGAATTTTGGATCAGATATGGTACTATAATACCCGTAAGCTAGGATGTATAGTGTCCCTGTTGCAGGTTGATGCTTACAGTTGGTGGATTGTTGTGATCACAGGCATGTAACCAGGTGATGTGATATAGGAGTTCTTTCAGGCTACCTTCAGAAAGAAGTATATGGGAGTTATATACTTGGATGAGAAGAAACATGAGTTTATGTCCTTGGTTCAAGGCAGTATGACAGTATTTGAGTAAGAGGTACAATTTGTGAGGCTAAGTCAGTATGCGCCTGACTTGGTGCCGAATAAGAGGCATCGCTGTGAATGATTTCGCTACGGGTTTGTACAGGATGTTAAGGCATATATGTTGGTCACTGACTACACGAATATTGATGTGCTGGTTGCACAGGAAAAGGACATTGAGCAGAGTCTAGGTATATCTCTTCGTCTAGGAGGTTCTGGCTCTGGGAAAAGAGCTGCAAAATTTGGTTCCGGTGGTGGTCAGTCTAAGAGACACCATGATAGGAGGAATAACACTGATGTGATAGTAGGTACTTTTACCTTACAGTCTACATCATTACTTTCTCTGATAGATTTTGGTTATACACATTCATATATTTTGCATGAGTATGCACATTTGCTTGATATACCGGTAGAAATGTTAGATGTGGGTATGCAAGCAACAAGTTCTTTTGGAGAGACGATTATTACGAGGAGGTTGTATAGAAGATGTCCATTGATGGTTCAAGGTCACGTGTTTGCGACTGATTTGATGGAACTGCCATTCCATGGTTTTGATGTGATCTTGGGTATAGATTGGTTGACTGAGCATGGGGTTGTGGTCAAATTTGTAACCAAACGAGTTTTGTTGAAACTTGCCAATGATTATAAAGTGGTGATTGTGGGTGAGAATGTTAAGTTCTTATCCAATGGTATCGGCTTTGGAAGCGTAGAAATGTTGAAGTGTGGGCGTTAGGCATATCTAGCTTATGTTATGAACTCAAATATGGAAGAAGTGTAGACTAAGTATATCCGTACTGTTTGTGATTTTTTGGGGTGTTTTTGGAGGAGTTGTCTGGGTTGCCGCCGGATAGAGAGGTAGAGTTTTGTATTGAGACGTATGTTGATACGACTTCGGTGTCGATTTCACCATATCACATGGCACAAAAGGAGTTGAAGACGCAACTTCAGGAATTGTTGGACTATGGTTTCATCTGACCTAGTATATTACCATGGGGAGCACCGATGTTGTTTGTGAAAAAGAATGATGGAACTTTGAGGATGTGCATTGATTATCGACAACTAAACAAGTTGACAATTAAAAATAAGTATCCTTTGCCATGAATTAATGACTTGTTTGATCAATTCTGGGGTGCTACGATGTTTTCTAAGATTGATTTGAGATCTAGATATTATTAGTTGAAGGTTAAGGATAAAGATGTACTGAAGACTGCTTTTTGTACGAGGTACAGGCACTATAAGTTTTTGGTGATGCCGTTTGGGTTGACGAATACGCCTGCAGCATTCATGGACATGATGAATCGGGTGTTCCATGAATTCTTGGATCAGTTTGTAGTAGTGTTCATTGATGATATTCTTGTGTACTCTTGTACTGAGGAGGATCATGATCGACACTTGCAAATTCTGTTGCAAACCTTCTTGGATAATCAGCTTTATACTAAATTGAGCAAGTGTGTGTTTTGGATTAAAGAAGTGGTCTTTCTTGGTGATGTTGTTTCGGAAAAAAGTATACGGGTGGATCCGTAAAAGGTTGAAACAGCTGTGAATTGGAAGCAACCAAAGTCGGTGACAGAGGTTTGTAGTTTCTTGGTGTTGGCAGGTTATTATCGACACTTTGTGGATGGGTTCTCAAGGGTTGTTGTTCCATTGACCAAGTTATTACAAAAGGTGCATTTTGAATGGACAAAGGCTAGGCAACAAGCTTTTGAGAAGTTGAAGGAAGCTTTGACACAAGCTCCGATCTTGATTCAACGTAAGTCAAGAAAAGAGTTTGTGGTCTATAGCGATGCATCTTATGTGGGGTTAGGTGTGTGTTGATGCAAGAAGGGAAAGTTGTAGCTTACACATCTAGGCAGTTAAAGGTGCGCGAGCGCAATTATCCTACGCATGATCTAGAGCTTGCCGCGATGGTGTTTGCGCTTAAGATTTGGAGGCATTATCTTTATGGTGAGAAACGTATTGTGTACACAGATCATAAGAGTTTGAGGCATTATCTTTTATGGTGAGAAGTGTATTGTGTACAAAAATCATAAGAGTTTGAAGTATTTGATGTCGCAAAAGGAGTTGAATCTTCGGTAATGTAGATGGTTGAAGTTACTCAAGGATTATGATTTGACAATCGAGCATCATCCAGGCAAGACGAATGTTGTGGACGATGCTTTGAGTAGAAAAGTGATTATTGAGTTGAGGGCCATGTTTGCGAGGTTGAGTGTAACACGTGATGGAGGTTTGTTGGCCAAATTGCAAGTGAAGTCGTCTTTGTCGCAGTTTATTAAAGAGAAGCAACCTTATGATGAGGCATTGGTACCGCATGTTAAGGATATCATGGATGGAAATCCTATGGATTTTCACTTTAGTGATGGTGAAGTGTTATGTTTCAAGGATCGGATAGTGGTGCCTAGTGATGATGAGTTGAGGCAAACTATTTTGACCGAAGCTCATGCTAGTCCCTTTGCTATGCATCTTGGTAGTACCAAGATGTATCAAGATCGAAAGGAGGGGTACTATTTGGTGGGTTTGAAAAAGGATGTGGCTGATTTTGTTGCTAGATGCATAGTGTGTCAGCGTGTTAAGACTGAACATTTGTTTCCTTCTGGGTTGTTGCAATCGTTGAAGATTTTGAAGTGGAAATGGGAGAGGATCACCATGGATTTCATGTCGGGTTACCTTTGAAACCGACTAAAAAGGATTCCATTTGGGTGATTGTTGACCGGTTTACGAAGTGTGCACATTTTCTGCCAGTGCATACGACGTATACCTTGGATAAGTTGGCGGATCTTTATATTGCTGAAATTGTGAGGTTGCACAGAGTGCCCAAGTCAATTGTTTTGTATAGGGATCTGCAGTTTACGTCAAGGTTTTAGGAGTGCTTGCATCGAGCTTTGGGTACTCGCTTGAATTTCATTACTTTGTATCATCCTCAAACGGATGGTCAGTCTAAGCGTGTGATTCAGATCTTGGAGGATATGTTGAGGTGTTGTATCATTTAATTCCAAGGAATGTGAGAAAGACAATTACCTTTGGTGGAGTTTGCGTAAAATAATAGTTACCAGGAAAGTATAAAGATGGTACCGTATGAAGCCTTGTATGGTAGGAAGCGCCATATGCCTTTGTGTTGGGCTGAGGCTGGGGAAAAGTATGTTTCCATGCCTGATGTGTTAAAAGATACAGATGAAAAGGTGAAGCTCATTTGTGATATTTGAAAGCATCCTTGGATAGGCAGAAATCCTACACGGATTTGAAGGATAGAGAAGTTGAGTAAGCGGTTGGTGAAAAGGTTTTCTTGAAAGTCTCACCTTGGAAGAAGGTGTTGCGCTTTGGGTGCAAAGAAAAGTTAAGCCCGAGGTTTATTGGACCGTATGAGGTGTTGGAACGAGTAGTCCTGGTGGCTTACCGGTTGAGTTTGCCTCTTTTACTGGAGAAGATTCATGATGTGTTCTATATATCCATGTTGCAAAGGAATCGTTCAGATCCGTCGCATGTGATACCTGTGGAGGATGCTGAGTTGCAACCAGATTTATTCTATGATGAGAAACCAGTGGAGATTCTTGACTCCAGTAGTAAAGTTCTTCGTGGCAAGCCGATTGATCATGTTAAGGTGTTGTGGCGACATTGCGTGTTGAGAAGGCCACGTGGGAGAGTAAGTCAGACATGAAAAAGCAAATCTACATTTTTTTCCATTAGGTAAATTTAGAGGACAAAATTTCTCAAGTGGGGGAGAGTTGTAACACCCCGTTTTTTGGCCTAGGAGTTTTCTAAGTTGATTAGACGGTCCGATGGATCAGATTAAAGGATTCGAGTCAGTTTTGGGATTAATTTGAAATAAATATTTATGAGTGAGAGAAAAATGGAAAATATCCTAAAATCATTATTTGGTATGTAGATGATTTTGGTCAAATTAGTTTTACAAAAAGAAGTTTCGAAAAGTGACATTTTGGGACAGTGACCAAATTGTAAAGTTTTAAAACTATTTTTAGTGACTGTTTTGTAAAAGGGTTAAAACTTAGAATCTTTAAGGAGCTATTTGGCCAAATTCTAATATCAGACTTTTTACCTTAATGGGATATTTTTAAAAAGGTTTTAAAGGAGTTTAAATAGGCTTGGAGAATTTAGTTCGGTTTTGGCTGGGCTTTGATTAGGTTGAGTTTGGTGATGCTTTCGGATGTTTTAAGGAAGCGATTGATGTTTTTAGTGAGGCAAAGTTGAGGAGTTCTATTGTTGAGTTTAGAGATGCATGGAAATGCATTAATCCTCTGTTTTTGTGTCGAAAAAGCAAGGGAGAGTGATCCTACATCTTTTAGAGAGGTTCTGGAGGCTTCGAAAGCTTGATTCTTGCATCGGCAAGTGGAGAGTTTGGTTTTCGATGAGTGGAAACATGATTTACTGCTTTTAAAAGGTTTGAAGATTGTTATTGGGAGTTTAGATTAAGTTTGAAACACTTGTCTAAGCTCGAAAGTAAGTATTGGTTGATCTTGCTCTCATTTTCTGTTTCGCAAAATACAATCTCATGCACATGTTTATGGTTTTGATTACTTACTGTTATATGCATGTTTTAGAAATGAAAGTTGCTGCAAATGATCATATATGTTGATTATTGAGAATGACAAATGGTTTATGAAAAGAATTTTGAGAATGCTAGAATATATGATTTAATGTATTGGAAATTGGTTTGATTTGATGCATATGTAAAACAGTAAGGTAATGTTGTTTTATAGAGTATATTGGCAAGTGGTTTAGATTGAAAGTTATCAGATATAGTTGGCTATCCTCATGTGTGTCGAGGGGTCAAGAGTGTGCCATACTCCACCATGAGAACCGCAGCGGTCGAGGGGTCAAGAGTGTACCAATTCTCCCGATGGTAGATTTATACATCAGAACCGTTAAGGGCTGCTCCGGTTCGAGGATGTATATGAAGTGGTCGAAGGAACCACTTGGGAAATCCCTGTATCCGATGTGTTTTTATAAATAGATTTGAAATGGTTTTTGAGTCACTTGAATGCCAATATATAATATAATGTATCATGAGAAATGGATTATATTTTGTATAATATGGTTTATACATGAGATGCTCTTTAAGCTTGCTATTTAGAGATTTTGGCATGAGAAAGCTTAAATTGAGGTTTATACTAGAAATCCATGATACATGTGTTGCAAATGCTAAAAGTGCCTATTTGTCAATGTTTTAGAAGCATGAGATGTATCGACATGAGCTATAATACTTATTTGAAAGTAAAATGGTTTTAAAAGCATTGATGATGTTTTTGAGATTCCCTCACTAGGCTTCATAAGCTTACACTCTTTTTTCTCATCGGTGCAGAGATATAGACCTTTTTGGACAGCAAGCAAGGGAAATCCAAGTGAAAAGTAATTTCAAGTATGGCTTTACAAATACTATGTAGTAATAAGAGGCAATGTGACCAAGTTGTAATTGGGAGGGATGTTTTGGTTACTCCCTGGTTTGGACAAGTTACATTTGATGTTTTGGACTTGTATGATGCTTTATAACTTGCTTTGAGGGGTTGAGACGTGTTTTGCATGCTTGGGTAGAGATCATGCCTATAGGATCTTGGTTTGGATATGCTATGATGTGAATGATCCTCTACCATGCTTATATGATTTTGGAAATGTTGCTTGAAATGTCATAAGATGATTAGGTAACATTTGGAGTATGTTAGATTGAGCCAAAGTGTCATATGTTTGACCAAGAGGTCATTACAGACCTCAAGGATTGGTACGCGGGTCCTGTCTTGGCTCAATCTTGTGCAAAAATGCATAGGCATATCGGTACGCCTTATGGCTATATCGTTATGCGAGGCTGGAAATTAAGCCAGGTGTTGGTACATGGGCAAACGTATCAGTACGCCCTTTAGCCACTGAAAATCTCTATTTCAAAAATGAATACCTGTATCGGTATGGTTGAGGACCATATCAATATGCCTTTGTAAATTACGTCCTTTGCAATACGGATTGGGGTCGTACCGGTATGCAGGTAGTTATTTCTGGTAAAATACTTTCTGAAGTTTGAATCTTTGCAGTTTAGTCCCTATTTCTTGATCATGCAATTAAATATGTTTAGATTATTATCGTAAATTGAAATTTAATCAGTATGTACGAAACTTGACTAATTAAGGATTGGTCACTTTAATTTTAATTCCTCTTAATTTTCAAAAATTGCAATTTGGTCCCTAAAGTACAATCTGGTTCAATTGGATGTTAATTCGACGCCCGATTGAGTTGTAAATTTCACCGCAGCTAGCATGATCACCTTAGGAATTAATTATGAATTTAGATAACATAAAATGAAAAAAAGAACTATTTTCTAATTAATTTGTTCGAGTTTGTCTTAGCAAACCCAATATAGCTCGCTCGGTTCGGTCTGGCGACTAGACCGAGTCAAAGGGTTACATGCTTGATTTGAGCATGGTTTAATGCTGGAAATGGTTATATAATGATGATGATGCATTTGGAAGTAATGCATGTTTTGATATTTTTTTGAACATTGGTTAATGCATGGTTGAATGCATTGGATAAATGGTTTTGAATGATGCATACGAAAACAATGAGTTAATGTTAATGAAATGAATTATATTGGCAATTGATTTGGTTTAAAATGTTATCGGATATAGTTGGTCGGCTATAGGATTGATAGTGCACTATAAAAAGTTACCTTGGATGTTGAGGGGTTTATATGTACCGAAAACTCCATCCAAGTACCCTAGTGGTTTAGGGGTTATAAGGTATTGAAAACACCCGTTAGTGGATTATACATCTATCCGATGAGTAGTGTTGAGGGGTTTATGTGTACCGAAAAACTTCACCATAGGTACCACAACGGTGGAGGGGTTTATGGTACCAAAAACTCATGTTGGTGGACTTTGGATGATTTCGGTTGAGATTGTATGAAGTGTAGAGAGGACACTTGTTGAATCTGTGTATCCGATGTAATATTTTGTAAAGTGGAACTTGGTTGATGATCACTTGTAAGCCAATATAATTGATGATATATCATGTGAAGGATTATGTTGCATGATGTTGGTTTATACATGTTTTACTCTTTAAGCCTTGTATTTGGTACTTATGCATGGGAAAGCTTAAATTGAGTATAGCAAATAGGATTTTGCTATTAATCCATGATACATGTAGCATATGGTTTAATATGCATGTTTTGGAAATGTTAAATGCATGGTTTTGAAAGGCATGATGATGATGTTGTTGATGATTTAAAAGGTGTTTTACTTGTGGATTGTTAAACGGTTTTAAATGCATTGATGGAGATTTGTTTTAGAGCACTCCTTACTAAGCCTAGTGTGCTTATACTCTCTTTTTTCTTCAATCAGAGAATTAAAGGGTTGGAGGCAGCGAGTAAGCAATGAGGAATGCAAGGACATGTTCTTCGAAAGTATGGTTTTGATTTAGACTTGTAGTAATAAAGGCAATATGGTTAATTGTCATTTGGGAGGGTTGTTTTGTTAAACTCCTTGCTCGTACATGTTTTAAATGTTGATTTGGACTTGAATGAGGCTTTATATGCTTGTTAATGGTTTAGAATTATGTCTTGAATGTTGAGTAGGAAGCATGCCTATAGATGTTATGGATATTCGATTTATGCTTGATCGTTTTGCCTTAAATGCTTGTATGATTGTGTCAAGTATGCCTTTGATGTTTTATGATGTTTATGTAAGGTTTGTAATGTTTAAAGTGAGCCAAAGTATCATATGTTGGACCTACAGGTCATTGCATGCCTTCGCGTACCAGTACGAGTCCCTTGGTTTCGGTATGCGGGGTCTGGGAGGGTTTAGAGCAGTGGAAATCTATAAAGGGTATCGGTACGTCTAGCCATCGTATCAGTACACCTAGAGGAAAATATAAATTGGTTTTGGTACACGGTCTTCCGTACCGATATGTTCTTTAGCTACTAGAATCTAGTTTCGAAAATAATCCTCAAGGGATCGGTAAAGGGGTAAAACTGTATCAGTACAGGTTTGCTCAACACACCATATGGATACAAGGTTTGCAATATCGTTACGCAAAGCCATTATGTTAGTTGAATCGTATCAATATGGTTATGGTCGTATCAGTACGCAGTGTATTTCTTTAGGTTTCTGTCTGGTGAAGTTTGAAATTGTGCATTTTGGTCCCTAAATGTTATGTATGCAATTAAATAAGTTAGGATGATTGTTTTAAGCTAGAAATTGACATCTTGGTATGAAATTTGATTAATGAAGGATTGGTAACTTGGAATTTGGTTAAGTCCTTATAATTTGTGAAAATTACATTTTGGTCCCTGAAGTGCATGTTTGAGCAATTGAACCCTGCTTTGAAATATGATTGCAATGTTAACGTATCTGATGAAGCACATTCACCTTAGGATCTATATTGATGCATTTAGACAAGTTAAAAATGAAAAAAAGGACCCAGTTTAGGTTATTAGTTCGAGTTTGCTTCGGCAAACCTAATGTAGCTCTTTTAGCTCAATTTCGGCTAGACCGAGTTATGGGGGTTACAGATGTGATTGCAGGTACTTTTACTTTGCAATCCATATCATTACTTTCTTTGATAAATTTTGGTTCTACACATTCATACATCTTGCGCGAACATGCACGCTTGTTTGATATACCTATAGAAGTGTTATATGTGGGTATGCGAGTAGCTAGTTCTTTTAGAGAGACAGTAGTTGCTAGGAGGTTGTTTAGGAGATGTCCTTTGATGGTTCAAGGTCACATGTTTGAGGATGATTTGATGGAGTTGTTGTTTCATGGTTTTGATGTAATCTTGGGGATAGTTGCTTGACCAAGCATAGGGTTGTGGTCAACTTCGAAACCAATCGAGTTTTGTTGAAAATTGCTAAAGATTATGAAGTGGTGGTTGTGGGCAAGAATGTTAAATCCTTGTCCAGTGTAGTTTCAGATTTAGAAGTACAGAAGTTGTTGGAGCTTGGGAGTAAAGCGTATATGTCTTATATTATGAACACAAATATGAAGGAGGTGCATGTTCTGGACATTCATACCGTTTGTGATTTTCTAAGGGTATTTTCAGAGGAGTTTCCTGGGTTACCACTAAATAAGGAGGTAGAGTTCTGTGTTGACACGTATGCGAATACGGATCCAATGTAATTGCTCTTTATCGTATGGCACCGAAAGAGATGAAGGAGTTGAAGACGTAGCTACAAGAGTTGATGGATCGTGGTTTCATTCGACCAAGTGTGTCATCATGGGGAGCATCGGTGTTGTTCGTGAAAAAAAAGGATGGCACAATGAGAATGTGCATTGATTATCGGCCACTGAACAAGTTGATGGTTAAGAATAAGTATCCTTTCCTGTGGATTAACGATTTGTTCGATCAGTTTTGTGGTGCTACGATATTTTGTAAGATTGATATGAGATCTGCGTATTATTAGTTGAAGGTTAAGAATAAAGACATGCCAAAGATAGCTTTTCGCACGCGTTACGGGCATTATGAGTTCTTGGTGATGCCGTTTTGGTTGACTAATGCACCCGCAACTTTCATGGACATGATGAATTGGGTATTCTATAAATTCTTAGATCAATTCGTGGTAGTGTTCATCGATGACAATCTCGTGTACTCTCATACCAAAGAAGATCATGATCGACATTTATGAATTGTGTTGCAAATTTTGTTGGATAATAAGCTTTATGCCAAGTTGAGCAAGTGTTGTTTTGGATTAAACAAGTGGTTTTTCTTGGCCATGTTGTTTTTGCGGAAGGTATACGTGTGGATCCGCATAATATTGAGGCGGTTGTGAGTTGGAAGCAACCTAAGTTGATGACAGAGGTTCATAGTTTCTTGGGGTTAGCAGGGTATTATCGTCACTTTACGGATGGTTTCTTGAAGTTTGTTGCTCCTTTGACAAAGTTGTTACAAAAGGATGTAAGTTTTGAGTGGAGGTAGAGTAGAGAACAAGCTTTTGATAAGTTGAAGGAAGCTTTGACGCAAGCTCCAATCTTGATTCAACCTGAGCTGGGGAAAGTGTTTGTAGTTTATAGCGATGCATCATATGTTGGTTTGGGGTGTGTGTTGATGCGAGGGGAAAAGTTGTGGCTTATGTATCTAGGAAGTTGAAGGTACACGAGCGTAACTATCCTACGCATGATATAGAGCTTACTGCGGTGGTGTTTGAGTTGAGGATTTGGAGGCATTATTTGTATGGTGAGAAGTGTACCATGTATACGAATCACAATATTTTGAAATATCTGATGTCGCAAAAGGATTTGAATCTTAGGCAATGGAGATGGTTAGAGTTGCTAAAGGATTATGATTTGACGATAGAGTATCATCCAGGTAAGGCTAATGTTGTCGCCTTGAGTAGGAAGGTTATCGTGCAGTTGCGGGCAATGTTTGCTCAGTTGAGTGTGACGTGAGACGGTGGTTTGTTGGCTGAGTTGCAAGTGAAGCCATCATTGTTTCAGTTGATCAAGGAGAAACAACCGTATGATGATTCGTTGGTACTGCATGTTAAAGATATTATGGATGGTAATCAGACAGATTTTTGTTTTAATGATGAGGGTGTTTTGTGCTTTAAGAGTCGAGTGGTTTTGCCGAAAGATGAGGAGTTGAGGCGCACTATCTTGACTGAAGCTCATTCGAGTCCTTTTGTTATGCATCCGGGAAGTACAAAGATGTATCAGGATTTGAAGAAGGAATATTTTTGGGTTAGTTTGAAGAAAGATGTAGCAGATTTTGTTGCTCGATGTATGGTATGTCAACGTGTTAAGTCTGAGCATCAGTTTCCTTCTGGTTGTTGCAACCATTGAGGATCTCGAAATGGAAGTGGGAGAGAATTACCATGGATTTTGTAACCATATTTTCTTTGACGCTGTCAAAGAAGAATTCCGTGTGGGTGATTGTGGATAGGCTTACAAAGTGTGCACATTTTTTGGTTGTGCATATGATGTATACTTTGGATAAGTTGGCAGAGTTGTATATTGTTGAGATTGTGTGGTTGCATGGGGTGCCTAAGTCTGAACACGGTTTTGGGAGTGTTTGTATAAGGCTTTGGGTACGCGATTGAATTTAAGTACTTCGTATCATTCTCAAACGGATGTCAGCCTGAACACGTTATCCAAGTGTTGGAGGATATGTTACGGTGTTGCATCATTGATTTTCAAGGAATATGGGAGAAGCAATTACCGTTGGTGGAGTTTGCCTATAACAATAGTTATCAGGCTAGTATTCAAATGGCTTCGTATGAAGCTTTGCGGGGTAGGAGGTGTCGCATGCCACTTTGTTGGGTTGAGGCGGGTGATAAGTATTGTTGCGCATAATAAGTGCTCTGCAATTGTGCAAGTATACACGTCGCAAGTAATAAAGGGATCTGGGTATCGAGTATCGTCTCCACAGGGATTGGTTTGGGCCACTTTGCTTTAGTTATCGCACTATAAAAGTAAAAACACAATAGATAATTGTAGGAGTTCTAACTAATGAATAAAATAAAAGAGCAATTAAATAAAATAAAGATGTAATCAAATGAGAGAGCAAAATAGGCCAGGTTATCGTGAGTTGAGGAGTGATAGCCAATTGGATCATCTTGGTAAAAGAGTGCAAGGGCAACTCAGTTGTCGTGGCAACTTGCGCAACTGGGTTGCCTTGGCAACTAATCGACGGTTGCCTGGGCAACTGTTTGGGTGGCTGGGCAGCAACTTCAAGGTTCAGCAGAGCGTTCTTCAATGGTTTCTTCTTATCCCTAAGTCGAAACTCGAGCAGTTGTGCATGCCTTGACAATACATCCCTGCGTGAATCAAGGGTGAACAACAACCAATCTTGCGCTCCTCTTAGCCGTTGAAATCCTTAACTTATTCCTAAGCCGGATTTATCTTCACCATCGATAGATTAAATAAAGACCATACTCATTCGGTTCTTGAATCTAACTCTTCTGATATTAGATAAATAGATCGAATTACGAGATCCTCTCCCAATTCACTCGCAAACAAGAATAAAAACCAAGAATGAGTAAACCTTGAATTGAAAGTGTAAACTCTTATTACCTAAACAAAATCTAATTGTTTCTCACAACAACAAACCCAAAATAACCCAAGCAATTCACGACAATTCATGGCTGGGTTTCGAAAGATATACAAAGAATAATCCCCAAACATGAATCAAATGGAAGCAAAGAAGAAGAAGAAGAAATCAATCAGCCTTCTTTGGAAATTCTCTCAATCGAACTCTCCCTCATTTGCTCTCCCTTGAGTTTGACGACTTGGTCTCCTTTAAACAGGAGATGGCTAGTTCAAAGTCCTTCTTGAGGAGGAAGTTAAGTTGGAATTAAATACTTTAAAAGAATATAATTCTTTATTATATTTAAATTCCTTCTAGATCTTCTCCTATATTTTTTGGATTTAATTTCTCTTTGACCTCTTCATGGAAATCAAACTCATTTGGGATTTAACTTTGCTCCACGTCATCTTGGGCTTATCTAGTCATCAACTTCGACTGCCATATCATCTTATCCCTTATCGACAATTGCCCTAGCAACTAGCTCGGCATAACCTTCATGCACTACCCTTGCAATTGGTTCCAGCCTTGCTTTGGCAACTGATTCTTCACACACAAAACCACACCAAAGCAGTATCTTTTTCCACAAAATTAAGCAAAATATGAAATCAAGCTTGTCCACCAAGGAAACAATGCAAACATGCATGAATGGCTAATAATGCAACTAATATGAGCCTAAGTCTAACAATAATATGAGTAAAAAGGGTACTAAAAATAGTACTTTTGAACACTTAACACACCCCCAAACTCGAACTATTGCTTGTCCTCAAGCAATGCAAAACTAAAAATTACCTGCCAAGACTTTAATCATCAAAGAGATGCTTCAAACTTGAATTCAAACCTCGGAACCGTGGCACAAAGTATGATCACCTTTTTATTTTTTCGGATAGCACAAAAATTACCTGGAATCAAACTATAATGCTCGTGACAAGTGTGTGCGTAGTTGTGTACAAGTTGATGTTCAAGATTCTATGTGAACAATAGGCTTTTATCAATTTAATTACCGGGGGATTTATTTTTATTTTCACTAGAGCCAATTTCGGGTACCTCTAGCAAAGTAAGCAATTTCTCATTTTATTTTAGTCGACTAGAGCCAATTTCGGGCACCTCTAGCAATTCTTTAATGTGCATTAACTACTAGAGCTAGTTTCGGGCACCTCTAGCAAGAATTTAACTTTTAATTTTCAATTTTAAATTTACCCAATTTTTAAGCAACCTAAGTTCACTAAGTTTCTTTCAATCAACAAGCCACAGCCGTGTAAAAAAAATTCAGCATCATAGTAAAATTCTAAATTCTTTTCATGCAATCCTAAAATTAAAGGTTCTTTCAATTAAGTGCAGTGGAAAAAATTCATCATTGGATATTCAACAAGTCTTAAGCAATTAAATCCAATCAAAGGCATGGCAAGTAACATATGCAACCTCTATGTGATTGCTAAAGATGAATGCAAGTAAACATGAAACTAACTAGAAACCAACACCCCCCAAACTCGAGAGAAGCATTGTCCTTAATGTATGTAAAAGTGAAACAAAATTTAAAAGAAACTAAACAGAATGAGTTAGTCGAAGAGGTCGTCACCTCGAGTGATAAGTTTCCTTCGCGCCGTTTGCTTGATTCATATTTCGGTCGGTGGTTGAATGCTTGTGGCTGGTACTGCGTGAATAGCATTGCTTTGATTTGATCCATGTTTGCCGAGGCAGGTTCACTTGCTTGGGCATCAGTAGTTGCCGAAACCATTGTTGTTGCCTGGGCATCGCCAGTTTCTGTTGCCGTGGCAACTGCTGAGGTAGTTGTCGGGGCATCCTCTGTTGCGGTTGCCATGGCAAGTAGTCGGCAGTGAATTTCCTTAGCATGGTGGTTGTGAGTCTTATTGTGGAAAAGAAAATAAAACAAAGAAAACCTGGAAACTAAAGATAATGAAGAAAAATAAAATAAAATATCTCCTAAAAATTCCAAAAATAAATAAAGAAAAAAATGAAAATAAAATAAAGTTCCAAAAAAATTCTTAGAAAGAGCATTTTTCATGCATCTTCTAATGTTAGGAGGGTCATTTCTGATACTTCTTATAGTCCATCTGCACCCTCTATCGAGTGACAATATTGCCCAAAAAGAATTGGGGCAATGTACTCCCAGCTACTCCCCTTTGTGTTACCATGGTGGAGGTGTCTTTCTTTCGTGTTCCCTTGTAATCCATGCACATCTTCCACCTTGCTACTGTTTCTGAAGGCATGAATATATTATTAGGAAAAATTATATCAACATCCAACCATTTAATTACCTCATTCTCGTTGGGCTCCATCATGGTTGGATGTAGCCTTCGTTGTCGTGGCAATTGCTGCTCTAGCTAATTGCCGTGGCAATCAGTTGCCAAAATTTGCTGTAAGTCAAGGGAATAACCAATTTTCTGAAAAGCTTTACGAATCCAAACACCTTTTTCTTTTGGCCTCTCAAACATCTCCATCAGTAGAGATTTCGATGGTTTCAAATCTACCAACATCGGTTCCTCAAGACATACCTGCAATGGACGAGGTGAGTTTTTAAAGAATATAAAGGTTCAACCATTACCTGCTCATATTCCATTGGTAGAGTATTATCATATCGTTGATCTTACATGTGGTCGTGCAATTGCCGTGGCAACTATAGATGAGAGCAATCTACAAATTCCTGCTTCAACATCAACATTGTAACCTTCTGGGCATCAGGTTCCTCAGAATTTGTTGTAGTATTGTTGTTCTCAGCTTCACTAAGTGTTGTCGTTGCATTTCTCTGTCCAGGCTCCTCAATCATTGCCGAGCAATTTGTTGCTCAGGCTCATCATGTGTTGGGCAGTCTCTCTCATTGGCATCCTCTTAACTTGGAGGTTCTAGTTGTTCCCCACACATCAGGGACCTCTCTGCGCACTGCTCCTTATCCTCTTGCCTTGGGACGTCAGTATCCCCAGGAATGGATTGTTGGTGCATGTTATCCAAGGCATATGTGGATCTCCTCAATTGATCTTCTGAATCCCCCAAGGTTACATCCCACTGAGCTATCATTGCATCCATTTTCTTTGATAGCTCTCGAATCTCTTCAATTGATCCGTCAAGTTTAGCCAAGGAAGCTAGCAACGTTTCCTCCAAGGAATTGGAATGTTCTTGAAAAGGACTACATTGCCATGGCATATCTGTTGTCGTGACACTAGGTTGCTGATAAGGACTACATTGCCGAGGCATGTCTATTGCTGTAGCAAAATTGTTATGGTAAAAAAAATTTTGAGCTTTTTGATCATACCATGAAGGATTTTGCTGCTGGTTCCATCTATGGTTCTTCATGTAGTCATATGCACCGAAAATGTGAGGGCAATTTTAAAACGCATGGTGTTCTCCACAACAAGTGCACGAGTTTTCCACGGTATATGCTTTTCTCGGTTGGTATAGGTAATCATCGAAGGGTGCAAGAAACTCTTGATTGGATTGATTCCTATCTTCCCACATCAACTCCCGAATAGATCGGCTTTTTATTTCCCGACATGTTGATGTCCCTTAACTTGTAGAGCACCTAATTTTTTTATAAAACAAACAAACAGAAAAGTTAGTAAAACTAAGAGAAAAAATAGAATAACAAAAACAACTAACACCAATTGCCAATCCCCGGCAACAGCGCCAAAAACTTGTTGCGCGTAATAAGTTCTCCGCAATTGTGCAAGTATACACGTCGAAAGTAATAAAGTAATCTGAGTATCGAGTATCGTCTCCACAGGGATTGGTTTGGGCCACTTTGCTTTAGTTATCGAACTATAAAAGTAAAAACATAATTGATAATTGTAGGAGTTCTAACTAATGAATAAAATAAAAGAGCAATTAAATAAAATAAAGATGTAATCAAATTAGAGAGGGAATAGGCCAGGTTATCGTGAGTTGAGGAGTGATAGCCAATTGGATCGTCTTGGTAAAAGGGTGCAAGGGTAACTCAGTTGCCGTGGCAACTTGTGCAGCTGGGTTGCCCTGGCAACTAATCGACGGTTGCCTGGGCAACTGGCTGGACAACTATTTGGGCGGCTGGACAGCAACTTCAAGGTTCGGCAAAGCGTTCTTCAATGGTTTCTTCTTATCCCTAAGTCGAAACTCTAGCTAGTTGTGCATGCCTTGACAATACATCCCTGCGTGAATCAAGGGTGAACAACAACCAATCTTGCGCTCCTCTTAGCTGTTGAAATCCTTAACTTATTCCTAAGCCAGATTATTCTTCACCATTGATAGATTGAATAAAGACCATACTCATTCGTTTCTTGAATCTAACTCTCCCGATATTAGATAAATAGATAGAATTACGAGATCCTCTCCCAATTCACTCGCAAACAAGAATAAAAACCAAGAATGAGTAAACCTTGAATTGAAAGTGAAAACTCTTATTACCTAAACAAAATCTAATTGTTTCTCACAACAAAAAACCCAAAATAACCCAAGCAATTCACATCAATTCATGGCTGGGTTTCAAAAGATATACAAAGAATAATCCCCAAACATGAATCGAATAGAAGCAAAGAAGAAAAAGAAGAAGAAGAAATCAGCCCTCTTTGGAAACTCTCTCAATCGAACTCTCCCACCTTTGCTCTCCCTTGAGTTTGACGGCTTGGTCTCCTTTAAATAGGAGATGGCTTGGTCAAAGTCCTTCCTGATGAGGAAGCTTTAAAAGAAAATAATTCTTTATTATATTTAAATTCCTTCTAGATCTTCTCCTATCTTTTTGGGATTTAATTTCTCTTCGACCTCTTCATGGAAATCAAACTCCTTTGGGATTTAACTTTGCTCCACATCATCTTGGGCTTATCTAGTCATCAATTTAGACTGCCATATCAACTTATCCCTTATCAAAATTGCCCTGGCAACTAGCTCGGCATAACCTTCATGCACTGCCATGGCAACTGCGGCGGCATCTCCTTCATGCATTGTCCTGGCAACTGGTTCCAGCCTTGCTTTGGAAACTAATTCTGCACACACAAAAACACACCAAAGTAGTATCTTTTTCCACAAAATTAAGCAAAATATGAAATCAAGCATGTCTACCAAGGAAACAATGCAAACATGCATGAATGGCTAATAATGCAACTAATATGAGTCTAAGTCTAACAATAATATGAGTAAAAAGCGTAATAAAAATAGTACTTTTGAACACTTAACAAGTATGTTTCCCTTCCTGATGTGCTGAAAGACACTAATGAGAAGGTAAAGCTTATTAATGATTGGTTGGAAGCGACTTCGGATCGGCAAAAGTCTTATGCTGACTTGAAGCCTTGGTAGATTGAGTTTGCGGTTGAGGAACGAGTGTTTCTTAAGGTTTCGCCTTGAAAGAAGGTAATAAGGTTTGGAAAGAAGGGCAAGTTATCAAGTGTTGGAGCGTGTTGGTCTAGTTGCTTATAGGTTAAGGTTGCCTATGGAGTTGGAGAAGATACATGATGTTTTCCATGTATCGATGCTTCGGAGATATAGATCGGACCCATCACATGTGATGCCTGTTGAAGAGGTTGAGTTGAATCCAAAATTGACCTATGATGAGTAGCTGGTAAAAATTTTGGATTCTAGCAGTAATGTTCTTCGTGGAAACACCATTGAATTGGTAAAGGTGTTGTGGCGACATCGTGGTGTAGAGTAGGCCACGTAGGAAAGTAGGGAGGACGTGAAGAAGCAGTTTTTTTATCTTTTTTCGTCAGGTAAATTTCAAGGAAGAAATTTTTTAGGTGAGGGAGAGTTGTGACACCCCGAATTTGGGCCTAGATGTTAGCTAGTTCGATTAGACGGTTTAGGGGAATCGGATTAGGTGATTCGAGCTAGTTTTGGGAATTAATTCATAATAAATTGTTTTGGCTAAAATAAAATATGGAAAATATTAGAAAATGTTTAATTAATATTCTAAGGGTTTTGGGAAACTCAATTTGAAGAAGTTAAATTGGATTTTGGGATATTTTGGTCTGGTGACTAAAATATAAAGTTTTTAAAACTATTTTGGTGGCTAAATCGTAAAAGGGCAAAACTTAGAATCTTTAAGGAGCTAATTTACCGAAGTTTTTAATCAGATTTTTCCCTTAATTTAGGATATTTTTAAAAGGTTTTATAATGGTAATTACATAAAAATAATATAGATTTGATTAAAAAGATTTTTAATAGCCAAAATCATTTTCTTACGTAACTACTTTTGCTCTCAACTTTCTCAGTAGCCAAACTATCAATTTTACTCTAAAATGCTCAAGAATCAATCGTTTTTGATTTCATCTTGATTTCTTAATTGATTCATTTGATTTCTACACCAAATCCTATTTGCTTTCTTGGAGATTTCACTCAAATCTCGCCAATTAAGGGGAAATCAACAATTAGAGGTGATTTTCGTTTCTCTCCTCTAATTAAAGGTTCTTTACTGAAATTCTCAAGTTATTGATCCTATAAAATTAATTTTTGTTATGTGTTAATGATTTGATCATGAATTTGATTTGTGTTCATTCTCTAATTGATTTAGATCACATGTAAGTTATGTTTTAATATTATGAGAAGAGATTAATAAAAGGAATCCCGAAACTATGTGAATTGCTAATTTTCTAGGTTGTAAATACTTAGATTTCGAGGTAATCTTGGTGTTGAAAGGTTGCTGGAGATATAAGGTTGATATATTGTTGTTTTTTGGATGTTAATTGAAAATGTTAAGATGTTAAAATAGTTAGGTTATGGCTGGGCTTTGTTTAGGTTGAGTTTGGTGATGTTTTCGATTGTGTTAAGGAAGCGTTTGATGGTTTTTGGTGAGGCGAAGTTGGGAAGATGTGTCGTTGGGTCTAGAGATGCATGGAAATGCATTAATATTCTATTTTTATGTGGGTAAAACAGGGGATATGGATCCTTCATCTTTTGGAGAGGCTCTAGAGGCTTCGGAAGCTTGATCTCACGTCGGCAAGTGGAGAGTTGTGTTGTCGGTGATTGGAAATGTGGTTTGCTGCTTTATAAAGGTTTGCAAGTGATTTTGGGAGTTTATATTAAGTTTGAAACACTTGTCTAAGATCGAAAGTAAATATGCATGTTCTCGCTCTCGTTTTTGGTTTTGCAAAATACAATCTCATGCACATGAATATGATTTGGATTGCCTATTGTTATATGCATGTTTTGAAAAGAAATATGATGTAAATGATCATATATTTATTCTATATGAGTTGGAAAAATGATTTATGAAAATGATTTTTAGAATGGGAAATGCATGGTTTATTACATTAAAGATTATTTGGTTTGATGCATATGTAAAACAGTGAGGTAATGTGGTTTAATGAAATATATTGGCAAGTGGCAATGATTAAATGTTATCAGATATAGTTGGCATGCCATAGTGTTTAAAGTGCACTAGCGAGTGTGACAATTCTCTCGCTGGTGGATTTATACATCATAACCATGGAGGGGTAGTAGTACCATGCTCCGGTTCGAGAATGTATGTAAAGTGGTCGAAGGAACCACTAGGGAAATCCGTGTATCAGATGTGTTTTTATAAATAGAATAAAATGGTTTTGGGTTACTTGAATGCCAATATATGATTTGATGTATCATGAGAAATGGATTATGTTTTGTATAATATGGTTTATACATATGGTGCTCTTTAAGCTTGCTAATTTGAGGTTTTAGCATGAGAAAGCTTAAATTGAGGTTTGTGCTAGAAATCCATGATACATGTGATGCAAATGTTTAAAAGTGCATTTTTTGGAAAGACAATAGAAGCATGGGATGTTTTGGCATGAGGTTTAATACTTGTTTGAAAACAAATGGTTTTAAATGCATTGATGAGTGTTCTTGAGATTCCCTCACTAAGCTTTATAAGCTTATGCTCTATTTTCTCATCAATGCAGAAAAGTGAGCATTTTAGACAGCGAGCAAGCAAGAAGTAATCCAAGGGCGAAGCTATTTCAAGTACGTTTTATAAATACTTTGTAGTAATAAGAGACAATGTGACCAAGTTGTAATTGAGAGGGTTGATTTGGTTACTCCCTATTTGGATATGTTTCTTTTGGTATTTTGGACTTGTACTATTCTTTGAGTCTTGCTCTAAGGGGTTGGGATGTGATTTGCATGCTTGGGTAGAGATCATGCCTATAGGATCTTTGATTGGATTTTCTATGGTTCGAATGATCCTCTATCATGCCTATTTGATTGTGGAAATGTTTCTAAACACGCTATATGATGTTTGTAAGATGTTTGAAGTATGTTAGACTAAGCCAAACTGTCATATGTTCGACTAAGAGGTCATTATGAACCAGGCTGTACAGATACGAGTCTTTAGGGATCGATACGCGAGGTCTGTCTCAACTCAAATTTGTGCAAAATCAAACATGCTTATCAGTACATCCAACACTGTATCGGTACGCGTAGCAGAAAATTACACTTGGTGTCGGTACACGGGCAACAATATCGATATGCCCTTTAGCTACTAGAATTCCCTATTTTTAATATCGAACATCTGTATCGGTATGCTTGAGGAACGTACTGATACCCTTTGCAAAAAAACACTCGTATTGATACAGGAAAGGGGTGCATCGGTACACTTTCTGTTATTTCTGGTAATATGCTTTTTGAAGTTTGAATCTTTGTAGTTTAATCCATGTTTCTTGATCATGCAATTAAATGAGTTTGGATGATTATTTTAAGTTGAAATTTAATCGGTATGCATGTAACCTGATTAATTAAGGTTTCGTAACTATGGACTTAAGTAAGTCCTCTTAGTTTTCTAAAATTACAATTTGGTCCCTAGAGTGCGTTCTCGACCAATTAGATGTCAATTCGACACCCGGTTTAATTATAAAGTTCACCACTGCCAGCATGATCACCATATGACATAATTATGCATTTAGACAATATAAAAGGAGAAAAAAATGGACCATCTTCTAAGTAAATCATTTGGGTTTGTCTCGGCAAATCCAATGTATTGCGCTCGGTTCGGTCTGGCGTCTAGGCCGGGTCAAGGGGGTTACATAAATTGTGTCCAATCACATTTCTACCCACAAAAAAAATCATACGGTCAAATATCGTTTGATCAAACCATGTGATCTGTATTTCCTGATGTACCCCGATTGCGATGAGTCATATTTGGATAGTACAATCGTACAATCCGATTGGACGATAGGAACCTGGTGAAATTGACACCTATTTATTCTGCAAAATAAAATAGAAAGGCATAAAAATTGAAAATAAGGCAAAATGAAATTAAATATGTACAAATAGGAAAAAATTATTCAATTAAAAAATGAGCAATTTAATGGTTTCAAATGGTTTCTGATCAACATCACCGAAAAAATATTTTAGCCGCTATCTATTCACTTTAAATTGGTGACCATCATGTAAATCCTTTTTAGTGACAGAACCATGAGGAAAAACTTCTACAACTTTGAAGGTCCAGACCAGTGTGAACATAGTATACCAGGATGTAACTTCAACCTCGAGTTAAATAGCAAAACTTGTTGACCCGCGGTAAATTATCGCTACAAAATAATTTTATCATACCATTATTTGCTCTTATCTTGTAAATTGACGCATTTTCTTAGGTATTATGCCTAATCTCCTCAAGTTTAGTAAGTTCTAGCATCCTTTTTCTTTCTAGCAGCTTCATAGTCCATATTTAATTGTTTAATGGCCCACATTGCCTTGTGTTCAAATTCAACAGGCAAATGACATGATTTCCCAATGACTAATTGATACGGTGACAATCTAATGGGTGTTTTGTAAGCCGTTCGAAGGACCCATAGAGCATCATCCAATCTTGAAGAGCAATCTTCTCGGTTGTATTCATAACTTTCTCTAGAATATTTTTAATTGCTCGATTGGATTTTTCAGCTTGCTCATTTGATTGAGGATGATAAGTAGTGACAAGTCTATGGTTGGCTCTATATCTTTTCAATGCATCTACCACTTGGTTGCAATGGAAACGTTTTTCTTGGTCTCTAATCAGCGCCTTAAGAGTTCCAAAACGAGTGAGTATATACTTGTGAATGAATTTGAGCATTGTTTTTACATCATCATTAGGAATGAGAACATATTCAATCCATTAAGAAACATAATCGCTAGCTACCAAAAAGTAAAAACTACCAAATGAGTTCGGAAATGGTACCGTGAAATCAAGACCCCACGCATCAAACAACTCGACCTCTATAATTAGTTGATGTGGCATTTCATTGTGTCTGGAAATCGATCTTGTGTGCTAACAACGATCACATTATTTTGCAAAATTAGGAGCATCTTTGAATAATGATGGCCAATGAAATCCTTATTGGAGAAACTTTGCAGTGGTTCTCATACCACCGAAATTACCTCCATAAGGAGCATCATGGAAATGCTTCAAGATAGCCAGCATTTCTTATTCTGGAACAAAACATCGAATGATGTTGTCATTACATACCTCGAACAAATATGGCTCGTTCCAATAATATTCTGTTGTTTCACAAAGAAATCTTATTTTTATGGCATGTAACACCCATGGGGCTTTTCCACAAACTAAATAATTAACAATATTTGTATACCAAGGGACTGCATCTATAGCAAATAACTTCTCATTTGGGAATGCATTGACAATTTTGACTATATTTCCATCTTCGTTGTCAGATTCCAATCTAAATAGATGATATATGACTTGATTCTTGGAACCCTTATGATATTTTATCTTAATGTCAAACTCTTGCAAGAGTAAGATCAATCGTATAAGTCTTGGTTTTGCACTTCTTTGAAAAAAGTTATCTCAACGCCGAGTGGTCAGTAAATGCAATAACTTTTGCCTCGACAAGATATAAATGAAACTTGTCAAAAAGAAAAGATTATCGTCAACAATTCTTTTGCTATATTTGTATAGTTAATTTGAGCCTCTACAAGAGTTTTGCTGGCGTAATAGATAGCATGAGATATCTTATCTTTCTGTTGCTTGAGAACAACACCAACCAAGTCGCCTGTGTCATACATCACTTCAAAAGGTTGAGACCAAATTGGTGCAACAACAATTGGTGTGTTCTCTAGCTGCTTCTTTATTTGAATGAATGCATCCAGACATGCATCGTCAAAGAGAAATTTCAGATTATGCTTAAATAATGACCATAAGAGATTCGCAATTTTTTGAAAAATCTCTAATGAATCGTTGGTAAAATCTTACATACCCTAAAAAACTGCAAATTCCATTCACATTTTTTAGTGGAGGTAATTTCTCAATAACTTCCACTTTAGCCTTGTCTACTTCAATCTTTTCACTAAAAATTTGGTGGCCTAACACAATGCCATTAGTTACCATGAAATGAAAATTTTCGTAATTCAATACAAGATGTGTATCTTCACATCGCTGCAATACTTTCTCCAAATTGTCATCGCAATGATCAAAATTAGTTTCATAAACCAAAAAATCATCCATAAATACCTCTAAAGAGTTTTGAATCATATATAAAAAAACTGCCATCATGCATCTTTGAAATGTAGCTGGTGAGTTGCAAACACAAAAGGGTATACAACGAAGAGAAAACGTACCAATGGGCAAGTAAAAGTTGTTTTCTCATAATCCTCTGATGTAGTTGCTATCTAGTTGTAACCAAAATAGCCATCTAGAAAGAAATAATAAGCTTTTCTAGCAAGCCTATCCAACATTTGATCAATTCAGGGCAGTGGGAAATGATCTTTCCTTATGGCCGCATTAAGCTTACGATAATCTGTACATACTCGCCATCCATAGAAATGCGTGTAGGAATCAACTCGTCATTATCATTTCTTACGACAATAATGCCACTTTTCTTTGGGTTGCAATGAATTGGACTCACCAAGTACTATCAAAAATAGAATAAATAATTCTAACATCAAGTCACTTAATGATTTCCTTCTTAACTACCTCTTTCATTTTCTCATTTAATTGCCTTTTGTGGTTCTATCGATTGCTTGCATGCATCTTCCAACTTGACTTTGTGCATGCAAAAAGAAGGATAAAACCCCCTTGACCCGGCCTAGTCATTAGACCTGAGCCAAGAGATCACATTGGGTTTGCCGAAGTAAACTTGAACTGACTTACTCAAATTACGGTCCATTTTTTTCTTTTTACTAATCTAGATACATCATTAATACCTATGGTGTTAATACAAGCAGCGGTTCAATTTTCATTCGATTCGAACATCGATAAGGCACTCAAATGCAATCTAAATAATTACTGGGACTTATACAAGTTTCAAGTTACCAATACTTAATTAATCATATTTCATGTTAGCATGTCAAATTTCAGCTCCAATAGATAACAAATAAGCATCCAATTTAACAAAATACGAAATCAAGGACTAAATCGTAAAACTACCAAATACAGGGACTAACACATTTATAAAAACTTCTTACAGCAATTAGATACATTAAAAGCATGCTTTCAACTTTTCAGGTTAAACAGACAATATTCACCCATTCAATTGATGCTACAACATACGGTGACCAAAATGCAATGAACTTGAACTTGGTAAAGCTCATTAACTAAATAAACTACCAGCCATACCGATACATGCTACACTAAAATAAATCTTAAGGATTCGAATCACAACCCAAACATATCCAAATTCTTACAAACGATATTGACATGCTTCAAATATTACACCATCATTAAACAAATAGACTCAAATAATTACATGCCAATTATTCAGCACAATTCATATTCGTATAATTAATCTAGAGGCATGCTTCGTAACAATATAAATCATTATCCAATAAGCAACAAATGGTCAAGAACTCAAACATAAGCTATAGGTCAAATAAGAAATAAAAGCACATGCCCACATGTACACTTAGAACACATCAATCAATCCAACCATTATTTAAACCATTTTAAATTATTAAATCATAACGAAAAAATGTACTTGGAATTAAATAAAACGAACATCGTACACATTAAATAAAATCATCATCCAACATGATATAAATGCCAACCATATAATCAAGCCTTAAACAAAATAACATCCCAACGATTAACCCATATTGCCTTATTACAAATAATGATAAGTCCATAAATGTAACGACCCAGATTTCTAGAGTCAACAATGGACGTTGACCCGGGTCTTGGACCAATATGTCGGGCTGAGATGTTGGGTCATAATTGGCCTCCATGCATTGTTGGGCTTGCTTGGCGGTTTGGGCTTGGCTTATGTTAGGCCTAAGGAATGGTATTATGGTAAAATCATAATTGGGGGAGACAAGGGTTGATGCCTCATTAAGGTTGGTTGCCATCCTTGTAAGAGGGTGAAGTCACCCTTGTCCTCTCTCTCTCTTCATCTCCTTCTTTTAATTTCTACCCCAACCCAAAGTAAAAGATGCAAACTTGTTGTGTAGGAGTGTGAATCTCAGATTGGCCATCAAGGAAGAGTTTATCAGCATCAAAGGATCTTCATTTCGAGCTAAACATCATTGGTTTTGGTGGGAGTTGGGTTTGAAGCTTGGAGCAAGGAAAAAGAGGTGGAAGAAGTTTGGTTGCTGCTTAAGTTCGTGAATCTTGCTAAAGGTTAGTACATTTCTGACTCTTACGTTTTATGAGCCTCATAAGATGATTGTCTTGCTTGGTTTTTGGTTATGAGTAGCAAAGTTAGGGTTCTTGAGCTTTAAAACCCTTCTAATGGCAAATCACGTTTTGAGTGTTGATAATGTGTAAAATTGGTAGAAACCCACTTATTATACCATAAATAACTTGTAGGATCATTTTGGGACTTAACCATGGAGGTTAAGGGTGGGAATTGTGAGATCCCGAGCTCTAGGTTTCAAAATATGGGCTCAAGTATCAGTATGGGGTGGTTGCATACTGGTACTCCTTTGTAGATTAAGAGAAAGGTGTCATGCCTTAGGGCATTAGTAATGGTTGGCTGGATGTCTTTTATCTCTCGGTGAGATATGTTAATGCTCGGGGGAGCATGTGTTAACGTATGTGTCTTGGTTAGGAATCTGGATGTCCTAGAATCAGTGCAAGGGCAGTTAAATAAAGGGATGGGTACTCTGAGCTATGCTATCGAGTACATCTGACGTGTCCATGGGCTATGTGAACTGGATGCGGTCTGAAACCTATCCTTGGGCTATGTGATTAGGATATGGAAATACAACTCGAGGGTTGTGTGAGCTCAAGTAACTCAATGGGCTGTGTGATCTCGAGTATCCTGCTTGACTGTGTGATCTCAGGAAAAGACTACTTGTGGCTTATGTGATCCAATTATGTATAGGACGTATATGTTGCTACAATGATCCGAATATGATCCTTACCTGACAGCTATGTGATCACGAGTAACCCGACGGCTGTGTGAGCACGGGAAAATAGTAGGGCTTCGTTGGCCAGTAGGGAATGTATGTTATTTACGTAGCTGCGTGGATGATAGATGTTGGTTAATTTACCCTTGGGCTTTGTGATCTCGAGTATGGGCTAGATAACCCTTGGGCTATGTGATCAGTGTATGGATGAAACTCAGTGGTCGGTGGGACCTCGCGTATGGTAAGCCCGGTGATGGCTTGGTAGACTTCTTACATAATAGTGGTGTCTTGAGAGAGTTGTATGCTCTAGCTAGGATAGGCTAGAAGATGATCCTTAGATGATGAGAAGCCCTTCTATACACTCTTAATTATATTATCGTGCATGCTTGTTTTATGATATTCATGAATTATGGTAGAGTAGAAATGTACCACTAAGCTTTGTTAGCTCAGCGTGCGGAATTATGGTTTCTTCCGTGCGTAGGTTGACAGGTTGCGTTTGGAGGAGCACATCGAGAAGGATTTCCCAGCATCGAGCCAATCTCATAGTACAATGCTTGACGTACAGTTTGGACTGGTTGTATTCATAGGACCTTACCACAATCGAGTCTGTATTTTCATTGTGATTTTCTATCATTTGGTCAACGATGTACTTTATGTGGAACTCATATTTTGTAAACCCTTTAAATCCCTTTATCTACATGGATTTTATGGAAATGGATCGTTCAAGAATTTCTAACTTGTGGTTTTAAATAAGAAATTTTGATGGGTCAATTTTGGGTGACCCGTAAGTGACGCTCCGGATTTGGGACGGGTTCAGGGTGTTACATTTTGGTTTCAAAGCCTAGGTTTAGTCAGTTCTAGGAAACCGAGGTGTCATAGAGGTCGTGGTAAGGTGTCTAGTGGATACAAGTCCCTAAATTTAAGTGTACTTTATAAGACTGGGAATACTGATGTGTCACCTTGTTTATTGTGTTTCAGAAAAGGACTGATGGAAGGTGGAACCAATAGTGGAGAGGCGGGTCACTTTTGTGACCTCACCTCTGCCCTTTTATATGTGGTACAAGCTATTCTGAGGCAATCTGAGACGTCTCACAAGACCCTTTTTGGACCTGAGAGTTTTGAAGGATTAGGTGAGGATGACCCGATCAAGGTCGGCCAGTGGTTGTGTGACACACAGAGAATCTTGAGACAAATGAAAGGAAGCCCGAAAGATGATCTTGATTGCATTGTCTCCCTTTTTAAGGGCAATGCACACGAGTGGTGGGAGACCTTAGAGTTGGGTCTAAAGCCTGCGCTCCCGACGTTGGACATCTTTATGGATGAGTTTTGGAAGAATTACATTAGTGAGGTACACATGGATGAGATGAGGGACCAGTTTCTGCATCTGGTTCAGGGAGATCAAACGGTGTTTGCATATAAGCAAGAGTTTTTGCATTTGAGTCGTTGTGCCCCAGAGTTTGTTGCCACGGAAGAGTTGAGGTGCAAGAGGTTCAGACAAGGCTTGAATGTTAACCTTCAGTTGCTTGTGACAGCATGTCCGCTTAGGACATTCTCCGAGCTAGCTAATAGTGCGAAGGTGCTTGAGCGGCTTCAGAGTTCATCATTTAATCAATTCGAGGATTCTAGGGATCATGACGCGGAGACCTAGGATATCATGAATCCTCCTCCCTATCCGCACAAGAGGTTTTATGCTTCGAGGAGCTCAAAGAGGGTTTCATTAGACCAGCCACCGAGAGTCAGTACAGGATCTAGATCGAGGGTTTGTCGAGGCCCTTTGGTTTCTACATCAGAAGGGAGTGTTGATGGTTCTGTTGGAGTACCACTACCACTGGCATACGCGCATTGTAGCCGATATCACCTTGGAGTGTGTTTCTTGCTTCGAAGGATTTTCTATAGGTGTCGAGCACCAGGGCATATGGCAAAGGACTGCCCAGTCATGGATGAGGACTCACCAGTTTAGTCTCAGAGGTTGGCTACTTTCTGTCACGATCAGAGTCTTGCTCGAGGTAGAGTTAGGGCACCATCAGGCTATCGAGGTGGAGGTCATGTGAGATCCACAACCAGGGCTGGCACACGAGGTGTTTCTAGATAGCCTGGTATTCAGGTTGGGGATGACAGTGTTGCAACTGAGGATATATCAGGTAATTAAGTTTTGTGTTGGTTTCAGCTGTTGCATTAACCGCTTAGCTCTTCAATTGTGTAATAGACTGGTTCTTGTGATATGCATCTTGGTAAATCTTGGGTTTGTTTCTGCTTTAGATGGCAATTAGATTTGCATCCTTTGCTAGATAAGGTTTTTATCGCAGATGGCTGTTGAGAGTGCATGTGTGCCGTAAGATGTGAGCGAGAAGTTATGAAGTTTTAGATTGCTTGAATCTAGTTGTTAGTGTTGGTTGTGTAGAATCTTAACCTCTCTAAGGTAGACATTGTGCTCTGTAGTGCTAGCTCAAGGAAGGTTCTATAGGTTGCAAGGTGTTTTTTAAACTTGCATTGTAGACATGAGGGTGAAGAGCTCCTAGTCTTAGGGTTGTGGGTGTTTTGAGGGTATGAAGGTACCCTTGGTGAGTGAGCGATCTTACCGGTTGATTGTGGTTTAGAACTGCGATAAAGTTAAGGTCAAGTTTTTTGTTAGTGTCTACCGCTTCGTGTTTATGTGTGAGTTCCTAGACTTAATGGACTCTTTGTTGAAGGCACACTTGTGCCAGCGACCAATTGGGTGTCGATGCCAAGTGCTTTGCCGAGATCGTGTTTGTGTGAGTAGCTTGTATGGTGGCCTTGGATGTGTTGAGCTGTAGTACATTGGTGGAAGACCGATGACGGGTTTGTGAGATCGACGACCTTGTACAACCATAGAACGTGAGAATTTCGTGTGTTGTTGTCGGAGTAAGATACCGTAGAAAGGGGTAAATGAAGGTTGTGATGAGCATGGTGGAGGTCCTAAGGGCGAGTTGTGAGAATAGCAGCTTAGCTTGTACACCTGTTGAGCTAGATTTTATAGGGCAGAAGATTGCCCAATCGAGTTCAACCAAAGTTGTAATCGGTTAAGGTAAGCAGTGTGGAAGTTATCAAAGTGGCGCAGCGGAAATGTGGATCGATAGTGGTGTTGAGGGTAACTGGATGGTTACTTTGCAAAGAAATGTTTTTAGACGGACCAGTTGGCGATCCCTGAGAATAGTCTGATGGCTTTCCACATCTGATGATTGGGACCGAGGCAAGGGTGAGGAAGAAGGTGTTTAAACCTTGTAAGTAGAATGGCTAAGTTTTGGGTTGCTTGTGTAAGTTCCTAAGCGACGGTGGCCTTTGCTCAGAACTAAGTGGTTGAAATCGAAAGTGGTTTTCGATCGTGTGAAAGCAAGTTTGGATAAAAGAAGTTTTAAGTACCGACTTGGTGGGTCAAGTCTAGGGAGAAGAGCTATCAGTTCAAGGTAGATTGATGATAATGATTGGTTGCTAGGGTTTTGCTTGTGCTTTAATGGTTTGATCGGGACATGGTTGTTTGGTGTGATGCGTTCCCGATAATGGTTTATGGGTGTGGTGCAATGTTTTAGACGTAGATAAAGCCCAAGTTAGGTTTTGGTCGACGAATGTTAGTAGAAAGGATTGGTTAACCGAGATAGAATCCTTTAGAGGTGAGTCATTGATGTTTGAGTAGCGTGGCTCGAGGTTGGTTATGTTACCATGCTTAATGGTTCATCATAAGTGTCATTGGTTGCTGAAAAAGAGTCGTTGGAAACCTCAAGAGAAGTGTTGAGAGCGAGTGGCTTATGCTATGGTTCTGTTTAATATAGATTGAGGGAGAACTCTCCTTAATCAAGATGATCCCGTTTGAGTGGTGAAATGGTTAGATCTGTTCGGGTTACATCTCTCTCTCATCCATCTAAATTTTGAGGACAAAATTTCTTGGAGGGGAGAATTGTAACGAGCCAAATTTCTAGAGTCAACAATGGACGTTGACCCGGTTCTTGGACCAATACGTCGGGTCGAGATGTTGGGTCATAATGGGCCTCCATGCATTGTTGGGCTTGCTTGACGGTTTGGGCTTGGCTTATGATGGGCCTAAGGAAGGGTATTATGGTAAAATCATAATTGGGGGAGACAAGGGTTGATACCTCATTAAGGTGGTCTGCCATCCTTGTAAGAGGGTGAAGTCACCCTTGTCATCTCTCTCTCTTCATCTCCTTCTTCTAATTTCTACCCCAACCCAAAGTAAAAGATGGAAACTTGTTGTGGAGGAGTGCGAATCTCGGATTGGCCATCAAGGAAGAGTTTATCAGCATCAAAGGATCTTCATTTCGAGCTAAACATCATTGGGTTTGGTAGGAGTTGGGTTTGAAGCTTGGAGCAAGGAAAGAGAGGTGGAAGAAGCTTGGTTGCTGCTTGAGTTCGTGAATCTTGCTAAAGGTCAGTACATTTCTGACTCTTACGTTTCATGAGTCTCATAAGATGATTGACTTGCTTGTTTTTGGTTATGAGTAGCAAAGTTCGGGTTCTTGAGCTTTAAAACCCTTCTAATGGCAAATCACATTTTGGGTGTTGATAATGTGTAAAATTGGTAGAAACCCACTTATTATACCCTAAATAACTTGTAGGATCGTTTTGGGACTTAAGCATGGAGGTTAAGGGTGGGAATGGTGAGATCCTGAGCTCTAGGTTTCGAAATCTGGGCTTGAGTACCGGTACAGGGTGGCTGCATACGGTACTCCTTTGTAGATTGAGAGACAAGTTGTGAGAGGAGTACCGGTACGCCCTTCCGTGTATCGGTACCCCTCACTTGATAAGAATTCCAGAGACGCCATCGTGTATCGATACACAAGGGGGCATATCGGTACACACTGTTACATTGCCTGGAAAGGCTTTGAGTACCGGTATGATGCGTAGCGTATCGGTATGTCCTTAGGATGAACTCCTTAGAATCTAGAAGGGGTACCGGTACTCACTGGGGAGTACCAGTATGTGATGCTGATTGCCTAGGAGAGGTTTAGCATACCGGTACACGTATGTGGGAGTACCGGTACGGTGGTGGATCGGTACAGGGCGATCCTAGTACTGATGAGGAGTACCGGTACGGTACGTAGCGTATCGGTATGTCTTGTGGTCAAATTCTTTCAAACCCAATTAGCGTATCGGTACTCATGGGGGAGTAACGATACCTAGAGGGCAGTACCGATACTCATCTTGGAGTATCGATACTCACTGGGCAGTCGGCCCAAGAAAGTTGAGTTAGTGTTTATGGGTTCCATAATTCGTGGCAAAGGGTCCGGTGGGTCCCTAAAGGTAGAATACAAACTCTAAAAGTGAGAAATTAGGGTTAGTAACCCAGACGTGGATTAATGGCTAATGGCATAGTAACTATTGAGTGGATCGCTTGTTTAATCATTCATAGAGATCTGTGGTGGATCGGTTAAGGCTACATGGAAGACCGGGGTCCTTGCCATGTGCTGAAGGGATGGTCGTATAGGCTGGCTGCCATGAATAATAAATAAACTAACGAGAAACGCATAAATGAATCCTAAAGACGTATGCTAGTGATTGTATCAAACGATTCATGCCTTGGGGCATTGGTAATGGTTGGCTGGATGCCTTTTATCTCTCGGTGAGATATGTTAATGCTCGGGGGAGCATGTGTTAATTTATGTGTCTTGGTTAGGAATCCGGATGTCCTAGAGTCAGTGTAAGGGCACTTAAATAAGGGGATGGGTACTCTGGGCTATGTGATCGAGTATATCTGACATGTCCACGGGCTATGTGAACTGGATGCGGTCTGAAACCTATCATTGGACTATGTGATCAGGATATGGAAATACAACTCGAGGGTTGTGTGAGCTCGAGTAACTCGATGGGCTATGTGATCTCGAGTATCCTATTCGGCTGTGAGATCTCAAGAAAATACTGCTTGTGGCTTATGTGATCCAAGTATGTCTAGGACGTATTTGTGGCTACAGTGATCTGATATGATCCTTACCCAACGGATATGTGATCACGGGTAACTCGACGGCTGTGTGAGCACGGGAAAATAGTAGGGCTTCGTTGGCCAGTAGGGAATGTATGTTATTTACGTAGCTGTGTGGATGATAGATGTTGGTTAATTTACCCTTGGGCTTTGTGATCAGGGCATGAGATGTAACTCGATGGGCTTTGTGATCTCAAGTATGGGCTATATAAACCTTGGGCTATGTGATCAGGGTATGGATGAAACTCAGTGGTCGGTGGGACCTCGCGTATGGTAAGCCCGGTGATGGCTTGGTAGACTTCTTACATAATAGTGGTGTCTTGAGACAGTTGTAAGCTCTAGCTAGGATAGGCTAGAAGATGATCCTTAGATAATGAGAAGCCTTTCTGTGCACTCTTAATTATATTATAATGCATGATTGTTTTATGATATTCATGAATTGTGGTAGAGTAGAAATGTACCACTAAGCTTTGTTAGCTCAGCGTGCGGGATTGTGGTTTCTTCCGTGCGTAGGTTGACAGGTTGCGTTTGGAGGAGCACATCGAGGAGGATTTCCTAGCATCAAGCCAATCTCGGAGTACAGTGCTTGACGTCTAGTTTGGACTGGTTGTATTCATAGGACCTTACCACAATCGAGTCTATATTTTCATTGTGATTTTCTATTATTTGGTCAACGGTGTACTTTATGTGGAACTCGTATTTTGTAAACCCTTTAAATCTCTTTATCTATGTGGATTTTATGGAAATGGACCGTTCAAGAATTTCTAACTTGTGGTCTTAAATAAGAAATTTTGATGGGTCGGTTTTGGGTGACCCGTAAGTGATGCTTCGGATCCGGGACGGGTTCGGGGTGTTACAATAAAACATACTCCTTAGAACGTTTGTACTGGGATCACACATTGCCTCGTACTACAACCCCGTGCTTGCTCAACTCACTGCATTGACAGAAGAAAAAAGAGCATAAGCATATAATGTCTATCGAGTGCGCTGAAAAACTAAAATGTCAATGCATTTTCAAATTAAAACCGATATTAGAAACCCGTATCAAAGCAAGTCAAATTTTCCATTTTCAAAGCATTTAAATAAAGCCCATATCAATGCAAAACCAAGTTTAAACCATGTAAATTCACAACGCTCAAGGAACATCATACTCATATGTCACAATATGCAAATCCTTTTTACATCCTTCATGATGCATTAAATCATATATTGGCTTTAAAGTGACCCAAAATGATTCTAAAGCATAATTTTGAAACACTTCGGATACACGGATTTCTATGATGGTTCCTTTAATCCTCCCTTTATATCCACCAGCTCGTGTATAATGGTACAATTACAACCCCTCAAGAGCCATGAGGCGACTTATTATAGTGCACTTTAAACCCTATGGCTTGCCAACTATATCTTATACTTTATTTTCATTTGTCACATAGCCAGTATACACTTTTATATGCATGTACTTATTGTTTTTCATAAGCATTTAACAAAAAGTTTTCATATGCAAAAAAAATCACATTTGCCTAAGGCAACAACCACATTCCATTTAGGAACCATTTCTCAACGCACTTAAGCATCGATATACTTAATATATCATTGCATATCATTTAAATGATGCATAAAACAGTAACTAAATCAATCCATGCTTTTAACCCAAAACATGTAAATCAAGTCTCATATCAAACCGATATTCAAAAGGTGAAATAAGGAAAACTTACTTCTAAGCTTAGCTAAGCTTGCTAGGGTTTAACTAAACTCCCAAAGTCATAAATCAAACCTCTTTATAGTACCAAAACACATTTGCACTCACTAACGCGCTACTGTTTTGATGCCAACACCTCGACGCCTAACCGAAAATCGTCCGAGCACTTTCCATCTTCCACACAAAAAATGCAAGGGTCAATATAAATAGTACCACACCAAGATAACCACTTTATTATAATTCTCCCCTTGCACATTACGCAAAAATATTCGAACCACTTTTATTTCCCTAACTCAATCACGCCCTTAATCAATTATTAGACTTCCCAGTTAATTATTCCTCTCCAAATGCTACTGCCCTGACTTAACTCCCCTTTACTCTTTCCTCCTTATCCCGTATCCAACTTATATATATATATAAACTAAAATGAGCAGCAACACCCCCCTCCAAACCAAGTCACTCATTACATGCGCCCAGGGGTGCTGCAGCAGCCGCGCAAAGTAGTGTCTGCCCTGTTCCATTCACTCACACCCCCTGTTTCGCATGGTTCGAAAGCTATACTATTTTCCCCTTTTTTTCCAGCTTCATATCCTTTACAAGAAATTCACCAAACACATAATATGTACTCTAATATGTGATCCAATAATTAAATCAAACATTCTTCCAATCACCCCATTCAAGAATCTAAATCTAACCTTAACCTTAACCAATTCAATTAATTTCCGGAATAATATTCTAAAATTGATGTTAGGTTCATCTTACCCATACGATTAACTTTCCAATCTATTAAAACATCTTGATTTTATCTATCAAATCAAAATCACCATTTATCATCCAAGAAACCAAATAAATCAAATTAAATTTGTTTTAATTCATAAACTCTAATAGAAATGATAGATAATCAATTCAAAACAATTAGAAAACCTTTACGAATCAAGAGCTTACTCAATTGATAGGAAAAATGGAAGTTGAAAACATCATCCTTCAATTGAACGTGAATTCCAAAAAGATTTAATGAAGACCACTAGCTCTTGCTAGATTGATGATTAGAAATCATTTAGCATATAAAAGAAATGAAAATCAAGAAGGAAAATCATTTTTCCTTAAATTGTGTTTGGCAAAACCAAGAGAGAAAATGAGAGAAAAGCTTGGATGTATTTTTTTCATATTTGGGAAAAATAATAACGGTCATCTTCTTTTGTTAAAAATGAGAGGAAAAAGATATATTAATAATTGATTTAATAATTTCAATAAAAATACCACTTTAATCCCTTTTTTACAAAATTACCATTATTAATATTTTACAACCTTTTGCAAAATAGTCACCATTTAATTAATATTGAATTAAAACTACCTAAACCAATTTAACCAACCCAACTTATTTTTTATAATTAATTAATTAGCTAAAGCCTAACCAAAAATTCCAACCCGATTCCGATAATTCACCTAATCTTCTAGCCTGTTTTTCGGGATGTTACAATGGACTTATGCCACGAATATCGGCAATGCTCCAGGCAATAGCTCGTTTATGTTGCTTCAAATATTGATTAATTTCTTCTCTTGAATCACATCAAGTTTTGTTGAGACAATAACTGAAAGAGTATCATTATCACCTAGGAAAAACATACTTAAGATTTGTAGGGAGTGGTTTCAGTTCCAGACTCGGAGCTTCCTCAATAGATGGCTTGAAAATTGGTATTGATCTGTTGGCTAGGTCTAAAGATTCAATCTGCCATCTATGTTGCACGTCGACATTATGAGCGTTAGCTATGCTAGTACTATCATCGAGGACATCACCATCACAAACTTATTGTCGCCATTGACTATTCTTGAATCAAATCTTCTAACACATCGACAATATGACATTCTTTCTTGTTCTTCAATAGAATAGAGTCAAACATACTGAATGTAACAAGATCATCGTCCACTCGCATGGTTAGTTCTCCCTTGGAAACATTAATGATAGCTCTCATGGTTGCTAGAAATGGTCGTCCCGAGATTATGGGTACTTCCTTGTCTACCTCGTAGTCAAGTATAATAAAATTAGCCGAATAAACAAACTTATCAGCACGAACTAAGATATCCTTGATTTCTCCATCAGGTTGAGCCAAAGATATGTCGGCTAGTTGCAATGTCACTGCAGTAGGTTTCATATGTCCAATACCCAGCTTCTTAAAAGTAGACAATGCCATTAAGTTAGTGCTGGCTCCTAAATCATTCAAAGCTTTTCCAAAATAATGTTCTCCAATCTAACATGGAGCAATAAAGCTCCTAAGATCTTTCATTTTGGGGGGTAAACTATTGATAAGAATGACACTACACCCCTATTGAGCGCAATAGTCTCTATTTCGCTTAACTTCTTCTTTTTGGACAAAAGCTCCTTCATAAATTTCCCATAATTTAGAATTTGTGTGAGAGCGTCCATCAAAGGGATGTTCACATGAAGTTGTTGTAGGGTAGCCAAGGATTATTAATATTTCCTATCATGTTCATTATCCTTGAATAGTTAATGAAAAGGTATAGGTGTGGGGCTACCTCAGTATGCTCCGACACGTTAGAATGCATTGACACTTTAGTTTGTCGCACATTTGCCATATGAGTGAAAATACTTGGAACTGATGGTTCTGGCATATCAACAATCTCTTCAGCTACAAACTTTTTGTTAGGAGTAACTACACTATTTCCTAAAGATGTTACACCCGAATCAGTGATTGGTTCACCAGTTTACCACTCCTTACAGTGATAACCTTGCATTGTTCACTTCCTTGTAGGTTTGGATATATGTTTACTATCTAATCCTTCAACAATGGCCTTAAGCTCATCATCGGTTTGATGAAGATTCTTGATTCTCGGAATAAGGATGGATTGAACTTAAAGTTGAAAATATATTTTTATTCTTCTTAAGTCTGAAGTAGGCATTGATCGCTATCAAGGTTACAGTTCAAAGGATTTCATCTTACATTTACGATCAAATAAACTTAAGCTAAAAGGATTAGGATCAAAGTTCGCTTTGCCGGGTGGAAATTAATGATCAGATCGTAATCTTTGAGAAGTTTTATCTAATGTCACTGTCGGAGATTCAACTTTTTATGAGTTAGCAGATATTTCAAGCTTTCTTGGTCGGTAAACAGATAAAACCTTTCTCCGTATAGATAATGTCTTCAGATCTTTAAAACAAAGATAATAGTCGCAAGTTCGAAATCAAGAGTCGGGTAATTAAGTTCATGCATCTTGAGCGTATGCTATCACCTTTCCTTCTTACATCATAACACATTACAACCCAAATGTAAAGCATCACTATACATTGTGAGTTGCTGCCCGATTTAGGTTGTGTTAACACTAGAACATGAATCGAAACTTGTTTGAGTTGATCAAAATTTCTTTGCTGCTTCTCAGACCATTCAAAGGTTACATCCTTGCGGAGTAATTTAGTTAAAGGGGCGGCTAATATAAAAAATCTTTTTACGAACCTTCTATAGTAGCCGACTAATTCAAGTATGAAAATTAGACATGCATCTAACGATTACGTAGGTCCCTTTGCAATGAATTTATGGAAAATTATTAGATGGGTCTGGCTCACTACGTCATCCATGGTCCCTTCTAATAATAAGTGTCCATCTCATTTTTTCCAAGGTGAATCTTCCCCTCTTTCCTACATGTCATTAAATGAATGAATCTCATTGGATGGAACCATGGATGACGTGGTGAGCCGGGACCATGTAATAATTTCTCGAATTTATTCTTAAAGGATTTAAATGTCAGAAGCATCTAAGAAAATTTGTTTAAATACATCTTTAATATTTATAAAAATCTTAGCATACATGGTATAATCGACTCAGTGAATCATCGATCATTAAAGGAAGATTATAAAAATGATCTGATACACCCATTTTTATAGAAAGAGAACAAGATCAAACTTATATTATAATATATACATATATGTTAATATTTTGAATAGGGTAAAATACATAAATCATCACTGAATTTTGCACTCTGAACTATGTTAATATTATGTGCACTTATTGAAGTTTGAACCTAAGACCTTTGGAAGTAAAATCTTACGCTCAACCACTGCACCAACTTAAAATTGTAATATGAAGATAACACAAATAACATATGTATATATTAAACTACAGTTGTGGTTAATTTCATTTATTTTTTGATATAGTTTTATAAATATATTAAATTTATAAATATTATTTATAATTTAAGTTACAAAACTAAAATATTATTTATAAAATAACATATTTATAAACACATAAAATAATATATAAGATAACATAATATTTTTAAAATAATAAGAAATAATATATTTAGATGTGAAACTATCTCATGCACTAGCGATGGAAACGAAAAGTTTCTACAAGTGCCTTAGTTTTAGGGTTTAGGAACCAGGTTTGTGGTTTAGGGGTTCAAGTGTATGTGTTTAGAATTTAGGGTTTAAGGATAGAATTTAGGGTTAGAGGTTAGAGGTTAGGTTTAGGTTTAGGGTAATATGGTTAGAGATTTAGGTTTTAACCTATAAACCATCAATTTTAACCCTAAAACCTAAATTTTAACCAAATCTCCTGAATTTAAAAGTAGTACACTTAAACCCGTAGACACTAGACCCTATTTGAAATCTTTAAACCCTAAAAATAAGGCGGGTTTTCACAAGCGCTTGTGCATGGGATAATTACCCTAGTTATAACTATATTATTTTACAAATATGTCATATTATAAATATCTTATAATATATTTATAAATAATATATATGGCTTATTTAAAACATAAGTGCTCAAACTATACCTTTCTTGAACTTTAGGTGCCTAAAGTAATTTTGGTAAAAATAAGTGCCTAAAGTTTCAGCCATTACCATTTTAAGTGTTCAACTGTTTAAAAAAATTGTTACCATTAAGAACGTGACAGTGACATTTTTATTATTATTTTAAATTTTTTTGAAAAAGAATATAATTTATTTTTAAAAAAAAACTTAAAATTTTCAAAATCCCCAAAAAAAAGCCACAAATCCCTAATACCCAAAACTATAAACTCTTCAAATTGTCACTGCTGTTGTCGTCGTTGATGGAGGCCACCACCCATTTCCCCCAACCACCCATCGTCGGTAACTGTCGGTAAGTGTGCCAATCGGGTGTTGTTCAACAAGAAACATTCGTGTTTATCGTTCGCTGTCCGATTGGCCCGTCTCTAATTGATTACTGGTGATGGGTGGTTGGGTAAAATAGGTGGTGGCCTCCGGTGACGGCAGTGGTGGTGTCCGGCGATGGTAGCAGCAATTTGGGAAATTTGTGGTTTTGGGTATTAGGGATTTGGAGATTTTGGAAATTTTAAGTTTTTAAAAAAGTTATTTTTCTTTTTCAATTTTTTTTAAAATAGGAAAAAAATATACCACGTGGCATGTTCTTAATGGGTAACAGGTTTTTTAAACGGTCGGGCACTTAAAATTATAAAGATTGAAACTTTAGACACATATTTTTACCAAAAAATACTTTAGGCAGCTAATGTTAAAAAGATGTATAGTTTAGGCACCTATTTTTATATTAAGCCTATATATTGTTTTGTATTTTATAAATATATTAAATATTATATTATTTTAAATAATATTTAAATTTTATAACATAAATTTTAAATAATATTTAAAAAATTATAGTATCATATGAACACAATAAGTGGTCCAGTGGAAAAGCTAATGATGTTCATCCTAAGATACCCGAATTCAATCGCTTTGTGTGCAAGGTGTGTGTATATTGTCCGAGGGTTAAGAAAATCTATGAACATATCCTATTGAAGGAATCGATTATAATTATTTCCTCCAATATATGTTACATTGTAATCATCTTTAGACTATTCAAAAAAATTATAATATCATATAATAAATAAAATTAATCTCAATTTAAATTACAGTTTCATATATATGCTAATGGTGTTGTAATCATATCAAAGTTCTCAATTGATTCTGTGATTAGATACAAACTTTTTCTTCTAAAGCTTTTCAAGTTCAAGCCCCCCTTATTTTATTATCATGATTCTGTTAATGAGTTAACAATAGTATTCCTTCCGTCCCACTTATATTGTCATATGTTGATTTTTTTACAGAGATTTAGGAAAAAAATTATATGATGTAAAATAATTTAAATGACATGTTTACCCTTAAAAAATAAACTTTTGTTTTTCTTAGGAAACTAAAAAAGGATTAAAAAGTAAATTTGACCTACAAAAGTTGTTGAATTTATTAAAATGACAATTTGAGTGTGACAATTTTATATAAAAATGACAGTTTTATTAGAACAAAAGAAATAAGTGATTGAGCAATCAAAATATAATATTTTAATAAATTATATTATATATTTAAAAAATCTTTGTGAAAAATTAAAGACGCCCCTGGCCTGTATAAGTGGATAAGTGTGCAGTTTATTTAAAAAAAAAACGGCGATTTCTCTCGGACTCGGCCCAACTCATCTTAGATATTCCATTTAAACCTTTGTCTAAATTTGTTATTTGAATATCGAATTATATTTTAATTTAAATAAAATATTTAATTGAACCTAACGAATGATTCTATTGATAAAGAGGATAATGCTTATTCTAAGATACCCATGCTCAATCAGCTTTATCTGCAAGTTGTGTACCTTGTCAAAGATTAAGAGAAAGTATGAGCCAATACTACCTTATAATAATTTTAACATTATTAAAAATATAAATTATTTAATTAAAAATAATTTTTAAAAATATTTGGGTTGGATAAAATTGAGTCGAATTTTGCTTTCAGGCTACCAACAACCAAATGATTTAGCAGGTTGAGACGCTAGATACTTTAAGCAAGATCAGATGTTCGAATCTTAGCGTTGTAATTAGATAAAACTAGGTTGAGAGAGTCACCCCACGTGAGCTTATGCATTAGTCAATCAAATCGAATATTGTGGTTAAATCAATTTTTTTACTTTCAGGCTCTGAATTTTATATTAAAGATATTAACATTAAGTTAAATGCATTTTTTTAAAAAAGGGAAAATGCATGTTTTTTAAATTGTTAAACATTTTTATAATTTATTGTACACTATAAAGTAAGGTTTTTATGTATTAAAATAATAATAAAAAACAAAACAAATCATCCGATTCAATTAATTGAATCTAAAATCCAAGGGTGTGGTTGCAATCCTCGATACTTTTTAAGCTTCTATTCAAATCCAACTGTAAGATCGGATGAGTTGAGGGATGGGCATTTTACCCGACCCGATCGGGTCGGATTTTTTAATGAAAAATTGGGTTTGGGTCGGGTTTTTATTAAGAGTGAATTCGGGTCGGGCCGGTTTCAGGTAGAAAATATCCGACCCGACTCGGGACTAATTGTGTAATTTTTCTCTAATTTTTTAGGGATATTTATAATAATACCCCTCTTTATATTTTTTTTGTAATTAGGTCTTTAAAATTAAGTTTTAATTACAATTTAGTCCTCTAAATTATATTTTTTTACGATTAAATCCCCTAAAATAATTTTTTTACAATTAGGTCCTTAAAATTAATTTTTTTCTATAGGTCGGGTCGGGTCGGATCGGGGTCGAGTTTAGTATATTTATTTTCGGGTCGGGTATAAGGTATAGGGTATTTATTTTTGGGTCGGGTTCCGGTGGGCAAAAAACTCGATCCGACCCGTGCCCATCTCTAGAGCTAATTAAAAAATAATAAAATATTTCAAAAAATAATTATATCAATATTAGTATTTTATAAATTTTTTATCATGATGTTATTAATGGAGGAACATACATATTGAGACATGGACATAAGACTTATTAAAAATCTCCGTAGACCTAAATGAAAGAAACTAGTAGCATATGATCATGTGGGAATAAGATTAAAAACACAAGACCGAACTCAACACCCAAGACTCCTTAACACAAAGCATATGTCATGGGGCTAGAGTTCCGTCTAGCGAACCGCGCGACCTTAGTCGATGTTCCTGCGACAAACGACTAAGTCAGCCTGAAATTCGTCTTCAGAGGATCAAACTCTTTCAAGACACTCGAACGAAGAATCATTCTAAGCGGAAGCTAACAAACGAAAAAACAACTAAGAACACAAGAAAGAACGCGAATAACAAGAGAGAGTTTTTCTTAGAGTAAATAAATTCCTTGTATTACTCAATGAGCGGATGAATACAAATGAGGTGGGGAGACCTCTATTTAATTTGAATCCTCTTACAATGAACGGATGAGATCGATTTACAATAATGGCTCAAATCAAAAGCCACCTACCAAATATATGCTAACTAAGGAAACTCTATCACCTTGGTATTTTTCCTTAAGTTTGCATTCACATTGATGGATATTCTGATCCTCTAGAATATTTCCCGGTAAGATGCCATCTTTTAATTTACCAAGCTCAGTGTGATCAGGCTTTCTATCATCCTCCAATGGTTCGGCCAAGTCAGATGGTCTTCTAGGCGGGCCCAAGATCTTGCAAAGAACCTTTTGGGCACTCTATTCTACACATGTCTCGTTGCTAATTCACGGATCGTGACATTCTCCCCACCCAATCCAGCGATGCCCTCATCGCTGATTCAGAATAAGTTTGGCTTGGTTGGACCTCCCTCGGTGCCTCAGCTTGCTCCTAACTTTGAATCGGTCAGTAATGTCCTCCCACAAGGACTACTCGCCTCGGACAACACCGTCTCGTAACAACATCTCGCTCAACGTCATTGCGTACATTTCAAACGTAAGAGCCCCTTCTTACTAGTTGTGATTCGCCTTGGCTTGGACCTCCTCGATCCTGGGACAAAGGCTTGGACACCACCACATTGAACACTCGATGATCTCGCAAAACTATGAAAGGCCTCTTGTGTCCTCGCCAAGTCTTTGAACTTCTTGATGGGTTAGGTTTTTCGCTCCCTACACTTAACAAAGGCGGTAAATCAAACTAAAAAATACTATATGTGTGTTTGAGATGTACCTTCCCCAAAATACTTCAACGGCATTCACTCTAAAATGAATCAACACATCTTTCTCTGTGATGTTTGATGACACTCGCACCACGAAGTCCAATGCCCATTTCACCTCGCCCAAAGGTGGCTCTCCAATGGGCTCCATATTACCAAGTGGCTTGGGCAACTCTTGCACTTCCAAGGTAGTGACCCTAACAGTAGCCTCCAAAGCGATGTCTCTTTGGCTTGGAACATCCTTGGCAAGCTGAATGGCAGTTAGCATCTTGGCTCATCTTCCCTTATCACGATACATAGGCACAACACATTGTTGTTTGAGATCCAAAATACAAACGACATCGGTACAAGGAATAATGAGAGCATCTACATGGTTAAGGAATCTTTTTCCTATAACAAAGTCAAAGTCATCCTGATGGATTACCTTGAAATTTTCCTTGCCCTTCCATTCACTAATCTGCAGCTCAATATTCCGTGCCTCTCCAATAATTGGAACTTCCTTGGTATTCACAGCCTTGATCTTACCGGTTAACCCTTCAACTTTAAGACCAAGTTTTTTAGCAGCCTTCTTAGACATGAACTAATCGGTTGCCCCGGTGTCCACTAGAGCACTCCTCGATCGTCCCGCAACGTTGATATCGATAAACAACAACCCTTTTTGCTTTCAGCCCTTCCTCGCCTTGGTAGAATTTAGAATCATGGAACCAAATCTCGCAACCTCGCTACTCTCAAGCCTGTCCACCTCTTTGTATGGCTTGACTTGATCCAGGCAATCTTACAACTTGTGTATCCCCTTGCACTTTAGTTGCACCTCTCCCACCCTCGGCTTGACTGCTCTAACATTGGCAATTGTACCAAGCCTCGTTACCTCCTTCTTTGGCTCATCTTTTATTTGAACGATGGTAGAGAGTTTCTCTTTCGTTCGATAGTCCCTCATTACGTGAGGGCCACCTTAAACGTAGCACTTTATTGGCCCCTTTTCATCCCTCTTTTGACGGTTGTATCAGGGCTTTCCATTCCCACGTGATGCTTCTCTATGCCAGTTTAAGTTTCCTTATCGCAACTTGTTCGTCCCTCGTCTTTAACACCACTCTTGCTCTTGTACTTTAGCTTTGGCTTGAATGAGTCAGACCTCTTTTGGCCTACTTAGATTAGGGACTCAGCGATGGTTAAGGTTTTGGAAAGTTTTGTCACTCCCCTCTGCTCTAACTCGATTTTGGCCCATCGTTGCAACATATCCATGAAGTTGAGAAGTGCATCATTCTCACTCAGGTCTAAAATCTCAAGCATGAGTTTTGTGAACTCTCGAACATACTCTCGGACAATACTCTCCTGCTTGATGTACCTCATCTTGATTCAGGCATCCTTCTCAGCATGCTCTGAATAGAACTGCTGCTTGAGCTCAGTTTGAAACTGCTCCCAAGTGTTAACCTTTGTGCTCTCTCGTTTCTTATTCGAGCACCTACATCACCACCAAAGTAGAGCTACTTCAGTTAAGTAAATTGAAGCAATAGTTACATTTATGGCATCATCCTTAATGCTCATAGCTATGAAGTATTGCTCCATACCTCAAAGAAAGTTCTCCACATCCTAGGCTAACCTCATTTTAGTGAACTCCTTCGGCTTCGGGACATCTACCCGCCTCCTGGGTTTCGTAGTCCCACCACCATTATTTATGATGGTCATGCACAAGCTCAACTTCACCTCGAGTTGATCGATCTTGCCTTGCATCTTTTCCTTCAAAGCTACAAGCTTCACTTGAAAGGCATCTCCTTTCTGATATACCCTTTCCATGGTCTCATTGAGTGCAGTCTATATGACCTAACTTCAACCTTGTTCTCCCTTGTCGAAGTGATCTCTGACATCGTCAAGGGACTCTTCCACATCCTTCGTAGTGGTCTCGAGTCGCTCAACCTTATCCTCTAGCGATGTCATCTGATCATTCGAACTGGCCCTCTTTTCCTTTTTAACATGAGACTCCCTGGGTGCTGCAGCATTCTCTCTGTCTTGTGGTGTCATCTCAGTTACATCCTTCACTCGAACCACATGCTCTAATACCACTTATCACAGGACTAGAGTTTCATCTAGCGAGCCACGTGACCTTAATCGATGTTCCTACGACAAGCGACTAAGTTAACCTGAAATCCCTCTTTGAAAGATCAAACTCTTCCAAGTCACTCAAACGAAGAATCATTCTAAGCGGAAGCTAACAAACAAAAAAGAAGCTAAGAACACAAGAAAGAACGCGAAAAAAAAGAGAGAGCTTTTCTTAGAGTAAATGCCTTGTATTACTCAATGAGTGGATGAATACAAATGAGGTGGGGAGGCCTCAATTTATAGTTGAATCCCCTTACAATGAACGGACGAGATCGATTTACAACAACGGCTCAGATCTAAAGCCACTTACCAAATCTATGCTAACTAAGGAAACTATATCACCTTGGTATTCTTTCCTTAAGTTTGTATTCACATTGATGGATATTCTGATCCTCTAGATTATTCCCTGGTAAGATGCATTCTATTAATTTACCAGGCTCAATGTGATCAACCTTTCTATCATCCTCCAATAGTCGGGCCAAGTCAGGTGGTCTTCTAGGCAGACCCAAGATCTTGCAAAGAACCTCTTGGGCACTTTGTTCCGCATTGTCTTGGTTGCTAACTCATTGACTGTGACACATAATTCCATTGCCCAACACTATCACCCACTCATGCTCCAACAAAACAATTCACGCCTCTAACCTCCCAAGCATCACCCATGTGTAACACCCTAAAATCGGGCTTAGTCAAAATTCAATTTCGATAACTAGAAATTTTGCATCGCAAAGTCAAACTTTAGCATTGGCCTTTGACCAAGTGGTCAATTGATTAAGGATCTTATTGTAAATATTGAAACTTGCTTTAGCGGCTAAATTGGGAAAATTGAAAGTTTGTGAGTAAAAGTATAGAAAGTGAAGAGTTGAGGGACTAACCTTGCGATTAGCCCTCCTCAAGCCTCATTATCACACACGTGGGCTTCCTAAAATTGGTTACTTCATCCTAAGGAATTCTAAGTCAATAGAATATCAAAAAAACAAAAGAAAAAAGTATAGAAATTCACCGGTGGAATTTCCCAAGCTTACACCTCTCATTCATCATCTTCTTCCTTTCCTTTAGCCAAGCACACACCTCAATTTGAGGATATTTCAAGCTTGAACTTTCTCGAATTTCTTAGCCTTAAACTATTGCTAGCGATCGGGTAAGCTAAAGCCCTCAAATTGATCATTAATTCCATGGTTAGATCATGCTTAAATCCAAGCTCAAGAAACTTAGAACCCTAGAAATTCATTAAGGATATCGTAGTTTATTCGCTATTGTTTTTCATAGCTAATAAGTTGTAATGAATCTATTATTGATGATGAAATCCTTGTGAATTTTATTTCCTTGTAGCTCAAGAAAATCAAGGTGAAGAATCACCAAATCCATCAAATTCCAACAAGTTAAAGAACAAGGGAATTGTTATTCGGGAGCCCTAAAAGCTTCAGGAGTATCGGCGAGTGTAATTAGAGTCTCGGTATTGGCTAGGTGTCATTCCCGATTTCATTATATTGGTTTATTGCATTGCCATCATTGAAATCAAGGTATGGATACATGAAACCCTTGTTGAAGGTATCATTGGTAAGCTTTGGTAAGCTTATTGCATTTTTATATTGATTATTGATTCATGGTATTGACATTGATAACATTGGAACATTGTGAAAGGCCATATCAAGATACACCATTATTGACAAGTTGGCATTGCCATCGTTATCGTTATTGCTATTGTTATTGGCATAATTATTGAATCCTTGGATACGAATTGACATTGGATACAATTGGCATGCCGTAGAATTCATGAGATCATTGGTATGGAGTGGACTACGGTCCTTGAGCTAAGGCTCTATTTAGCAATGTTGGCAGGATGTGTTGGTTTGGTCTTATTGGCGATGTTGGGAATTCGCGTATCCACGTTCACATATCGATCCAAGGAATTAAGTTATTGAAATTATTGCTAAAACATGATTTGAGATGCATTTACATTGATATACATATTATTGATATTATTGGCATTCATGGTATTATTGTTAACTACCTCAATAGGCTATATAAGCCTAATGCATCTCATTTTCATGCATTTCAGGTTAAAAGGTGTGTCGGATCAAGGATAAGAGCTAGGGGAGTTTTGAAGCAAGTTACACAAGCTATAAGTAATGTAAACCTAGCCTTTGAACTCCAAGTATGATGGCATAGGTTCTAGACATGTTAGTTTAGCCCCATTTTGTGTGTACATATTGCTCACCATTTTGAAATTGTTAAATTATGAAATATGACATGTTGAAAGTTGGTAGAATTGGCAAACTTGACCTATAATGCTCTAATAAGTGAAATCATAGTAAATGGATTCCAAATGTTATGAAATTTGACATGTAAGTAGATAAGTTGATTATAAACTTGCCTGTAAATTTTGGTAACAATTGGACTAGGTTAAGACCCCTAAAGTGATTAGAAACCAGAATAAATTTGTCATTACAGGTCTGTCCGTACCGGTACGGGTGGTGGCGCATTGGTATGGGTATGCATTTTGGGACGCAAGTAAAGGGAGTGTATCGATATTGCTAATGAAGTATTGGTACAGGTAAATGAAACTAAAAAATCACTAAACACCATATCGATATCGTATCAATCCCTAAAGTTGACCTTTGTGGCATTGACCACACGTACCGATACCCAGTATCGGTATGAGTTTAATGAACTTAACGGTTTTAACGATCATGGTAAGCGTATCGATGTGGCCTTAGGCATATCAGTATGGTAATTTGATACTGGAATTTTAGTTTAATTAAGGTAAGCATAGCGTACCGGTACGGCTATACCCGTACCGGTACGACCCCTATTGTTTATAACTGCTTTAACGACCTTGACATAGGAAAATCGATACGGCCTCTTCGAGTATCGGTACCGAGGTAGGTAAGTTGGTTAAAAGATGACTAAAAAGGTTTCAGAATCTTATAAAATGGTCATTGAATTTTGTAAGGCTTAATTAAAGGTGTAATTGAACTCTGAATTCATTGAAAATTTATAAGTAAGACATTCATCCATTGAATTTCACATTGGTAACTCTAATTACTGATAAGACCCTATAATTTACCAATTTTACAATTTAGTCCCCAAAGTTGGAAAAGTTGCCAAATGACCCTTAACTATGGTTTTGATTAGGTACAAGATGATCATTGTAAATTATGGCTCCGTATTAATAAAATTGGCTCACTATTTATTGTATAAGTTATCGTAAATATTGATCAGATTACCGTATTATTCACTGGTAACGTTTTTTGACCCAGATTCCTACCAGGTCGGGAAGGGGGTGCTACATTTTTGTATTATAGCTAGAGTTTAGTCGATTCTAGGACTAAACTGAAGTTTATTGTATTTCTATTGCATTGCATATGCCACTTCGGAGTTTATTGTTGTGTATATTGTGACTTGCGATTAACGAATCCTTTTTCCTTTTATAGTATAAGATGTCCGACTCAAAAAAGCTCATGAAGAAGTCGAGCATACTACAGGGCTCCTCAAAACATGGCGAAGAGAAAAGGAGGAGACCCTCCAAATCCACAAGTTCCCAACAAGAACCACTTTGAATCTGAACTCATCTTTGTCAGACTGCTCAATTTGAATATTACCGGAACATGACTAAGATGTTCAGACAATTTATGGCTACTCTTAAGTTTGAGCAGTCTGCACAATCTTCCGTAGCTGCTACTTCCACGACCCGAGCCCCTATTGATAAGCTGATACAACACCGAGCTACTACCTTTATAGGTGGGGCTGGTGACGACCCTGAAGTGACAGAATATTGGTTAAATTCCATATTGAGAATATTGAATAAGCAGTTACAGTGTTCGGATGAGCACAAACCGGAGTGTGCCCTAGCTTTGCTGGCAGACGAGGCTCTACATTGGTGGGAGACCACTATACTTACTGCTCCCGAAGAAGCTGTAACCTAGGAGTTCTTTCTGCGTGAGTTCAAGAAAAAATATATCAGTGAGTATTACTTGGCTGAAAGGCGAGATATCTTCCTACATCTCAAGCAAGGCAGAAGACTGATAGAGTAGTATATCCATGACTTCTACAAGTATTGTAAGTACGGAGCTGAGTGCATAAAGAAGGAAGAAGAGAAGTGCAGAATGTTTGTTGCAGGTTTGAATGATGAACTATGACCATTGTTCACTGCATTGGGGGATCATAGATTTCCAAGAGCTCGTGAATCTAGCTATCTCTACTAAAGCTGCTTAGAGGTCTTAGAGGACTAGTGGGCCAACTCAATTTGAAAAGAGGCCTCGAGATGATTCTTGTCCTCCTTTACCGTATAAGAAAGGCAAACAACAAGGGATTAAGCAACAATATTACCAGCAATCCTCCCGATCAGGCAATTTTGCTAAGCCACAAGCAATATCCCAATTTGCTGTAAGAACAACCTTCATTGAGAGTACCCGAGAGGTTTAGGTCGGGAGACATCTGCATGGGACAGTGCTATAGGCAAACTAGAGAATGTTTCTTCTATGGTGAACAAGGTCACTATATCAAAGATTGTCCAATGAATACATCCAAGTCTCTGCACCAGCAAGTACAACATCCTCTACTAAGTCCTTCAAGGGAAAGGGATAGAAACAAGTTGCAACAGAGCTTTTGGGAGACTTGGTGGCTCTACTAGAACTCCAAGGTGACAAGAATCCAAGGCTTCACTCAGGTTTACTATGTGAGGAGCAGGGAGGATGAGAAAGATCTAGATATTATAGTAAGTACTATTGAATTTTATACTCACCCTATCTATGCATTGATTGATCCTGGATCCACTTATTCCTTTATTAGTACTGTATTGATTAAAAGATTTAAGTTGGCATTCGAGCTTATAGCTTCCAAAATCACCATAACCAATTCTTTAGGTGGTAGTGTCGTAATTGGACTGGTATGTAAAAATTGTCCCCTCATGATACAAGGAATACCTTTTTCAGCCAATCTCATGGCCCTCCCTATTTATGAGTTTGACGTTATATTAGGGCTTGACTGGCTTGGAGAGCATCAAGCTTGGGTAGAATGCTCGAAGAAGAAATTGTATCTTTGAGGTTTGGGCAAGAAGAGTGTGACTCTTATGGACTATGGGGTAAGAAATCATTGTTATATGCTCTGCAAGTAAAGAAGTACCTCGATTACAAGATATAGATCTTGTGCAAGAATTCTCGATGTGTTTCCCAATGAACTTCTGGGTTTACCACCCATCCGTGAAGTTGAATTTGGGATTAAAGTGCAACCTGGAACCACCCCAGTTTCCATTCACTTTACCGTATAGAACCTGTTGAACTCATCGAGCTTAAGGCATAGATCCAAGCATTGTTGAATAAAGGTTTCATTCGGCCAAGTTCCTCACCCTAGGGAGCTCTATTCCTCTTTGTCAAGAAGAAAGACATATCTATGCGTCTCTGCATTGATTACCGATAGTTAAACAAGCTTACCATCAAGAATAAGTATCCTTTACCGAGAATAGATGACTTGTTTAACCAGTTTAAGGATGCAACCACCTTCTCTAAGATCGACTTAAGGTCTGGGTACTATCAAATGAGAGTTAAAGAATGTGATGTGCCCAAGACAGCTTTCTGTACAAGGTATGGCCACTACAAATTTTTGGTTATGCCTTTCGGATTAACCAATGCACCGACTGCCTTTATGGATCTTATGAACCGAGTTTTTAGACCTATCTTAATATGTTTGTAATGGTGTTCATAGATGACATATCAATTTACTCTAAGAATTCTTGTTATATTTTAGTGTCTTAGAGAGTTTACCGGATCAATTCATTATCAAATTACTCAATTTGGGGGTCAAATTAAAACATTTCTAAATTTAAGGACTAAAATTTAAATTTTACAAAATAGGAGTCCTTATTCAAATTTTATTATACCTATCCAAAATTAAACATATACATATCACACCGGTGAAATTTCATTACAGTTATAGATCGTTTACCCGCTCGATTTTATCTTTAATTAATTAGGGACTAAATTGCAGAAATTGAAAGTTCCTTTTTCAGCTTTTAACTAGCTTAACAGACTCCCGTATTGATACACTACTGTCCATATCGGTACGGTAACACCAGAAGGTAGGTAATTCTGTTATGGCAAGGGTACCATACCGGTACGCAATCAAATCGTATCGGTACGCGTACAGGGATTGAGGTCAAAGGGTTCATTGGTTGACTTCCCGTACCGGTACGCAATCACATCGTATCGGTACGCCTATCAAGATCGTTAAAATGGTTAAAGTCGTATCGATACAGGGTATCGATACGCCTAGCCAGGGAATTAATTCAATTTTAGACTCGATATATCGTACCGCTAGAGGCTTAGCCGTATCGATACGGTTGCTACAGTAAAATTCTAGTGACCAATTTCCGTACCGATACGCTCAATCCAGTATTGGTACGCCCCTTATTCCAAGTTCCTTAGGGTAAGCCTATACCGGTACGCCATCACCTGTACCGGTACGGCTAGGTCTGTAATGACATTTTTCTTCTGGTTTTTCATCAAATTAGCCTATCAACTCATATCCAAAAGTCATGAAAATTTACCAGAAGTTATTCTTAGCCATTTTTAATAGCATTTCAAATCTCGTAGCATTTCGAATTCGTTTACTAACTTTTTACCTTTTTGTGCCTTAAAGCCCATTTTTACTAGTTTTACCCATTTGCATACATACTCAAAATTTAAGTCTTAACTTCTTTAACTTAGGGGATAACATATACATACAAAAGAGGGCTAAATAGACATGTTCGTGCCCTATGCCACCTTACTAGGAGTTTAAGGACAAAAGATAACATACACATGGCTTGCTTGGTGTGACTTGCAACTCCAACAACACGATCGAGCTAAGAATCCTTCAAAGTCCTGAAATGCATGAGACACACATATGTTAGGCTTACATAGCCTAGTGAGGTAGTTAATCGACAATTGCATAAATGGGATTTATATGGCAAAAATGAGAATATAGACATGTAAATAATCCATGTACAATTCATTATCGTATGATCATCATTTCTTAACATTAATGCATTAAACTTTGTATTAAATCATAAACATCATTCCCTTGGACATAGCAACCCATGGATACGCGGATTACCCCAAACACCAAATCATATCACATATAGGCCTTAGCCTTGAACCGTAGTTCGAATCCCTTACACAATCCAACCTTGACACCACATATAGGCAGTAGCCCGGACCGTAGTCCAATCCCTTACATAATGAGCTCAATAATCATATGGCATGCCAATTGTATCCAAAGTCTAAAAATGTTTGAAGGGCTTGCTTTCATCACTACCATTTCTCGTGACCATGAATCATAAATCATTTCAAACTTTAACATAATGAACCTTGGTTCCATAATTCATATAGCATCGTATTAAGTCACATGGATCATTAATTTAACATTAAGGCATGTTTCACATATATGCATTATTTTGATAAAAGTTCATATTAACATGCTTCATATAACACATGAATCATCATCAAGCATGAAAACTGATATGGTATCCTTACCATACTTACCAAATGAAATCCTCTCATGTGTGCTCTACTTGAGCTTTCCTAACATAAATTCATTATAGAAAACATAATCAAATGCAACCGGGATGGCACCTAGCCATTCCCGAGACTCAACTACACTCACCTCAAATTCGAAGATCCTACTACTCTCGGATTACGATCCTCTTATTCCTAGCTTTTGGTGGAGATGGTGGGTTATCTTCCTCCAATTCTTGAGCTTGGTAACAACAAGGAGAGTATTAGAATCGATATTTGGATTGAAGAATCAAAGGTTTAGCTTTAAGCTCCTTAACTTCAAATCAAAATTAAGCTTAAATCTTTCATGGGCTCTTGCAATTATTAGAGGGCTTTTGCTTACCAATACGGTGGTTATCAATTAGTATATCTAAATCAAGAAAAACTTGAGGATTCAATGGAGGTGCTAGCTTGAGCTTAGGTTGAAGACAACAATAAAGGTGTGAGCTTGAGATGCTTGCTTATCTTTTAAAGAAAAAAAAAGAAAAAGAGGTATCGATTAACTCTTGTAAAAATGTTCACTTTCAAACTCTCTTTTCCTTATAAGACACCAACTTTCCTACAACAAAGGGTAACTTAATCTTTTTTAAAATTCTCACCACCCTCTCCAACCAATGGCAAGGTTTCCTCCATGGCTAGGAAATCTATTTAAAACAATTTCAAATTCCAAAATTAAGATAGCTATAATAGCTATCAATTCATGCCATCATTTATCTTACAAGGCATAAGGATTTCACGTGGGAATGGCTTAAGCAAGGTGGTGAGTCACCCAAAAATTGGGCTAATTACCAGGTTAGTCCTTCAATTCCTCCAAGTTTGTATTTTTGCCTCCAAACTTTCAATTGTTACAATTTGATCACTAAAAGGCTTTCAATTCTTTTAATAAGATCCAAAATCATCAATTAGGCTCAAATAGGATTCATTTCATCAGCCCTTTTGAATGTGACAATTCTGAGAAGATTCGTTAAAAGATGTTCTATGATAGCAGTACCATTAACCAAATATTGAAAAGAAGCCCTTTTGAATGGACTAAGAAGCACCGGATCCTAACAAATATTGACTCAACCCGAACCCAACTTTAGTTTAGTAAAGACTACATCAGTATATAGTGATGCATCGCATCAAGGGTTAGGATGTGTATTGATACAAGAAGGCAAGGTCGTTGCATATGCTTTAAGACAACTTAAGTCACAAGAAATGAATTACCCTACCCATGATCTTGAATTGACTACGGTTGTCTTTGCCTTAAAGATATGGAGACATTATCTCTACGGAGAAAAAAACTATCTATACACCGATCACAAGAGTCTCAAATACCTGTTGACACAAAATGAGCTTAATTTTCATCAAAGGAGATGGATGGAACTTCTCAAAGATTATGACCTTGTAATTGATTATCACCTGGGCAAGGCTAACATTGTAGTTGATGCACTCAGCCGCAAACTTTCACATGCTTCTCGAGCTATCAACGCCCATTTCAAGTTAGAAAGACACCAACCTTTAGTAACTGAACTTCATGTTCAGTCAGCCATTGTAATGAGAATCAAGTCGTTTGAAGACCAAGATCCAGAATTGCAAGCCATAGTCACCAAGCTTTAGAGTAATCTTAATTTCGACTTTAAAGTTAACATAGAAGGACTTTTGTGTTTTCGTGATAGAATCTGTATACAGAATGACAAATCTCTTTGTTATGATATCCTCAAAGAAGCTCATTGTAACCCTTTCTCAGTTCACCCGGGGCCGATGAAAATGTATAAGGACCTTCGGGAATTGTACTAGTGGCCTGGTATGAAGAAAGGCATTATAAAGTTTATATCTAAGAGCCTTACGTACCAGCGAGTTAAGGCTGAGCACCGTGTCCCTACTGGATTATTGCAACCCATTAAACTTCCCAAATGGAAGTGGGAGAGAATAACCATGGACTTTCTCAATGGATTACCGTTGACTCCAGCTAAGCATGATGCTATTTGGGTCATCGTTGACCGCTTTACCAAGTCAGCTCATTTCTTACCTGTCAAAATGGATTACGGTCTTCCCAAGTTAGCTGATCTGTATATCAAGGAAGTGGTCAGACTCCATGGAGTACCCAAGTCAATTATCTTTGATCGAGACCCACGTTTTGTTTCACGATTTTGGAAAACACTGCAAGGAGCTCTGGGCACCCGAGTCAATCTCAGTACAACTTTCCACCCTCAGTCAGATGGCCAGTCAGAAAGAATAATTCAGATATTGGAAGACATACTCTGTGCATGTGTCATTGACTTTGAAGGAACTTGGGAGAGGTCCCTACCTCTCGTCAAGTTTGTTGGTGATGTTGGCGGGATGTGTTGGTTTGGTCTTATTGGCGATGTTGAAGGATATTGACCATTTATTGTTGGTGATGTTGATTGAGAATTCGCGTATCCGCGTTCACATATCGATCCAAGGAATTAAGTTATTGAAATTATTGCTAAAACATGATTTGAGATTCATTTACATTGATATACATATTATTGATATTATTGGCATTCATGGTATTATTGTTGACTACCTCACTAGGCTATATAAGCCTAATGCATCTCATTTTCATGCATTTCAGGTTAAAAAGTGTGTCGGATCAAGGATAAGAGCTAGGGAGTTTTACTATGATGGCATAAGTAATGTCTAGCCTTTGAACTCCATATGATAGGTTTAGACATGTTATTTTGTTTTGTGTGTATATATTGCTCACCGTTTGAAATTGTTAAATAAATGTATGACATGTTGAAAAATTTGCAAACTTGACCTATAATGCCTCTAATAAGTGAAATCATAGTAAATGGATTCCAAATGTTATGAAATTTGACATGTAAGTAGATAAGTTGATTATAAACTTGCCTGTAAAATTTGGTAACAATTGGACTAGGTTAAGACCCCTAAAATGATTAAAAACCAGAATAAATTTGTTATTACATGTTTGTTCGTACCGATGCGGGTGATGGCGCATTGGTATGGGTATGCATTTTGGGATGCAAGTAAAGGGAGTGTATCGATATTGCTAATGAAGTATTGGTACAGGTAAATGAAACTAAAAATCACTAAACACCATATCGATATCGTATCAATCCCTAAAGTTGACCTTTGTGGCATTGACCACGTGTATCGATACCCGATATCGATATGAGTTTAATGAACTTAACGGTTTTAACGATCATGGTAAGCGTATCGATGTGGCCTTAGGCATATCAGTATGGTAATTTGATACTGGAATTTTAGTTTAATTAAGGTAAGCATAGCGTACCGGTACGGCTATACCCGTACCGGTACGACCCCTATTGTTTATAACTGCTTTAACGACCTTGACATAGGAAAATCGATACGGCCTCTTCGAGTATCGGTACCGAGGTAGGTAAGTTGGTTAAAAGATGACTAAAAAGGTTTCAGAATCTTATAAAATGGTCATTGAATTTTGTAAGGCTTAATTAAAGGTGTAATTGAACTCTGAATTCATTGAAAATTTATAAGTAAGACATTCATCCATTGAATTTCACATTGGTAACTCTAATTACTGATAAGACCCTATAATTTACCAATTTTACAATTTAGTCCCCAAAGTTGGAAAAGTTGCCAAATGACCCTTAACTATGGTTTTGATTAGGTACAAGATGATCATTGTAAATTATGGCTCCGTATTAATAAAATTGGCTCACTATTTATTGTATAAGTTATCGTAAATATTGATCAGATTACCGTATTATTCACTGGTAACGTTTTTTGACCCAGATTCCTACCAGGTCGGGAAGGGGGTGCTACATTTTTGTATTATAGCTAGAGTTTAGTCGATTCTAGGACTAAACTGAAGTTTATTGTATTTCTATTGCATTGCATATGCCACTTCGGAGTTTATTGTTGTGTATATTGTGACTTGCGATTAACGAATCCTTTTTCCTTTTATAGTATAAGATGTCTGACTCCAAAAAGCTCATGAAGAAGTCGAGCATACTACAGGCTCCTCAAAACATGGCGAAGAGAAAAGGAGGAGACCCTCCAAATCCACAAGTTCCCCAACAAGAACCACTGAATCCTGAACTCGTACTGTAGACTGCTCAATTTGAATATTACCGGAACATGACTAAGATGTTCAGACAATTTATGGCTACTCTTAAGTTTGAGCAGTCTGCACAATCTTCCGTAGCTGCTACTTCCACGACCCGAGCCCCTATTGATAAGCTGATACAACACCGAGCTACTACCTTTATAGGTGGGGCTGGTGACGACCCTGAAGTGACAGAATATTGGTTAAATTCCATATTGAGAATATTGAATAGCGATTCATAAAGTTCGGATGAGCACAAACCGGAGTGTGCCCTAGCTTTGCTTTGGCGACGAGGCTCTACATTGGTGGGAGACCACTATACTTACTGCTCCCAAAGAAGCAGTAACCTAGGAGTTCTTTCTGCGTGAGTTCAAGAAAAATATATCAGTGAGTATTACTTGGCTGAAAGGCGAGATATCTTCCTACATCTCAAGCAAGGCAGAAGACTGATAGAGTAGTATATCCATGACTTCTACAAGTATTGTAAGTACGGAGCTGAGTGCATAAAGAAGGAAGAAGAGAAGTGCAGAATGTTTGTTGCAGGTTTGAATGATGAACTATGACCATTGTTCACTGCATTGGGGGATCATAGATTTCCAAGAGCTCGTGAATCTAGCTATCTCTACTAAAGCTGCTTAGAGGTCTTAGAGGACTAGTGGGCCAACTCAATTTGAAAAGAGGCCTCGAGATGATTCTTGTCCTCCTTTACCGTATAAGAAAGGCAAACAACAAGGGATTAAGCAACAATATTACCAGCAATCCTCCCGATCAGGCAATTTTGCTAAGCCACAAGCAATATCCCAATTTGCTGTAAGAACAACCTTCATTGAGAGTACCAGAGGTTTAGGTCGGGAGACATCCTGCGGGACAGTGCTATAGGCAAACTAGAGAATGTTTCTTCTATGGTGAACAAGGTCACTATATCAAAGATTGTCCAATGAATACATCCAAGTCTACTGCACCAGCAAGTACAACATCCTCTACTAAGTCCTTCAAGGGAAAGGGATAGAAACAAGTTGCAACAGGAGCTTTTGGGAGACTTGGTGGCTCTACTAGAACTCCAAGCTGACAAGAATCCAAGGCTTCAGCTCAGGTTTACTATGTGAGGAGCAGGGAGGATGAGAAAGATCTAGATATTATAGTAAGTACTATTGAATTTTATACTCACCCTATCTATGCATTGATTGATCCTGGATCCACTTATTCCTTTATTAGTACTGTATTGATTAAAAGATTTAAGTTGGCATTCGAGCTTATAGCTTCCAAAATCACCATAACCAATTCTTTAGGTGGTAGTGTCGTAATTGGACTGGTATGTAAAAATTGTCCCCTCATGATACAAGGAATACCTTTTTCAGCCAATCTCATGGCCCTCCCTATTTATGAGTTTGACGTTATATTAGGGCTTGACTGGCTTGGAGAGCATCAAGCTTGGGTAGAATGCTCGAAGAAGAAATTGTATCTTTGAGGTTTGGGCAAGAAGAGTGTGACTCTTATGGACTATGGGGGTAAGAAATCATTGTTATATGCTACTGCAAGTAAAGAAGTACCTCAGTTACAAGATATAGATACTGTGCAAGAATTCTCTGATGTGTTTCCCAATGAACTTCTGGGTTTACCACCCATCCGTGAAGTTGAATTTGGGATTAAAGTGCAACCTGGAACCACCCCAGTTTCCATTCACTTTACCGTATAGAACCTGTTGAACTCATCGAGCTTAAGGCATAGATCCAAGCATTGTTGAATAAAGGTTTCATTCGGCCAAGTTCCTCACCCTAGGGAGCTCTATTCCTCTTTGTCAAGAAGAAAGACATATCTATGCGTCTCTGCATTGATTACCGATAGTTAAACAAGCTTACCATCAAGAATAAGTATCCTTTACCGAGAATAGATGACTTGTTTAACCAGTTTAAGGATGCAACCACCTTCTCTAAGATCGACTTAAGGTCTGGGTACTATCAAATGAGAGTTAAAGAATGTGATGTGCCCAAGACAGCTTTCTGTACAAGGTATGGCCACTACAAATTTTTGGTTATGCCTTTCGGATTAACCAATGCACCGACTGCCTTTATGGATCTTATGAACCGAGTTTTTAGACCTATCTTAATATGTTTGTAATGGTGTTCATAGATGACATATCAATTTACTCTAAGAATCAAGTTGAGCATCGAGACCATCTTCGTGTTGTGATTCAGACCTTTCGAGAGAAGCAGTTGTATGACAAGTTCAGTAAGTGTGAGTTTTGGCTTACTGAAGTTTCATTTCTAGGACATGTGGTTTCTACAGAGGGTATTCAAGTGGACCCGGAAAAGATTAAGCTATAGTTGAGTGGAGGCTACCGAAGATTATTGGTGAAGTTCGTAGTTTTCTCGGTCTTGTTAGCTATTACTGTAACACCCCATTCCCTGTCTGGTAGAGAACCAGGTCAGAATGTGTTACCGGAGGCTAACTCGGAGATCAGAACAGTGTTTTAAACAATATTTTAGTGTCTTAGAGAGTTACCGGATCAACTCATTATCAAATTACTCCATTTGAGGGGTCAATTTAAACTTTTCTAATTTTAAGGACTAAAATGTAAATTTTAGAATTAGAGGTCCTTGTTCAAGTTTTCTTATACTTATTCGAAATTAAACATATCCCTATTATACCGGTGAAATTTCATTACAATTAATGATCGTTTACCCACTCGATTTTAACTATGATTAATTAGGGACTAAATTGCAGAAATTGAAAGTTCCTTTTTACAGCTTTTAACTAACTTAACAGACTCCCGTACCGATACGCATACTGCCCGAATCGGTACGGTGACACAAGAAGGTAGGTAATTCTGTTAGGGCAAGGGTACCGTACCGTTACGCAATCACCTCGTAACGTTACGCGGACAAGGGCTAAGGTCAAAGGGTTCAATGGTTGACTTATTGAACCGGTATGCAATCACACCGTATCGGTACGCCTATCAAGGTCGTTAAAATGGTTAAAGCCATATCGATACCCTTTATCGATACGCATAGCCAAGGAATTAATTTAATTTTTGGCTCGATATACTGTACCGGTACAGGATTGGCCATATTGGTACGGCTACTACAGTAAAATTCCAGTGACCATTTTTCGTACCGATACACACTATTCAGTATCGGTATGCCCCTCTTATCCAGGTTCCTTAGGTAAGCCCGTACCGATACGCCATCACCCGTACCGGTACGGTTGGGTTTGTAATGGCATTTTTCTTCTGGTTTTTCATCAAATTAGCCTACCAAATATTATTCAAAGGTTATGAAAATTTACCAGCAAGTCATTCTTAGCCATTTTTAATAGCATGTCAAATCTCGTAGCATTTCAAATTCGTTTACTAACTTTTTACCTTTTCGTGCCTTAAAGCCCATTTTTAGTTTTACCCATTTGCATACATACTCAAAATTTAAGTCTTAACTTCTTTAACTTAAGGGCTAACATATACATACAAAAGAGGGCTAAATAGACTTGTTCATGCCTTATGCCACCTTACTAGGAGTTTAAGGACAAAAGATAGCATACATATGGCTTGCTTGGTGTGACTGGCAACTCCAACAACACGATCGAGCTAAGAATCCTTCAAAGTCCTGAAATGCGTGAGACACATATATGTTAGGCTTACATAGCCTAGCGAGGTAGTTAATCGACAAGTGCATAAATGGGATTTATATGGCAAAAATGATAATGTAGACATGTAAATAGGCCATGTACAATTCGTTAACGTATGATCATCTTTTCATAACATTAATTCATTAAACTTTATATTAAATCATAAACATCATTCCCTTAGACATAGCAACCCATGGATACGCGGACTACCCCAAACACCAATCATATCACATATAGGCCTTAGCCTTGAACCGTAGTTTGAATCCCTTACACAATCCAACCTTTACACAACATATAGGTCGTAGCCCGGATCGTAGTCCAATCCCTTACATAATGAGCTCAATAAACCTATGGCATGCTAATTGTATCCAAAGTCCACAAGTGTCCAATGAGTGTATTTTCATTTCTTACCATTATTGTGCCCTTAGGCCATAGAATATCATATCAATTTACATGGTGAGCCTTGGCTCCGTATATCATATGAGATCATTTAACATCACATCAAGTTACATGGAATACCAAATTAACCTTAAAAGCATGGTTCACATATATGTATCATTTTAGTAAAAGTCTATATTAACATGCTTCATATAACACTTAAATCATCATCAAGCATGAAAACCAATATGGTAACCTTACCATACTTACCAAATGAAATTCTCTCATGTTTCTCTCATGTGTGCTCTACTTGAGCTTTCCTAACATAAATGCATTATAGAAAACATAATTAAATGCAACCGGGATGGCACCTAGCCATTCTTGAGACTCAACTACACTAACTTCAAATCCGAAGCTCCTACTACTCTCGAATTACGATCCGCTTATTCCTAGCTTTTGGTAGAGATGATGGGTTAGCTTCCTCCAATTCTTGAGCTAGGTAACAACAAGGAAAGTATTAGAATCGATATTTGGATTGAAGAATCAAAGGTTTAGCTTTAAGCTCCTTAACTTCAAATCAAGATTAAGCTTGAATCTTTCATGGGCTCTTGTAATTATTAGAGGGCTTTGCTTACCAATACGGTGGCTATCAATTGGTATATCGAAATCAAGAAAAACTTGAGGATTCAAGAGAGGTGCTAGCTTGAGCTTAGGTTGAGGACAACAATGAAGATGTGAGCTTGAGATGTTTGCTTATCTTTTAAAGAAAAGAAGAAGAAAGAGGTCTCGATTAACTCTTGTAAAAACGTTTTCACTTTCAAACTCTCTTTTCCTTATAAGCCACCAACTTTCCTACAACAAATGGCAACTTAATCCTTTTAAAATTCTCACCACTCTTTCCAACCAATGGCAAGGTTTCCTCCATGGCTAGGAAATCTATTTAAAACAATTTCAAATTCCAAAATTAAGATAGCTATAATAGCTATCAATTCATGCCATCATTTATCTTACAAGGCACAAGGATTTCACGTGGGAATGGCTTAAGCAAGGTGGTGACTCATTCTTAAAAAGGGATAATTACTAGGTTAGTCCTTCAACTTTTCCAAGTTTGTACTTTTGACTCCAAACTTCCAATTTTTACAATTTGGTTACTAAAGGCTTTCAATTCTTTCAATAAGATCCAAAATCATCAATTAGGATCAATCAGGATTCATTTCATCAAAATTGAGTACAAAGTTTGAGCTATTACATTAGTTAGACAAATCCGATACAAAATTTCTGATCACCAGAATCGAATTTCGACTAGACCGGTTTTTGAGGTGTGACAATTACAGAAGATTCGTTAAAAGATGTTCTATGATAGCAGTACCATTAACCAAACTCTTACGAAAAGAAGCCCTTTTTGAATGGACTAAGAAGCAGCAACGCAGTTTTGATCAGCTTAAGCAAATATTGACTCACGCACCGGTCCTAACCCAACCTGAGTTTAGTAAAGACTACACCGTATATAGTGATGCATCGCATCAAGGGTTAGGATGTGTATTGATACAAGAAGGCAAGGTCGTTGCATATGCTTTAAGACAACTTAAGTCACAAGAAATGAATTACCCTACCCATGATCTTGAATTGACTACGGTTGTCTTTGCCTTAAAGATATGGAGACATTATCTCTACGGAGAAAAAAACTATCTATACACCGATCACAAGAGTCTCAAATACCTGTTGACACAAAATGAGCTTAATTTTCATCAAAGGAGATGGATGGAACTTCTCAAAGATTATGACCTTGTAATTGATTATCACCTGGGCAAGGCTAACATTGTAGTTGATGCACTCAGCCGCAAACTTTCACATGCTTCTCGAGCTATCAACGCCCATTTCAAGTTAGAAAGACACCAACCTTTAGTAACTGAACTTCATGTTCAGTCAGCCATTGTAATGAGAATCAAGTCGTTTGAAGACCAAGATCCAGAATTGCAAGCCATAGTCACCAAGCTTTAGAGTAATCTTAATTTCGACTTTAAAGTTAACATAGAAGGACTTTTGTGTTTTCGTGATAGAATCAGATATCTGAAATGACAAATCTCTTTGTTATGATATCCTCAAAGAAGCTCATTGTAACCCTTTTCTCTCAGTTCACCCGGGCGATGAAAATGTATAAGGACCTTCGGGAATTGTACTAGTGGCCTGGTATGAAGAAAGGCATTATAAAGTTTATATCTAAGAGCCTTACGTACCAAATGAGTTAAGGCTGAGCACCGTGTCCCTACCGGATTATTGCAACCCATTAAACTTCCCAAATGGAAGTGGGAGAGAATAACCATGGACTTTCTCAATGGATTACCGTTGACTCCAGCTAAGCATGATGCTATTTGGGTCATCGTTGACCGCTTTACCAAGTCAGCTCATTTCTTACCAGTCAAAATGGATTACGGTCTTCCCAAGTTAGCTGATCTGTATATCAAGGAAGTGGTCAGACTCCATGGAGTACCCAAGTCAATTATCTTTGATCGAGACCCACGTTTTGTTTCACGATTTTGGAAAACACTGCAAGGAGCTCTGGGCACCCGAGTCAATCTCAGTACAACTTTCCACCCTCAGTCAGATGGCCAGTCAGAAAGAATAATTCAGATATTGGAAGACATACTCTGTGCATGTGTCATTGACTTTGAAGGAACTTGGGAGAGGTCCCTACCTCTCGTCAAGTTTGTTGGTGATGTTGGCGGGATGTGTTGGTTTGGTCTTATTGGCGATGTTGAAGGATATTGACCATTTATTGTTGGTGATGTTGATTGAGAATTCGCGTATCCGCATTCACATATCGATCCAAGGAATTAAGTTATTGAAATTATTGCTAAAACATGATTTGAGATTCATTTACATTGATATACATATTATTGATATTATTGGCACTCATGGTATTATTGTTGACTACCTCACTAGGCTATATAAGCCTAATGCATCTCATTTTCATGCATTTCAGGTTAAAAAGTGTGTCGGATCAAGGATCGGAGCTAGGGGAGTTTACTATGATGGCATAGGGTCTAGACATATTAGTTTAGCCCCCCCCCATTTTGTGTGTATATATTGCTCACCGTGTTGAAATGGTTAAATAAATGTTGAAAGTTGGTAAAATTTGCAAACTTGACCTATAATCCTCTAATAAGTGAAACCTTAGTAAATGGATTCCAAATGTTATGAAATTTGCATGTAAGTATATAAGTTGATTATAAACTTGCCTGTAAAATTTGGTAACAATTGGACTAGGTTAAGACCCCTAAAATGATTAAAAACCAGACTAAATTTGTTATTACATGTTTGTTCGTACCAGTACGGGTGATGGCGTATCGGTACGGGTATGCATTTTGGGATGCAGTTAAAGGGAGCGTATCGATACTGCTAATGAAGTATTGGTACAGGTAAATGAATCTGGAAAATCACTATAGCACCGTATCGATACCGTATCGATCCCTGAAGTTGACCTTTGTGGCGTTGACCACGTGTATCGATACCCAGTATCAGTACGAGCTTAATGAACTTAACAGTTTTAACGGTCATGGTAAGCGTATTGATACGGCCTAAGGCGTATCGGTACGGTAATTTGATACTGGAATTTTAATTTAATTAAGGTAAACATAGCGTACCAGTATGACTATACCCGTACCGGTACGACCCTTATTGTTTATAATTGCTTTAACGACCTTGACATAGGCGTATTGATACGGCCTCTTCGAGTATCGGTACTGAGGTAGGTAAGTTGGTTAAAAAATGACTAAAGGTTTTAGAATCTTATAAAATGGTCACTGCATTTTATAAGGCTTAATTAAAGGTGTAATTGAACTCTGAATTCATTGAAAATTTACAAGTAAGACATTCATGCATTGAATTTCACATTGGTAACTTTAATTACTAATAAGACCCTATAATTTACCAATTTTATAATTTAGTTCCCAAAGTTGGAAAAGTTACCAAATGACCCTTAACTATGGTTTTGATTAGGTACAAGATGATCATTGTAAATTATGGCTCCGTATTAATAATATTGGCTCACTGTTCATTGTATAAGTTATCGTAAATATTGATCCGATCACCGTATTGTTCACCGGTAACGCTTTTCGATCCAGATTCCTACCGGACCGGGAAGGGTGTTACACCAAGCCTTGTAATTCCAGAAATCACCAACATTAGATTCCCAAAAACAAGCACCAACCATCACGATCAAATCAAAACCATCAACATATAATGAATCGCGGTCAACACGCTCCTTAGCAAGCACGTACAACGATTCACTGATCCGAACCACGTGAATTGCGTCCCAAACAGAGGTAGATCTATCAAGCCTGCATCATCAATAAACATAGCAAATTCATTCATATCTGTAGGTGTCGAGCTACTTCAAGACCTCTCGGCAGCATACTGAACTGCATTCAAATAGCCAGCAATACACAAGCAACCATTGAACTCGACGAGCCACCATTGAAGATTCCAACCGAAGTCGAGAGAACTCCCACATTATCACAATACGGTTGAAGCACCTACCAAAGACGAAAAGACGAAACCAAAGCTATTCGCCGACCATAATCGAGCCACTACCATTATAATTAGATTTAAATAAAAATGTATTAATAAATAATAATACAAACTCGAATTAAGGCGATCCAAATTTACAAAATCTTTTATCCAAGATCCAAATCCATTTGGTACAGATGTAAATACAAGTTGGATCATCCATATAGTTCAAGAGCAGGAATCAAATTCTTGTAAATCTCATATAACAGTCTTTGATCAAATTCAGAGTTTGAATAACCCAAACCAACTTTTCGAGCTTTGGGAATCCGTTTTCCTCCGAATTCGTTCTCCGCACTCAAATACCCAACACTTCCACCTAATCTCAGCATCATATTCTTGTAACAATTTTTCAGCTTCGTCAAAAACTTCGTCGGCGAAGCAATTATCCTCCATCGTACCTTCGGCAACGCTTTGATCTTCCAATACCTCCGCGACACCCCTCCGATCCTCGTAACTTTTACGTTCTTTCTCTTCGTGATTGCTTCGCCGCCCTTTAGTCTTTGGTACCGCCGCCTTCTCCAGAACCTCTTTAAGGTACCCGGAATTGGTTTTTGAAGAAACTCCATTTTTTTTATGTTCTCAGAGCAAATGAAGAGATGATTTCGAGAATGGGTTATCCCCGAAGAACAGATTTTATATGTATATATATATGCATAAAATGTTGACGTAAGTGATTTCGTGTGCATGGACTATCTACTAGTTTTGAGGTCAACAAAGTCGGTTTTCGACTAATCAATTGAATATTAGATGGATAGATTAACTCAATTTTGCTTGTCATCCATTTAAACTTTGATTAAAATAAAACAAAAAAATATATTGGTATGTACATGGAAGTTACAGTCATAATTACTGGTTCTTTAATGGTTTCCACATCTAATATTTTAGTAATTTCCAAGAAATTATCGCATTGGCTGAATTCAATGGATGATTTTTTTTTCGAATTCATGTCTAATAATACTAAATGTTGTTTGAAATTATGTCGATGCTTATGTATTTTTTTAGAAAAAATAATTTGTTTTGAATAATGAAGGCTCGGTCAAACCTAAAAAAATGAAAGTAGAATAGTTTGAATATAAATTACTGAATTGAAGCTTGACTAATTAGCTATTTGATCAATAAGTAATGTATTTTATTTAGTTTTAATTATTATTTTTAAATATCATTGATTCATTTCATAAAATAGAGTTATACAAGTAAAGGGTTAAAACGAAGCTGTCAGTTCATTTTTCCCCACTACTCTAGTGCTCTGCGGCAGTTACTAAACTTTTATCCTCTAGTTTTTAAACTTCATCTTCTTCATTGTATTTTTTAAAACCGACAGCGGCTTTTGACCGTTTTACTGGTTTGTTTTATTTAACTGGTTTGTATATAAATAAAATCTATCTTTTTATGATGAAGGCTTCATTTTCAAGTTTTTTTTTGTTTTTTGTTTTACTTTGATAGATTCATACCATGTCTGCTCTTATAGCTATTTTTTTGTTTTTCGTCTGCTTTGTAGCAGTTTTGGTCTGTCTTTTGACAAGCTAAACCAGTAATCACAGCTAAAGCTTCTTCAGCAAACGGTGATGCAACACGTTAATGTATTTTGTAGCAAGCTCTTAGGATAAGACCCAATTCATCTATGATAATTATACCTGAACTTGATTTATTTGCAGCATGTTTGAAGCTTGCATCAAAGTTCATTTTTACCACTAAGGAAATGGGGTGGGAGCCAAGGGTCAACTGCACCAAGATTCCAATAGAGCAATCTTGTGGAAATTTTACTAAGCTCCAAGTAATAACTTCTAACAAAGGTATAAATTTCATCAAATGTCTGTAGAACACCATCATGATGGAGTTTATTTCTAGAGTACCATAGTGTCCAAATAGTCACAATAACTTCAATGTGTTAGGACTAGAGCTATTGCGAAATAACCAAGCTAATCACTCTTTAAGATCCATGCTACCAATATCTGTTGTCCATGAAAATTTTAGCTTATGCCAAAGAACTTTAGCATAGGGACAGTCCCGTGAAACATGCTCCCTGTCCTTGGTCAAGTTATTGCACCTTAGGTCCTTACGCAGTAGGGATCTTGAGCCACCCTCTTTAAAAACAACATCATAACATCATACCTAGAAAATTAGAGATTCACATAGTTTCAGGATTCCAATGTTAAAACCCATCTATTAACATTATTCAACATCAAAATTATGATTAAAATCAATCAAGAACCCAACAAAATGGAATCCATACGAAAATTGCTTAATCATCTCAATTAAACCATGATTTAACCAAAATCCATAATTAAATCATCAAAACTCATTAGGAAACATTAAACAATGACCAAATACTTGGGAATTTCAATAAAGAACCAATCATTAGATAAGAAGAATGAACCTCTCAATTGGATGTTTTAAATCTTAAAAACAAAGAATTTCAATGAGGTTTTGCAAAGCAAGATTAAAGATCCAATTAAGAAACAAGAATTTAAGAAATCAAGAGTGTTACCTCAGATGTTGGATGGAAAATTGAGTGTTTGGCTGAAGAACTTTGAGAGAAAAGTTTAGGAGGAAAAGTTACGTAAATTTTTGGTTTTAAGAAAATAACTACCTTTTTGTTAATCCTCCTTTTAATTATTCAATTAAAACTCTTTTAAAATAATCCCAATTGAGAGAAAAGTCTGATAAAACGCTTAGGTAAAATAGATCCTTAAATATTCTAAGTTTTGATCCTTTTCAAAACAGTCACTAATAAAACATTTTTTATTCTTTACATTTTGGTCACTAGCCAAAATGTCCAATTTCCAAAATCTATTTTTCCAAAATTGACTTTACCAAAAATATTCATATATTAGATTATGAATTTTAGATATTTTCCCATATTTTTCTCACAGGAAAATTATTTTTTCTGATTTTAATCCTGAATCTGACTCGAATCTCTAATTTCGGCCCATTGAACCGTCTAAACCAATTGGGCAACTCCTAGGCCCAAAACCGGGGCGTTACAACTCTCCCCCCTTAAGAAATTTCGTCCTTGAAATTTTCCTGATGGAAACAGATGCGGAAACTGAGCAACCATGTCTGACTTACTTTCCCATGTGGCCTCCTCAACACCGCGATGTCACCACAACACCTTAACAAGTTCTATCGTCTTGCCACGAAGAACTTTACTATTGGAGTCAAGGATCTCCACTGGTTCCTCCTCATAGGACAAATCCGGTCGTAACTCAACATCCTCAACTGGCATAACATGCGACGGATCCGAGCGATACCTCCGCAACATAGACACATGAAGCACATCATGAATTTTCTCCAACTCAGGAGGCAACCTCAACCGATAAGCTACAGGACCAATGCGTTTCAGCAACTCATACGGTCTAATAAACCTCGGGCTCAACTTCCTTTTACGCCCAAAGCGCATCACCTTCTTCCAAGGCAAAACTTTCAAGAAAACTCTATCTCCCACAGCGTACTCAATCTCTTTACGCTTCAAATCCATATAGGATTTTTGCTTATCTGAGGCCTCTTTTAAACGATCACAAATTATTTTTACTCTTTCATCTGTGTCCTTCAACACATCAGGCATGGAAACATACTTTTCCCCAGCCTCAGCCCAATATAAAGGTGTACGACACTTCCTACCATACAGTGCTTCATACGGTGCCATCTTTATACTTGCTTGATAGCTATTGTTGTATACAAAATTAACCAAAGGCAACTGCCTTTCCCAAGTTCCTTGAAACTCAATGATGCAATATCTCAACATATTCTCCAAGATATGAATCACCCGTTCAGATTGACCATTCGTTTGAGGATGATATGATGTACTGAAATTCAAGCGAGTACCAAAAGCTTGATGCAAACATTTCCAAAACCTTGTTGTAAACCGCGGATCTCTATCTGAAACAATCGACTTGGGCACTCCGTGCAACCTTACAATTTCAGCAACATACAAATCCGCCAACCTATCCAAGGAATACGTCGTATGCATTGGCAGAAAATGTGCACACTTTGTAACCGATCAACAATCACCAAAATGGAATCATTTTTAGTCGGTGTCAAAGGCAACCCTGACACAAAATCCATGGTGATTCTCTCCCATTTCCACTCCAAAATTCTCAACGGCTGCAACAACCCGGAAGGAAACTGGTGCTTAGCTTTTACACGTTGACATACCATACATCTAGAAACAAAATCAGCTACATCTTTTTTCAAACCCACCCAATAGTACTCTTTCCTCAACCCCTGATACATTTTAGTACTACTAGGATGCATAGCAAAAGGACTAGCATGTGTCTCAGTCAAAATCACCTGTCTCAACTCCATGCCATTAGGCACCACCATCCGCTCCTTAAAACACAACACTCCATCACTATTAAAGTGAAAATCTGTAGGATTTCCATCCATGATATCTTTGACATGCGACACCAACGTTACATCATACGACTGCTTCTCTTTAATCAACTGTGCCAAAAAAGGTTTCACTTGCAACTCTGCCAACAACCCTCCATCACGTGTCACACTTAACCTCGCAAACATGGCTCTCAACTCCACAATGGCCTTTCTACTCAAAGTATCTGCCACAACATTAGCTTTGCCCGAATGGTACTCAATGGTCAGATCGTAATCCTTCAACAATTCCAACCATCTATGTTGACGAAGATTCAACTCCTTCTGCATCTTCAAATATTTCAAACTCTTATGATTAGTGTAAAAAACATATTTTTTGTCGTAGAGGTAATGTCTCCAAATCTTCAACGCAAACACTACCGTGGCAAGCTCAAGATCATGTGCCAGGTAGTTACATTCTTGTACCTTCAACTGCCTCGATGCATAAGCTACCACCTTCCCTTCCTGCATCAACACACATCCTAGCCCGACGTAGGATGCGTCACTATATACAACAAACTCCTTTCCTGACTCAGTTTGAATCAAGATTGGAGCCTGTGTCAAGGCTTCTTTCAACTTCTCAAAAGCATGTTACCTAGTCTATGTGCACTCAATCCGAACATCCTTCTGCAACAACTTGGTTAACAGAGCAGCAACCCTCGAAAACCCATCCACAAAGCGTCAGCAATAACCCGCCAAACCTAAGAAACTATGAACTTCTAATACTGTATTTGGTTGCTTCCACTTCACAACCACCTCAACCTTTTCAGGATCAACCCGAATACCTTCAGCTAAAACCACATGACCTAGGAAAATAACTTCCCTAATCCAGAACTCGCACTAGCTTAACTTGGCATAAAGCTAATTATCCAAGAAGCTTTGCAACACAATCCGCAAGTGTCGATCATGATCCTCCTCGGTACAAGAGTACACAAGAATATCATCAACGAACACCACCACAAACTGATCCAAAAATTCATAGAACACTCAGTTCATCATATCCATGAATGTTGCAGGCCCAAACGGCATCAACAAAAACTCATAATGGCCATACCGCTTACGAAAAGCAGTCTTCAACACATCCTTATCCTTAACCTTCAACTGGTAGCATCTAGATCTCAAATCAATCTTGGAAAATACCTTAGCACCTCGAAATTGGTCAAATAGATCATCAATCCGCGGCAAGGGATATTTGTTCTTTATCGTCAACTTGCTTAGTTGCCGATAGTCAATACACATCCTCAAGGTGCCATCATTTTCTTTACAAACAACACCGATGCTCCCTACGAAGAAATACTAGGCTGAATATATCCACGATCCAGTAGCTTCTGGAGTTACGTCTTCAACTCTTTCAACTCCTTGGATGCCATGCGATATGGTGCGGTCTACACCGGAGCCAAATCTGAATATGTCTCGATACAAAACTCCACCTCCCTATCCGGTGGCAAACCAAGTAACTTTTCCAGAAACACACCCGGAAAGTCACAAATAGTATGAATATCCTTGGTCAACATTCTTCCATATTCGGGTTTATCACATAAGCTAGATACGCCCGACATCCACAATCAAGCAACTTACGTTCTTCTATGGTCAAAACCATATTGGATAAGAACTTTACATTTTCACCCACAACTACAACCTCATAATCATCAGCGAGCTTTAACAAAACACGCTTTGTCTCAAAATCAACCACAGCTCGATGCTCGGACAACCAGTCCATGCCTAATATCATGTCAAAATCATAGAACGATAATTCTATCAGATCAACCGCAACCACATGACCCTGAACCATTAGAGGACATCTCTGATACAACTTTCTCGTAATGACCGTCTCACCAAAAGAACTCATCACTTGCATACCAACATCAAGCATTTCTACCGGTATACCAAGCAAATATGCATGCTCATGCGAAATATATGAATTCGTGAAACCAAAATCTATCAAGGATACCAATGACATAGACTGTAAGGTAAAGGTACCTGCTATCATGTTCGTGTCATTCCTTTCTTCATGGTTAGCATAGATCCTTTTCGATCCACCATCCTCCGTTCGAACCGCCACGATATGTGCCACAGTCCCTTGTTTCTCCTCCCTTGGTTGAAAGGTACCTTGGCTGCGCCCACGACCCCTCGGTGGTGCAGCAATAGGTGTAGGTGCCTGCCTACCTCTAGCAAGCAAAGGACAATCTCACCTCATATGATCAGCTGGCCCACAACTCCAACAAGAATTTGTAGCCCCAACTGCAGGAGCCTGCCCCTCTCCAGCTACTCGCGGGCAATATCGCCTCAAATGCTCTCTCGAGCCACAACCCCAACAACCATTATGTGATGCTCGAACCTGAGCACCCTATCTCTGAGATCCTCATTCTGATCCATTTTCAACGCGTCCCACATCTGGTCAAAACCTCCGATCACGGTGCTTCTTAACCTGGCTGTTGCGCGTAATAAGTGCTCTGCAATTGTGCAAGTGTACACGTCGCAAGTTATAGTATAAAAGATATCATCTCCACAGGGATTGGTGCCACTTCAAGAATCTAATCTCTTGCACTGTAAAAAGTAAAAGAACACAAGTAGAAGATTGTAGAAGTTTAACTAACAGCTAAACTAGAAAGTAATAAAGTTAAAGAAGATGCAATCAAATGAGAGAGAATAGGCCAGGTTATCGTGAGTTGAGGTGTGATAGCCGATTGGATCGTCTTGGTAAAAGAGTGCAAGGGCAACTCAATTGTCGTGGCAACTTGCGCAGCGGGGTTGCCTTGGCAACTAATCGACGGTTGCCTGGGTAACTAGCTGGGCAACTGTTTGGGTGGCTGGGCAGCAACTTCAAGGTTTGGTGGAGCATTATTCAATGGTTTCTTCTTATCCCTAAGTCGAAACTCTAACTAATTTTGCATGCCTTGATAATACATCCATGCGTGAATCAAGGGTGAACAACAACCAATCTTGCGCTCCTCTTAGCCGTTGAAATCCTTAACTTATTCCTAAGCCGGATTAATCTTCACCATCAATATATTAAATAAAGACCATACTTATTTGTTTCTTGAATCTAACTCTCCGGATATTAGATAAATAGATGAAGTTACGAGATCCTCTCCCAATTCACTCGCAAACAAGAATAAAAACCAAGAATGAGTAAACCTTGAATTGAAAGTGCAAACTCTTATTACCTAAACAAAATCCAATTGTTTCTCACAACCACAAAACACAATAACCTTAGCCAAATAGATTTAGTTCACGCTAGATTCCAAAGAAACACAAAACAAAGAATCCCTAACATAAACCTAATCGAACAAGAAAGAAAAAAGCTGAAGAATGGTTGAAGCCTTTGTCAAAATCTCTCCCCTTTTTCTCTCTTGGAGTTGATGGCTTGGTCTCCTTTAAATAGGAGATGGCTAGGTCAAAGTCTCTCTTGAGGAAGAAGTTAAGTTGGAATTAAATACTTTTAAAAGAATATAATTATTTATTATATTTAAATTCCTTCCAGATCTTCTCCTATCTTCTTGGGATTTAATTTCTCTTTGACATCTTCATGGAAATCAAACTCCTTTAGGACTTAACTTTACTCCACGTCATCTTAGGCTTATCTAGTCATCAATTTTGACTGCCACATCATCTTATCCCTTATCGATAATTGCCCTGGCAACTAGCTCGGCATCTCCTTCATGCCTTTCCCTGGCAACTACATTGGCATCTCCTTCATGCACTGCCCTGGCAACTGGTTCCAGCCTTGTTTAGGCAAGTGATTCTGCACACACACAAAAACAACTGTCGGCAGCACCCTTTTTCCACAAAATTAAGCAAAATATGAAATCAAGCTTGTCCACCAAGGAAACAATGCAAACATGCATGAATGGCTAATAATGCAACTAAAATGAGCCTAAGTCTAGCAATAATATGAATAAAAGGGTGAATAAAATAGTACTTTTAGACACTTAACACACCCCCAAACTCGAACTATTGCTTGTCCTCAAGCAATGCAAACTAATAATTACCCACCAAGACTTCAATTTTCACAAACTTAGCTTTGAACTTGATTTCAATTCTTAGAACCATGGCACAAAGTATGATTGGCTTTTCATTTTTCGGAAAACTTAGGAGTTACTCGGAATCAAACTATAATGCTTGTGAGTGTGTGCGAAGTTGTGTGCAAGTTGATTTTTCGAATTCTATGCAAACAAGAGGTTTTCAAATTACTTCCTTGGGTTCTTTTAACATGTTTTAACTAGAGCCAGTTTCGGGCACCTCTAGTGTTTTGTTTTTAGTTTGCTTAAGTTAATTAATTTATTCGACTAGAGCCGGTTTCGGGCACCTCTAGCGATCAATTTTTAGCACATACTAGAGCCAATTTCGGGCACCTGTAGCATTCATCCAATTTTTATTCTAATCCCCTAATTTTTTAACTATCAACCTAAGTTCGCTAGAATTCTTTAAATCAACCAAGCCACAATAGTGTTTCATCAAGTTTAACATCATAGTAAGATTCTAAGTGTTTCCACGTTTATCCTAGAATAAAAAATTCTATCAATTAAGTACATTGGCAAAGTCATCATCGGATATTCATCAAATCTAGGCAATTCTTGTTCCAACTAAAGGCATGGCAAGTAATTTATGTATCCTAAATGCAATACTTAAGATGAATGCAACTAAACATTGTAACTAACTAATAACAATCCCCCCCCAGACTCGAGTGAGGCATTGTCCTCAATGCATGCAACAAAGAAAAATAAAAATAAAAATAAAGAAAAGTAAAATGCAAACGAAGACTTACTCTGAGAGTTCGTCATCGTGGATGATTAGTTTCCTTTTGGCCGGTGTCTTGATTCTTTTGCTTGAACACGGTGGTTGCTTCCTTGTTGTCGATGGTGGAATCAATCCTCGTACGGGGTTGTCCTCATCGTCCTCTTCATCAATGTCATTAGCTTTTTGCTTGGGCTTGGAGGATTCGATTGGTGCGGTCTTTGTTGGTGCAATGGAGGACTCGTCCAAATTTGAAAAATCAGACAATGATTCAGTACGAGCTGATTCGGGCATAGGTGCTTTACCTTTGGCTTTTGCAGTGGTTGCTGGGGCGTCTTTAGCTTTGGTTGCCACGACATCTTCAGTGTTGGTTGCCGTGGCAACTGCTTGGGCAGGCGTAGTGTAGGTTGCCACGACATCATCTGTTGTAGTTGCCGTGGCAACTGCTTCATTGGTTTTCGTGGCATGGATTTCGGCAGGAAAGATGGGGAACGACACGCGGCTGTCCAGGTACTTTTCTAGGATGACTTGGGTGATGGAATTGTTGTGATCCTTCATGTACCGCATGAACATTAGTTTCCAGTCTTCAATTTGCCTAAGGCGGTTCTCCAACGGTTGTAAGAGTGCTTCAAGTTGTCCCGGGGTTGCTGTCCGAGTTGCCCGGGCATCAGTTGCTTGGGCATTAGGAGTTGTCGAGGCAGCAGGAGTTGCCGCGGCAATTGAAGACGTTGGGGATTTTACTGGTGCCTCTCCCATTAGCTTTCAGATTTGTGCTCGATTCAAACCAGACTTTGGTAGGGCCTTTTCATCAGTGGACTCACTTGGGACATGCATCTCCTCGCAAAGATTGGAAATTAAGCAAGGGAAGAAAAGAGAACCCTTGTCTTTTGTGCTACATACAAAAATCTCATCACAAATATTTTTTCCAATGTTAATGATGCGATTATGCAAGATAGAATGTATGAGCAAAAGACGGGGTGTATCAACGGTGGTATTGTGTGTTGTGAGCATTAAAGAAGTTTTAACAAACTTATTCCATAATTTTGCCTCGGGTTTAAGCTGAAGGTGATTTACCGTGCCCTTATATTTTCTGTCGTTCCAATGAGTTCCCGGTAGAGTGAGTTTTTGAAGCACCTTGTTGAGTTTCTTGGGCATGAGTTGATCAACAAAGGCTTGATGCTCGTCATTCTCAACGTAGAGCCCGTAAAAGGTGTTGATGCTCTCGGGGCTTATGAGTATAGCCTTGTCACGAACAAAAACATAAAGATTATCTGGGTTAGGTGAGTGAGCATAGAATTCTCTTACCCATGAGATGTTACCTAGTTCCGATTGATGGCAAAAGATTTACCACTTTTGATGTGCAATCCTTTCGAAGATGAATGGTTCAAGGCTAAAATCTTGATGAGAGTTGGTGTATTTGAAGCCTTGTTCTTCGCAAATCTTCCAGCTTTCAAACTTGGAGTGAAATCTTTCTTGAACCACCGGTGTAGCAAACTTTTTGTATCTTGGTTCTTTGGAGGAACTTGGATGAACCAAAAATTCAATTTTGGATGCCATGGATGATCTTGGTTGTGAGTTTGGTAGAAACCAAGAAAAGAAAACAAAAGAAACTAAAGAGTTGCAAGATGAAAAGTAGGAATAGGTTTCTTGGAAGTTAAGGGTGATGGGTTAAATAGAAAAGATAGGTAGTAACTATGGTGGGTGAGATTAATTGGAAAGAAAGAAAACAAGGGTTTTGATTGGGGGAAGGGGACGACTAGGGGATTTGGGGAAGGGTTTGGCCGGCTATGTAGGGTTTATTTAGGGTAAATTGGAGGCTTAATATAAGCCTTAGATTTAGCCCATTAATTTCCTTGTTGAAGAAGCTTCATTCTTGAATCAAATTCCTCTTTATCTTGAACTCTTTTCCTACAATTCAAAAACAAATAAAATAAGGATTAAAATTAAAGATAAACTAATAAAAGAAAAATAAATAAAGATGTGCAAAGAAATTCTTAAGCCTAAAATTTAAAAACAATTAGATAATTATGAAAGAAAGATGTAGTCTTAATATTAAAAAAATAAATAAATTTACCCTAAAAGAAAAATAACCAAAATTAATAAATAAAAATAAAAAATAAAATAGTTTGAAAAAAAATAAAAATAAAAAGAAAATATCGAAAGGAGAGCATGCTCATGCATCTCTTAAGGTGACCACTTCTTTGTTACGTTCCACATGGGCACCGTTGTAGTGCTTTAATCTTTGTCCGTTAACTTTGAATTCATGTTCGTCAGTGATGGACTTGATTATCATGACACCATGGGAGAACGGTTTGACAACTTCGAATGGTCCCGACCATCTTGATTTTAGTTTTCCCGAGAAAAGTTTTAGCCGAGAATTGAATAAGAGATCTAGTTGCCCTGGCATGAATTGTCGCGGCAATAGTTTCTTGTCATGCCATTGCTTTGTTTTCTCCTTGTAGATTCATGCATTGTTATAGGCGAGTGCACGGAATTCTTCTATCTCGTTGAGGTCCAACAAACGCTTTTGCCCGGCACTTTCCCAATCCATATTCACAGTCTTGATTGCCCAATATGCCTTGTGTTCGATTTCCACCAGTAAATGGCATGTTTTGCCATAGACAAGTCGGAAGGGAGACATACCTAAGGGTGTTTTGAATGCAGTGCGATATGCCCAAAGTGCATCATCTAGTCTTACTGACCAATCCTTCCTAGAGAGATTTACAACTTTCTCGAGTATACCCTTCAACTCTCTGTTGGAAATTTCTGCTTGCCCATTGGTTTGTGGGTGATATGTCGTGGCAATTTTGTGTGACACGCCGAAGTGTTGCAACATCTTGGCAATAAGTCTGTTGTCAAAGTGCTTGACTTCATCACTGATAATTGCTTTCGGCATCCCAAACCGTGTAAATATGTTTTTCTGCAAGAATCGTTGCACGGTCTTGGAATCGTTGGCGGGAACTGCAGCTGCCTCAACCCATTTAGACACATAGTCGACGGCAAGTAGAATGTAGAGGTTGCCGAATGAAGATGGGAATGGTCCCATAAAATCGATCCCCCATACATCGAACAATTCCACCTCGAGGATGTTTTGGAGCAGCATCTCATGTCGTCTAGAGATATTGCCCGTCCTCTGGAAGCGATCACATTGCTTGTAAAACTCTTGGGCATCTTTGTACAGTGTTGGCCAATACAAACGTCACTAATTCAATTCAACATCAATTTGGCATTCTAACTTCATTTTCTTATCTCTAACATTATTAATAACACAAATACACTCTAAATCCTAAAAATTCAGATTTGGTCCTTCAACTTTTCAAGTTGCCAAAATGGACCCTACACAATTTAACTTAGGGTTTTGCTTCCAAACAACAATTCAAGCTTACTAGATCATTATTTCAACTCCACAAACCATAAATTAAACTTGAATCCATAAACCCTAATCATCTTCATAATAATCAAAACATGTAAAACTTAAATCCCAGCTCAATATCATGATTTTAACGTCATACTAGCTTGATTTCAACTTGAATTCAATCATGGAATCATAAAATCTCAAAAGCCCCAATTTTATCCATAAACCCTAATTTCTTTCTCATGTTAATTCTCATCAATCAAGCATGGATTCTATGAATTATTGATATCAAAAGATAGAGCTTGAAGAGTAGAACAACTTTGTACTTAAAAAGATTACCTGAAAATCGAGTTTCGGGGTTTGAATCAAGCTTGAAATTTTTTTTCTCTTTCTTTCCCTAGCCCTCACGCTTTTGGCTGGAAAATGTTCATCTTTTCACCATTATTTTACACATATATCTATTAAATGAATATTAAATTCATTTAATAGTAAAATTACAATTTTGCCCTTTTTATCCAATGGTTGAGATTGATTTATCATCAATCAAGGTCCAAGATTTAATCTTCCATTTTCTCTTTCCAAAATTGCCCTTATAAATTTTTAAAATATTTCAAAATTGCTATTGGGGCCAAATGACCAATTTGCCCTCCAACTAGTCTTTATTTACTAGTTTCTTTCCAAATTGCCATTCCATTACAATCTAACTAAATATAGTTAGAATTCAACCAACCGTAATAAAATATTCTTAAAATAACATTTTATGACTTTTCCATACCTTTTGGATCAGTCTCCAAAATTTTCATTCGATCCAATATACCGATAAATAATCCTTTACTCAGAAATAAACTGTAAGATTCATCTTGAATAAAACTAAAAATATTTCCAACACTTGGAAATTACTTTTATAACATTTCTCTATCATATGGCAAAATTTCAAAATTTTCCAGTTCGATCCGGGTATCTGAATTCCACTTAAACTTTAACTACGATTTTCCCAATAATTCTGCATTCGATTCACACCCTTAGGTGATCTGTTTATTTATGAATTAAAAACCGTTAACTTTTGGGAAGTTACAACTTTAGTCCCTAAACTTTTCCAAAGTTTATACTTTAGCCATAAAATTTTCAAAATTTACACTTTGGTCACTACCTTTTTAAACTTCAATTCCTATTCCAATTTTCCTTGGAATTCAACCAAAATTTAAGAATACCTTATTCAATTCACTATCTATCACAGGAGACCTTTAAACCTTAGAAATTTCCTTTCCAAAACCCATAATTAAAGAAATCCCAACTTTTGCATTTTTGTTATTTTAGTCACTAAGTTAGCTTTTAAGCTATTATCTTAGTACTAAATGACCCTTAATCAACTTAGTAAATTTTGGGGTATTACAACCTTAGCTTAGCAGATAAAACGAAGCCCACTTCCAAAGCTTCAAGCCTTCTTCCCTTCTTGGACCTTTGATGAGCTCCCAACCTCTTTCATTACATGGGAAGATTTCCAAAACGAATTATGATATTGCTGGAGGATTAAAGAGACTGAAAACATAATTTAAACCCAAGATTAGAGCTCCCAAAGCCCCAATCCCATCCAACTCTCCAAACTCCCAACTAACTCTTCATTCCACCACTCCAACCAAGACTTACCTTGAAATGTAGATCCTTTAAGGCTGATAAAACTTCTCTCAACAATCCAAACGTTATTCTCAGCACAAACTCTCAAAATAAAACTTTTGATAGAGGTTCTTAGAGGTGAAGAATGGGTTTAAGGAAGAAAAAGAAGATGAAAAGGTGATGATATCACCAATCTCTGCATATGTAGAGAAATAAAGGCTTTCCCCTTTCTTTCTACTCTAATTTGTCATCTCAACCAATTCAAATCCACACCCATGCTAAAGATCCAAGCCCACAAGGTCTTTAAGGCCCACAATCGTGGCCCAATAAGGCTTATGCCTCAGTTAAACCCGACCCTCCTTAAAGAAAATTTCGTTCTCAAAATTTACCTGGTGGAAACAAATACGGTTTGAGCACTCTCATGTCGTCCTCAACTTTCCACATTGCTTCCTCAACACCGTGGTTCCTCCATAACATTTTTACCAAAGGTATATGATAAGTGTTCAAAAGTACTATTTTTCTTACCCTTTTTACTCATATTATTGTTAGACTTAGGCTCATATTAGTTGCATAGTTAGCCATTCATGCATTAATCCATGTTTCCTTCAATCGTTGAGCTTGATTACATAACTTGGTGATTTTTTGTGGAAATAGATGCTGCTTTGGTGTGTTTTTGTGTGTATGTGCAGGATCACTTGCCAAAGCAATGCCGAGCTAGTTGCCAGGGCAGTGCATGAAGGAGACGCCGAGCCAGTTGCCATGGCATTTGTCGACAAAGACCAAAAGCAATATGGATGTCGAAATTCATGATTTTACAAGCCAAAGATGACATGGAGCAAGGTCCAAGCCCAAAGGAATTTGATTGCCATGCAGAGATTAAAGAAGAATTAAATTCCAAGTGGATAGGAGAAGTTCTAATAGGAATAAAATTATAATAAAGAATTATATTCTTTAAAGATAATTTAATTCCAACTCAAACTCCTCCTCAAAGAAGGACTTTGGCCTAGCCCTATAAATAGCAAGGAGATTTCGACAATCCATAGGGGAGAGAGCAAGAGGGAAATTTCGGCAAGTCCAAGTAGGGCAAGAGGAGAGAATTTTCGACAAGCATCAAGGGCAAGGAGGATTTCGACAAGCCTCTTCCTTCATCTTTGTTCGATTGGGTTCATGCTAGGGATTAATTATCTTGTGTTTCTTTGGAACCTAGAAATGAACTAAATTTACTTGGCTATGGTTATTGTGTTTTGTGGTTGTGAGAAACTATTGGTTTTTGTTTAGGTAATAAGAGTTTGCACTTTTCTATTTCAAGGTTTATTCATTCTTGGTTCCTATTATTGCTTGCGAGTGAATTGGGAGAGGATCTCGTGATTTCATCCATTTATCTAATATCGGGAGAGTTAGATTCAAGAAACGAATGAATATGATCTTTATGCAATCCAATGATGGTGAAGATTAATCCGGCTTAGGAATAAGTTAAGGATTTCAACGGCTAAGAGGAGCGCAAGATTGGTTGTTGTTCACCCTTGATTCACGCAGGGATGTATTATCAAGGCATGCACAAGTAGCTAGAGTTTCGACTTAGGGATAAGAAGAAACCATTGAAGAACGCTCCGCCAACCTTGAAGTTGCTGCCCGATCGCCCAAGTAGTTGCCCAACTAGTCGCCCAAGCAACCATCAATTAGTTGCCAAGGCAACCCCGTTGTGCAAGTCGCCACGGCAACTGAGTTGCCCATGCACTCTTTTACCAAGACAATCCAATCGGCTATCACACCTCAACTCACGATAACCTAGCCTATCTCTCTCATTCGAATTCATCTTTTCTTTTACTTTATTGCTTTCTAGATTAGTTATTAGTTAAAACTTCTATAATCCTTCACTTGTGTTCTTACTTTTTACAGTGCAAGAGACTAGATTCTTGAAGTGGCACCAATCCCTGTGGAGACGATATCTTTTATACTATAACTTGCGACGTGTATACTTGCACAATTGCGTAGCACTTATTACGCGCAACAAGTTTTTGGCGCCGTTGCCGGGGATTGGCAATAGCAACTTTGTTTTTATTTTCTTGCACTTTCTTTTTATTTTTCTTGTTTAAAATTCAAAGGGCTAACAAACTTTGGTTTTGCATTGGTATATGACCAGGGCGAGACCGACTTCACCAAAATATCCCTTTGATCCAGAAATCGAACGAACCTTACAAAGACTTAGACGAAGGATAAGAGAAGCAATGGCAAATCAAGACGGCAATATTAATCAAGATGTTCGAGCGGGAGGAGGAGTGATTCTTGCACCAAAACAGAACTATTCGAGACTATCTTGAAGAAGATCTTGATGGACTTAACCCGAGAGTTGTCGCACCCGAAATTGAAGCCGACCACTTTGAGTTGAAACCGGTAATGTTTAATATGATCAACACAATAGGTCAATTTGGCGGCTCAAAGAATCAAGATGCACGACAACATCTGAAATCTTTCCTCGAGATTTGCAACTCGCTCAAGATATACGGAGTCACCCACGATGTCTTACGATTAAGATTATTCCCTATTCACCGAGGATAGGGCGAAAGCATGGCTAAATAGCATTCTGCCGGATCCATAGCATCTTGGACTGATCTTTGTCGTGATTTCCTTGCTAGATTTAATCCTACAAATTTAATCGATAAGCTTCGTAACGACATTACTTCTTTTCGGCAGCGGATGATGAATCCATGTACGAGGCTTGGGAGCGATATAGAGAACTTCTACATAAATGCCCTCTACACGGATTCCCGGTGTGGACTCAAGTGACAATGTTTTACAATGCCGTGAATACACCAACAAGGATGATGCTAGACGCCTCGGCAAACGGCATACTCCTAGATAAGTCACCGGAAGAAGCAATGCAAATTTTAAACAGGCTGGCCAAGAATGATTATCAATTCCCATCTACTAGAAGAGGAGGAGTTAGACGCTAAGCCACAATACATGAACTAGGATCATCGATTCAATTTCGCACAATTGGCCGCTTTAACCAAGATGGTCCGAACATGCAAAAACCAAACAACACACATGAAGTCAAGGTAATGGATTCTTTTTGTGAGTTATGTGGTGATAACCATAATTCTTCGAATGTATGCGAAATCCGAATCCGGCTTCTATGTGGGGAATTACAATCGGGCAACAACATGATGTCAAATACATACAATCCAAATTGGAAGAAGCACCCGAATTTTTCATGGAGTAATCCCAACAATGCTCTAAACCAGAACAATCGAATGCACAAGCATCGGGTTCCAGCAAAATATGCCACGGCAAATGGATGCCGCAGCAACAACCGCGACATCTAGTTCTTTGGAAAATTCTCTAAATGCTTTTATGATGAAAACTGAATCTTATATGACTGAGAATAGTAATTTCATAAAAAAGAACTGATGCTTTTATTAACAGACCGAGATGAGATTGCAAAACCAAGAGGCGGCAATCAAATCATTGGAAAATCAAGTCGGACAATTTGCTCAAAATCAACACTAGACCACAAGGAGGTTTACCTAGCGATCTCAAGTCGCAAGAGGAACTGCCATGAGCAATGTAAGGCAATCACCACCAGTGTGGCCAACAACTTAGAGAGGTTCAAACCCGCTCGTCAAACAAAACTCCACAAAAAGAGCAAGACGAACCTAGCGGCAAAGTCTCGGATGCTGAACCAAGAATTGCTGCGGCAACCGGCAATAAGCATGCCTCGGCAGCCCATGACGCCTCGGCAACTGCGATAAACACGCCGCGGCACCCCCCAGTAACACATCGGCAACTCGGATGTCCCCGTAATGCCGTCAATCAGGTTTCAAACCAATGAAAAGATCGAAGATATCCGACTTCCACCACCATTCCCACAAAGGTTGAAGCGACAAAAGCAAGAATACCAATTCAAGAAGTTTCTTGATATCCTAAAGCAAGTCCACATCAACTTGCCATTGGTGGAAGCAATTGAACAAATGCCAAACTATGCCAAGTTTCTTAAAGACATTGTGTCCAAGAGAACAAGGCTAGGAGAGTTTGAAACAGTTGCCGCAATGAGAGGGATGCATGGCAATGTTGCTGTCGTATGCCGCCCAAGTTGAAGGATCCCGGAAGTTTCACAATACCTGTTCTATTGGAAATCACTATGTCGGGAAAGCACTATGCGACCTTGGGGCTAGCATAAACTTGATGCCTAAATCGGTTTTCCAGAAACTAGGAATCGGGAAGGCAAGACCTACAACAGTTATGCTACAGCTAGCCGGCAGATCCTATGTGCATCCAGAGGGAAAATCGAGGACATACTGGTAAAAGTTGATAAATTTATTTTTCCCGCTGACTTTATTGTTTTGGATTGTGAAGCGATGAGCATGCGCCTATCATTCTCGGAAGACCATTCCTAGCGGCGGAGAACTTTGATTGATGTTGAAAAGGAGAACTCACAATGAGGGTGAATGACCAGCAGGTAAAACTAAATGTGTTCCAAACACTAAGGCATGCCGATGATCCGTAAGAATGCCAACTACTTCATGCCACGCAGAGTTTAACCGATGAGGAATTTAGTTGCCTCGGCAACTACATTGCCGATCAAGAGGAACCCGAGGAGTATGAAGAACCGGTCGATGAGGAACAACCAGAAGAGGTAAATTGGCTAGTCAATCGACCAGGTACATACTTTGAACCACCGGACTACTCGGGTAAGGAAGGTAAGATCGAAAAACCCTCTATCGAAAATCCACCAATTCTTGAGTTGAAACAATTGCGAGCAATCAAATATGTATACTTAGGGACCGATAATACATTACCTGTAATTATTTCTTCTAAGTTACAGCCTGAGCAGAAAAGAAGCTGATCAACATGTTGAAGCTACATAAAAAGGCAATAGGGTGGACAATTGCCGACTTGAAGGGAATTAGCCCGGTGTGCATGCACAAGATCTTGTTGGAAGATGATCACAAACCTTCAATTGAGGCCCAGAGGAGACTGAATCATGCCATGAAAGGGGTTGTAATGAAAGAAATCATCAAGTGGCTTGACGCCGGCATTATATACTCTATCTCCGATAGTACGTGGGTAAGTCCGGTACAATGTGTGCCGAAAAAGGGAGGTATAACAAAGTAAGCAATGAAAATAATGAACTTATCCCAACCAGGATGTGACCGGTTGGAGGGTTTGTATGGACTATCGAAAGCTAAACAAAGCCACTAGGAAAGATCACTTCCCATTACCCTTTATTGATCAAATGCTTGACCGTCTTGCGGTAAACCCTTTTACTGTTTTCTTGATGGTTATTCAGGTTACAATCAGATTGCCATAGCACCAGAAGATCAAGAAAAGACAACCTTCACATGCCCCTACGGTACTTATGCCTTCCGAAGGATGCCGTTCGGATTATGTAACGCCCCGGCAACCTTCCAAAGATGTATGATGGCGCTCTTTTCAGACATGGTCGAAGACTTCCTTGAGATCTTCATGGATGATTTTTCGGTTTTTGGTAATGACTTCGACGGCTGTCTCGGCAATTTAGAGAGGGTGTTGGCAAGATGCGAAGAAACAGATTTAGTCCTCAATTGGGAGAAATGCCACTTTATGGTAGATGAAGGAATAGTGCTCGGCCATAAGATCTCATCCAAGGGAATTGAAGTAGACAAAGCCAAGGTGGACGTGATCGAGAGATTACCCCCACCAAATTCGGTTAAAGGAATTCAAGTTTTCTGGACATGCAGGTTTTTTACAGGAGGTTCATTCATAACTTTTCTAAAATCACTAAACCTTTGTGTAATCTGCTTGAACAGGATAAAGTCTTCGATTTTGATGATTCTTGCACTCAAGCATTTGAAACCCTAAAGAAAAAAAGCTTGCCTCGGCACCCATTGTTGTTCCACCAGTTTGACGCTACCTTTTGAGCTCATGTGTGATGCAAGTGATTTCGCGGTAGGAGCAGTCCTAGGCCAACGCACGTAAGACCTTCCATGTGATATACTACGCTAGTAAAACTCTTAACGATGCTCAAATGAATTACACAACAACGGAGAAAGAGTTACTAGCTGTAGTTTTCGCATTTGACAAGTTCCGATCCTATTTAATTGGTACAAAGGTAATTGTTCATACGGACCATTCGGCAATCAAATACTTATTTGCTAAAAAGGATGCTAAACCTCGTTTGATTCGTTGGATATTACTTTTACAAGAATTTGATATTGAAATTAAGGACGAAAAGGAACAAAAATCAAGTGGCGATCACTTATCACGTTTGGAACGCAATAGGGAAGAGGACGCGGATCTAGAGATATGCGATGCATTCCCGATGAACAAATTCTAATCGCCTCGGCAACCCTTGACGCCTCGACAGCCCATGACGCCTCGGCAACTCGACGCCGCAGCAGCGGTCTTTGACGAGCACGCCTCGGCAATTTTGGGAGCAGACCACTACGGCAAAGACATGCCCGGCAATACCCTGCACGCAGATTTAGTTAACTTCCTTGTTTGTGGTATTTTTCCGTATGGCATTACTCACCAAGGGAAGAAGCGGTTCCGCCATAATGCTAAGCATTACTTTTTGGGACGAGCCTCTTTTGTTTAAACAATGTGCAGATCAGGTTATACGTCGATGTGTCCCCTCGAAGAAGAGCAACAGAATGTACTCCGCAATGCCATTCTTCAACCTATGGAGGACATTTTGGAGGAACTCGTATCATGCCAAAGTCTTGCAATCCGGTTTGTATTGGCCAACATTGTACAAAGATGCCCAAGACTTTTACAAGCAATGTGATCGTTGCGGAGGACGGCAATATCTCTAGGCGACATGAGATGCCACTCCGAACATCATCGAGGTGGAACTGCTCGATGTATGGGGATCGATTTTATGGGACCTTTCCCATCTTCATTCGCAACCTCTACATCTTACTCGCCGTCGACTATGTGTCTAAATGGGTAGAGGCAAAATGCAGCAGTTCCCAACGACGATTCCAAGACCGCAAACGATTCCTCGCAAAAACATATTTACACGGTTTGGGATGCCGAGAGCAATTATCAGCGACGGGGCAAGCATTTTGACAATAGACTAATTGCCAAGATGTTGCAACGCTTCGGCATATCACACAAGATCGCCACGGCATATCACCCACAAACCAACGGGCAAGCAGAAATTTCCAACCGGGAGTTGAAGGGAATACTCGAGAAAGTTGTAAATCCCTCAAGGAAGGATTGGTCATTAAGACTAGATGACGCACTTTGGGCATATCGCACCGCATTCAAAACACCATTAGGTATGTCCCCTTTCCGGCTTGTCTATGGTAAAACATGTCATCTACCGTGGAAATCGAGCACAAGGCGTACTGGGCAATCAAGACCGTGAATATGGATTGGGAAAGTGCCGGACAAAAGCGCTTGATGGATCTCAATGAGATAGAAGAATTTCGTGCACTCGCCTATAACAATGCACGAATCTACAAGGAGAAAACAAAGCGATGGCATGACAAGAAACTATTGCCACGGCAATTCACGCCAGGGCAAACTAGTTCTCCTATTCAATTCTCGGCAAAACTTTTCCCGGAAAGTCAAATCAAGATGGTCGGGACCATTCAAAGTCGCCAAACCATTCTCTCATGGTGCCGTAATAATCAAGTCCATCTCTGACAATCATGAATTCAAAGTTAATGGACAAAGATTGAAGCACTACAATGGTGCCCATGTGGAACGTAACAAGGAAGTGGTCAACTTAGGAGATGCATGAGCATGCTCTCCTTTCAGATTTTTTTTTTTTTTTTCTTTTTATTTTCATTTTTATTTTTAGGAGATATTTTATTTTTTTCTTCATTATCTTTAGTTTTCAGTTTTCTTTGTTTCTTTTTCACAACAAGACTCACAACTACTATGCTAAGGAAATTTATCGCCAAGATCCTTGCCACGGCAACCAATGAAGAAGATGCCGCGGCAACCTACATCGTGCTGCATGGCTGATGCCACGGCAACTAACCATGAAGATGCCACGGCAACCAAAGCTCAAGACGTCCCGCAACAAGAAAACAACCATCACGTTCAAGGAAGAAAATCAAGACGCCAACTAGAAGGAAACTAATCATCTACGATGACGAACTCTCGGAGTAAGTCCTCGTATGCATTTTATTTTTATATTTATTTTCCGTTATTTTTATGCATGCATTGAGGACAATGCCTCACTCGAGTTTGGGGGATTGTTATTAGTAATTACCATGTTTAGTTACATTAATCTTAAGCATTACATTTAGGATACATAAATTGCTTGCCATGCCTTTAATTGGAACAAGAATTGCTTAGATTTGATGAATATTCGATGATGACTTTGCCAATGCACTTAATTGATAGAATTTTTATTCTAGGATAACCATGAAAAACTTAGAATTGTACTATGATGCTAAATTTGATGAAACACTGTTGTGGTTTGATTGATTTAAGGAGTTCTAGTAAACTTAGGTTGATAATTAACTAATTGGGGGATTAGAATAAAATTGGATGAATGCTAGAGGTGCCCAAATTGGCTCTAGCATATGCTAAAAAAATTGATCACTAGAGGTGCCCAAACTGCCTCTAGGAGGCGTTAAAATTTTTTTTTTCTGCTAACTAGAGGTGCCCAAACCGCTCTAGTCGATTAAATTAACTTAAGAAAACTAAAAATAAAACACTAGAGGTGCCCAAATTGGCTCTAGTTAAAACATGTTAAAAAGAACCCAATGAAGTAATTTGAAAACCTATTGTTTGCATAGAATCCAAAAATCAACTTGCACACAACTCCGCACACACACTCACAAGCATTATAGTTTGATTCCGAGTAATTCATCGCTTTTCAAAAATAAAAAGCCAATCATACTTTGTGCCCTGCCTCGTAGAATTGAAATCAAGTTCAAAGCTAAGTTTGTGAAAATTTGAAGTCTTGGTGTAATTATGAGTTTGCATTGCTTGAGGACAAGCAATAGTTCGAGTTTGGGGGTGATAAGTGTTCAAAAGTACTATTTTTCTTACCCTTTTACTCATATTATTGTTAGACTTAGGCTCATATTAGTTGCATAGTTAGCCATTCATGCATTAATCCATGTTTCCTTCAATCGTGAGAGCTGATTACATAACTTGGTGATTTTTTGTGAAATAGATGCTGCTTTGGTGTGTTTTTGTGTGTATGTGCAGGATCACTTGCCAAAGCAATGCCGAGCTAGTTGCCGTGGCAATGCATGAAAGGATATGCCGAGCTAGCTGCTGCCGTGGCAGACGCATGAAGGAGACGCTGAGCCAGCTGGGCATTTGTCGACAAAGACCAAAAGCAATATGGATGTCGAAATTCATGATTTTACAAGCCCAAGATGACATGGAGCAAGGTCCAAGCCCAAAGGAATTTGATTGCCATGCAGAGATTAAAGAAGAATTAAATTCCAAGTGGATAGGAGAAGTTCTAATAGGAATAAAATTATAATAAAGAATTATATTCTTTAAAGATAATTTAATTCCAACTCAAACTCCTCCTCAAAGAAGGACTTTGGCCTAGCCCTATAAATAGCAGAGATTTCGACAATCCAAGAGAGAGAGAGCAAGAGGGAAATTTCGCAAGTCCAAGTAGGGCAAGAGGAGAGAATTTTCGACAAGCATCAAGGGCAAGGAGGATTTCGATGCTCTCTTCCTCCTTCATCTTTGTTCGATTGGGTTCATGCTAGGGATTAATTATCTTGTGTTTTTTTGGAACCTAGCCATGAACTAAATTTACTTGGCTATGGTTATTGTGTTTTGTGGTTGTGAGAAACTATTGGTTTTGTTTAGGTAATAAGAGTTTGCACTTTTCTATTTCAAGGTTTATTCATTCTGGTTCCTATTATTGCTTATGAGTGAATTGGGAGAGGATCTCGTGATTTCATCCATTTATCTAATATCGGGAGAGTTAGATTCAAGAAACGAATGAATATGATCTTTATGCAATCCAATGATGGTGAAGATTAATCCGCTTAGGAATAAGTTAAGGATTTCAACGGCTAAGAGGAGCGCAAGATTGGTTGTTGTTCACCCTTGATTCACGCAGGATGTATTATCAAGGCATGCACAAGTAGCTAGAGTTTCACTTAGGGATAAGAAGAAACCATTGAAGAACGCCCCGCCAACCTTGAAGTTGCTGCCCACGCCAAGTAGTTGCCCAACTAGTCGCCCAAGCAACCATCAATTAGTTGCCAAGGCAACCCCACAGTAGTAAGTCGCCACGGCAACCGAGTTGCCCATGCACTCTTTTACCAAGACAATCCAATCGGCTATCACACCTCAACTCACGATAACCTAGCCTATCTCTCTCAATTGAATTCATCTTTTTTTTATTTTATTGCTTTCTAGATTAGTAATTAGTTAAACTTCTATAATCCTTTACTTGTGTTTTTACTTTTACAAAGGCAAGAGACTAGATTCTTGAAGTGGCACCAATCCATGTTAATCTCGTGGAGACGATATCTTTATACTATTCACCAACATGGACAGGTCGGTCTATAGGCACTTACGGTCGACGATCAAAGGATAATCCTTTTGCAAAGATATTTACTTGATGATACTCAAATTTCTCTTCAAAGGCCGCTTGACTTTACTTGATGATCTGACCAAATTAGACCCCACGATCCTCCTCTCATTGAGCTCGATCCAACACAGAGGTATCCTATACATGCACCCATACAAAACCTCGAAAGGGGCCATTTTTATACTCGACTAGTAACTATTATTGTAAGCAAACTCTAAAAGTGGCAACTGTCCTCCTAACTCTTTTGCAAAGTCCACAATGCAACATCAAAGCATATCCTCAAGAATCAATGATACACTCAGTCGACCATCGGTCTAAGTGTGAAAAGTCAGACTAAAATGTAGCTTAGTGTCCAAAGCAATATGAATCTTCTTCCATAGCCTAGCCTGTGAAGCGTGGGTCCTCGTCCGAATGATCGATGATGGTACACCATGAAACCTCACTATCTCTATGATGTACAAATGAGCCAACCTCTCCAAGGTAAATCCATATGTACCGCAAGAAATGAGCAGACTTGGTCAAACGATCCACTACTACTCAAATAGCATCATGTTTCCTTTGGGTCATCGGAAAGCCGGTGACGAAATCCATGGTGATCCGATCCCACTTCTACTGCAGAATCTGAAGAGGGTGAAGCAACCCTAATGGAACCTGATGTTCCGCCTTCACTTGTTGGCAAGCTAAGCATCTTGTCACAAAATCAGAGACATCTCTTTTCATACTCGGCCACAAATAAAAATGATGAAGGTTTTGGTACATCTTGTTGCTTCCTGGACGTACGGCGAAAGGACTACGGTGTGCCTCCCTCAAGATGCGATCCCTTAAATCCTCCAAAGTCGGGACACACAGTCGACCTTTAAAGTACAAGTATCCACCATCTCGTACCTCAAAGTCCAAGCTTCACCTCTCTGAATCGCCAATCTATGCTACCAATTCTCATCCAAGACTTGAGTCCTTTTATCTCTTGTAATAACGTAGGTTCAACCCAAAGCTCGGCCAGAGTCCATCGTCCCTCGGTCATTCTCGCTTGGGCAAACATAGCTCTCAAGTCCGACATAGATTTTTGGCTCAAGGCATCAGCTACAACATTTGCTTTACTGGGTGACACTTTATGATGCAATCATACTCCTTTAACAATTCAATCCACCATCGTTGCCTCAATTTCAACTGCTTTTGAGTAAGAAGGTATTTCAAACTCTTATGGCCCATATAAATATAACACTTCTCTCCATAGAGATAGTGCCTCCAAATCTTTAATGCGAAGATGACTGTGGCGAGCTCCAAATCATGAGTAGAGTAATTTCGTTCATGCGGTTTGCTTGCCTCGAAGCGTAAGCAACCACCTTACCCTCCTGCGTAAGGATACAACTAAGCCCATTCAGAGACGCGTCACTAAACACAACATACTCTTTTCCAGGTTCGGGTTGTGTTAAGACTGGGGCCTCCGTGAGATAAGCTTTTAGTTGCTCAAAACTTTGTTGTCTTCTCTCATTCCATACAAATGGGACCCCTTTTTACAACAATTTGGTCAACAGTCCGGCTATAATGGAGAACCCTTTAGCAAACCGCCTATAATACCCTGTAAGTCCTAGGAAACTACGGACTTTCAAAACATCCCTTGGGGGTTTCCACTCTACCACATCCTGAATTTTCTGAGAGTCCACGCGAATCGCATCCGTGACAACTATGTGGCCAAGAAATGCCACTTCCGAAAGCTAAAATTCACATTTACTGAACTTGGTAAAAAGACGTCTCTCTATAAGAGTCTGTAGAACCACAGGCAGATGGTAGTCATGCTCCTCCTCTGAACACGAGTACACCAAGATGTCATCGATGAAGACCACCACAAACTGATCCAGATACGGTTGAAAGATTCAATTCATTAGGTCCATAAAAGCCGCAAGTGCATTGGTAAGCCCAAATGGCATCACTAAGAACTCGTAGTGCCCATACTGCGTCCTAAAAGTAGTTTTCTGGACATCATCGTCCACCACCTTCAACTGGTAGTATCCCGACCTCAATTTGATCTTAGAAAATACATAGGTACCTCTCAACTGGTCAAACAGATCATCAAATCTTGGAAGGGGATAACGGTTCTTTATCATTACATTGTTAAGCTGCTGGTAATCAATACACATCCTCATAGACCCATCTTTCTTTTTGACGAATAGGACCGGTGCTGCCCAAGGTAAGTCGCCTTACGGATAAAACCTCTTTCTAGCAACTCTTGGATTTGCTTCTTCAACTCTTTCATCTTCGTCGGTGCCATCCGATACGGCGCAATTGATACCGGTGCTATCTCTTTACCGTGAGTTAGAGTTTTGAATTGATGTGATACCGGTGCTGTACCTGGCATCACATCAATTCGGAACTCTAACTCAGGGTCAAGAGACAGCCCGAGTAACTCTTCCAAAAAACATCGGTAAACTCATTAATAGTCCTAAGGCTCCAAGCATTGACCATCAATCTTTACATCAACCACATGAGCCAAAAAGGCTTCACAGCCTTGTTGCATTAACCTATGGGCTGACAAAGCCGACACCACACTGGAAAGGCACAAATTTCTTTTACCTATCACGTAAAGCTTCGAACCATCTACAACCCAAAGTTTCAAGCTCTTTGCTCTACATCCTAAACTAGCATCATGCTCAAAAGCCAATCCATTCCCAAGATGGCATCAAACTCTTGAAATGGTAATACCATTAAATCTGCTAGAAAGTGTGACCCTTGAACCTCAATCGGGCACCTTTGATATACCTTATCCACCAGCACATCACACCTCAAAGGACTAGTCACAAAGACTCCTATCTCAAGATCCTTGGTAGGGATACCCCATTGCTAAGATATCCCACTACGAATGTAGGAGTAGGTAGACCATGAATCCATAAGAGCAACTATAGGAACCAAAAACAAGGCAAATGTACCGAGATAACATCCAGAGTCGCAATTCTCTTGAGCCCTCGACCGCATACGCCTAGCTAGTGCTCTCGCGGTTGACTAAAAGGTGATTCCCGATACATGGCTTGCTCCTCCCCGAGCAAGGCCTCGACCTCTCTGGGTCTGATATACATTTCTCTGAACCTGATCTGGAGAGGTCACAACGGCTACTGAGCAGCACTTCAGGAAATAGTCTGTGATCCACACTGTAACAAATCATATCGCTCCCAACCTCGCCTCGTGTTTTGCGCCCACACCGATTGCAAACTAGCGCGCCAAGACTCACTCGCGAACCCTCCGGCTCATATGAAGACGAAGATGGCCTCCTACGCCAGCTAACTCAAATCTCCTGGCCTGATCTCAAACTCGATCGAGGCTCTTCTATTATGGTTCCATCGATTTTTGCTCCTTCTAGAGAAGGTCTATGAGTCATTGTTGGAGGGATTCTGGGTCCTTCCATCAAAACTCCCTTGCACACCAAATGGGCCATACATTAAGCCTTGCATCCGCCTAAGAGACTTGGCACTGTCAACTCGAGAACACCCGATAAGTGTTCAAAAGTACTATTTTTCTTACCCTTTTACTCATATTATTGTTAGACTTAGGCTCATATTAGTTACATAGTTAGCCATTCATGCATTAATCTATGTTTCCTTCCATCACTGAGCTTGATTACATAACTTGGTAGTTTTTGTGGATGGCAATTGTCGACAAAGAGAAAATGCAATAGGGATGTCGAAATTAATGACTATACAAGCCCAAGATGATGTGGAGCAAAGCCCAAACCCAAAGGAATTTGATTTCCATGCAGAGATTAAAGAAGAATTAAATTCCAAGAAGATAGAGAAGTTCTAGTAGGAATACAATTATAATAAAGAATTATATTCTTTAAAGATAATTTAATTCCAACTTAAACTCCTCCTCAAAGAAGGACTTTGGCCTAGCCCTATAAATAGCAAGGAGATTTCACAATCATAGAGAGAGCACTAGGGGAAATTTCGACAAGTCCAAGGGAGAAAGAGGAGAGAATTTTCGACAAGCATCTAGGGCAAGGGGATTTTCATGCTTCATCTTTTTCTTTTTTCTTGTTCGATTGGGTTCATGCTAGGGATTATTTATCTTGTGTTTTTTTGAACCTAGCCATGAACTAAATCTACTTGGCTATGGTTATTGTGTTTTGTGGTTGTGAGAAACTATTGGTTTTTGTTTAGGTAATAAGAGTTTGCACTTTCTATTTCAAGGTTTATTCATTCTGGTTCTTATTCTTGTTTATGAGTGAATTGGGAGAGGATCTCGTGATTTCATCTATTTATCTAATATCGGGAGAGTTAGATTCAAGAAACGAATGAATATGATCTTTATTCAATCTAATGATGGTGAAGATTAATCCGCTTAGGAATAAGTTAAGGATTTCAACGGCTAAGAGGAGCGCAAGATTGGTTGTTGTTCACCCTTGATTCACGCAGGGATGTATTATCAAGGCATGCACAAGTAGCTAGAGTTTCACTTAGGGATAAGAAGAAACCATTGAAGAACGCCCGCCAACCTTGAAGGTTGCTGCCCAGACGCCCAAGTAGTTGCTCAACTAGTTGCCCAGCAACCATCGATTAGTTGCCAAGGCAACCCCATTGTGTAAGTTGCCACGGCAAATCGAGTTGCCCGCACACTTTTTTACCAAAACAATCCAATCGGCTATCACACCTCAACTCACGATAACCTGGCCTATCTCTCTCTCATTTGAATCTCATCTTTTCTTTTACTTTATTGCTTTCTAGATTAGTTATTAGTTAAACTCCTATAATCCTTTATTTGTGTTTTTACTTTTACAAAGGCAAGAGACTAGATTCTTGAAGTGGCACCAATCCTCGTGGAGACGATATCTTTATACTATAACTTGCAACGTGTATACTTGCACATTTGCGTAGCACTTATTACGCGAACAAGTTTTTGGCGCCGCTGTCGGGATTGGCAATAGCGACTTTGTTTTTATTTTCTTGCACTTTCTTTTACTTTTCTTGTGTTTAAATTCAAAGGGCTAACAAACTTTGGTTTTGCATTGGTATATGACTGTATGACCGACTTCACCACTGTAATATCCCTTTGATCCGTAAATCGAACGAACCTTACAAAGACTTAGACGAAGGATAAGAGAGCAATGGCAATCAAGACGGCAATATGAATCAAGATGTTCTAGCAGAGAGGAGGAGTGATTCTGCACGAAATGAACTATTCGAGACTATCTTGAAGAAGATCTTGATGGACTTAATCCAGAGTTGTCGCACCTGAAATTGAAGCCACCACTTTGAGTTGAAACCGTAATGTTTAATATGATCAACACAATAGGTCAATTTGGTGGCTCAAAGAATCAAGATGCACGACAACATCTAAAATCTTTCCTCGAGATTTGCAACTCGCTCAAGATACACGAGTCACCCCGATGTCCTACGATTAAGATTATTCCCTATTCACCGAGGGATAGGGCGAAAGCATGGTTGAATAGCATTCCCGCCGGATCCATAGCATCTTGACCGATCTTTGTCGTGATTTCCTTGCTAGATTTAATCCTACAAATTTGACTCGATAAGCTTCAGAATGACATTACTTTTTTTCGGCAAAGTGATGATGATGAATCCATGTACGAGGCTTGGGAGCGATATAGAGAACTTCTACACAAATGCCCTTTACACGGATTCCCGTGGGACTCAAGTAACAATGTTTTACAACGCCGTGAATACACCAACAAGGATGATGCTAGATGCCTCTGCAAAACGGCATACCCTAGATAAGTCACCCGGAAGAAGCAATGCAAATTTTAAACAGTCTGGCCAAGAATGATTATCAATTCCCATCTACTAGAAGAGGAGGAGTTAGACGCTGCCACAATACATGAACTAGGATCATCGATTCACTTTCGCACACTTGGCCACTTTAACCAAGATGGTCCGAACATGCAAAAACCAAACAACACACATGAAGTCAAGGTAATGGATTCTTTTGTGAGTTATGTGGTGATAACCATAATTCTTCCAATGTATGCGAATCCGAATCCAAATTTTCTATGTGGGGAATTACAATCGAACAACAATGTGATGTCCAATACATACAATCCAAATTGGAAGAAGCACCCAAATTTTTCATGGAGTAATCCCAACAATGCTCTAAACCGTAACAATCAGAATGCACAAGCATCGGGATTCCAAAGAGAATATGCCACGGCAAATGATGCCGCAAAGAACAACCGACAACATCTAGTTCTTTTTGAAAATTTCTAAATGCTTTTATGATGAAAAATCAATCTTATATGGCTGAGAATAGTAATTTCATAAAAAGAACTGATGCTTTTATTAACAGACTCGAGATGAGATTGCAAAACCAAGAGGCGGCAATCAAATCATTGGAAAATCAAGTCGACAATTTTGCTCAAAATCAATACTAGACCACAAGGAGGTTTACCTAGCGATACCAAGTCGCAAGAGGAACTGCCATGAGCAATGTAAGGCAATCACCACTAGAAGTGGCCAACAACTTAGAGAGGTTCAAACCCGCCATCAAACAAAACTCCACAAAAAGATCAAGATGAACCTAGCGGCAAAGCCTCGATGTCGAACCAGAATTGCCGCGAACCGCAATAAGCATGCCTCAAAGAACCGACGATAAAGACGCCGCGCAACTTGTGAAAAGCATGCCTCAAAGAACCCTAGTTGATAACGCCTCGCAACTCCAGATGTCCCGCAATGCCACCAAATCAGGTTTCAAACCAATGAAAGGATCGAAGATATCCGACTTCCACCACCATTCCCACAAAGGTTGAAGCGAAAAAAGCAAGAATACCAATTCAAGAAGTTTCTGATATCCTAAAGCAAGTCCACATCAACTTGCCATTGGTGGAAGCAATTGAACAAATGCCAAACTATGCCAAGTTTCTAAAGACATTGTGTCCAAGAGAACAAGGCTAGAGAGTTTGAAACAGCTTGCCGCAATGAGGGATGCATGGCAATGTTGCACAATCGATGCCACCCAAGTTGAAGGATCCCGAAGTTTCACAATACCCTGCTCCATTGGAAATCACTATGTCGGGAAAGCATTATGCGACCTTGGGGCTAGTATAAACTTGATGCCTAAATCGGTTTTCCGTAAACTAGAATCGGGAAGGCAAGACCTACAACAGCTTATGCTGCAAATAGCCGACAGATCCTCCTATGTGCATCCGTAGAGGGAAAAATCGAGGACATACTGGGTAAAAGTTGATAAATTTATTTTTCCCGCTGACTTTATTGTTTTGGATTGTGAAGGTATGAGCATGCACCCATCATTCTCGGAGACCATTCCTAGCAACAGGAGAACCTTGATTGATGTTGAAAAGGAGAACTCACAATGAGGGTGAATGACCAGCAAGTTAAACTAAATGTGTTCCAAACACTAAGGCATGCCGATGATCCGTAAGAATGCCAACTTCTTCATGCCACGGCAGAGTTTAACTTCGATGAGGAATTTAGTTGCCTCGCAACTACATTGCCGATCAAGAGGAATATGAGGAGTATGAAGAACCGGTCGATGAGGAACAACAAGAAGAGGCAAATTGGCTAGTCAATCGACTGTGGTACATACTTTGAACCACCGGATTACTCTGTAAGGAAGGTAAGCTCAAAAAACCTCTATTGAACAACCACCAATTCTTGAGTTGAAACAATTGCCGAGCAACTAAAATATGTATACTTAGGAACCGATAATACATTGCCTCGTAATTATTTCTTCTAAGTTACAGCCTGAGCAGAAAAAAAGAAGCTGATCAAGATGTTGAAGCTACACAAAAGGCAATAGGGTGGACAATTGCCGACTTGAAGGGAATTAGCCCGGCAGTGTGCATGCACAAGATCTTGTTGGAAGATGATCACAAACCTTCAATTGAGGCCCAGAGGAGACTGAATCATGCCATGAAAGGGGTTGTAATGAAAGAAATCATCAAGGGCTTGACGCCGCATTATATACCCTATCTCCGATAGTACGGGGTAAGTCCGTACAATGTGTACCAAAAGGGAGGTATAACAAAGGTAAGCAATGAAAATAATGAACTTATCCCAACCAGATCAGACCGTTGAGGGTTTGTATGGATTATCGAAAAGCTAAACAAAGCCACTAGGAAAGATCACTTCCCATTACCCTTTATTGATCAAATGCTTGACCGCCTTGGTAAAAAACCCTTTTATTGTTTTCTTGATGGTTATTCAGTGTTACAATCAAATTGCCATAGCACCGTAAGATCAAGAAAAGACAACCTTCACATGCCCATACGGTACTTATGCCTTCCGGCGGATGCCGCTCGATTGTGTAACGCCCCGCAACCTTCCAAAGATGCATGATGGCACTCTTTTTCGACATGGTCAAGACTTCCTTGAGATCTTCATGGATGATTTTTTGTTTTTGGTAATGACTTCGACGGCTGTCTCGCAATTTAGAGAGGGTGTTGGCAAGATGCGAAGAAACGGATTTAGTCCTCAATTGGGAGAAATGCCATTTTATGGTAGATGAAGGAATAATAGTGCTCGCCACAAGATTTCATCCAAGGGAATTGAAGTAGACAAAGCCAAGGTGGACGGATCGAGAGATTACCCCACCAAGTTCTAAGAAAGGAATTCAAGTTTTCTGACATGCAGTTTTTTACAGAGGTTCATTCATAATTTTTCTAAAATCACTAAACCCTTGTGTAATCTGCTTGAACAGATAAAGTCTTCGATTTTGATGATTCTTGCACCCAAGCATTCAAAACCCTAAAGAAAAAGCTTGCCTCGCACCCATTGTCGCTCCACCGATTGACGCTACCTTTGAGCTCATGTGTGATGCAAGTGATTTCGCAGAGGAGCAGCCCTAGGCCAACGCACAAGTAAGACCTTCCATGTGATATACTACGCTAGTAAAACTCTTAATGGTGCTCAAGTGAATTACACAACAACGGAGAAAGAGTTACTAGTCAGAAGTTTTCGTGATTTGACAAGTTCCATCCTATTTAATTGGTACAAAGGTAATTGTTCATACGGACCATATTCGCAATCAAATACTTATTTGCTAAAAAGGATGCTAAACCTCGCTTGATTCGTTGGATATTACTTTTACAAGAATTTGATATTGAAATTAAGGACAGAAAAGGAACAAAAATCAAGTGGCCGATCACTTATCACGCTTTGGAACGCAATAGGAGGAGGACGCGATCTAGAGATATATGCGATGCATTCCCGATGAACAAATTTTAGTTGCCTCGCCCCTGGACGCCTGATGCCTCGACCCTTGACGCCGACGCCGCAACCATGGATGCACACGCCACGAACTCTCGACGCCGCAAGCAGCTTTGACGCGCACGCCGGGCAATTTGGGAGCAGCCACGACGGCAGCACATGCCTCGCAATACCCTCGGTACGCTGGATTTAGTTAATTTTTGTTTGTGGTATTTTTCCTTATGGCATTACTCACCAAGGGAAGAAGCGGTTCCGCCATGATGCTAAGCATTACTTTTGGGACGAGCCTCTTTTTGTTTAAACAATGTGCAGATCAGGTTATACGCCGATGTGTCCTCAAGAAAGAGCAATAGAATGTACTCCCAAGAATGCCATTCTTCACCCTATGGAGGACATTTTGGAGGAACTCGCATCACGCCAAAGTTTTGCAATCCGGTTTGTATTGGCCAACATTGTACAAAGATGCCCAAGACTTTTACAAGCAATGTGATCGCTGCAGAGGACGGGCAATATCTCTAGACGACATGAGATGCCACCCGTAACATCATCGAGGTGGAATTGTTCGATGTATGGGGATCGATTTATGGGACCTTTCCCATCTTCATTCGCAACCCTACATCTTACTTGCCGCTGACTATGTGTCTAAATGGGTAGAGGCAGCTGCAGCCTCCCAACAACGATTCCAAGACCGCAAACGATTCCTCGCAAAAAACATATTTACACGGTTTGGGATGCCGAGAGCAATTATCAACGACGAAGGCAAGCATTTTGACAATGACTAATTGCCAAGATGTTGCAACGCTCGCATATCACACAAGATCGCCACGGCATATCACCCACAAACCAACGGGCAAGCAGAAATTTCCAACCGGAGTTGAAGGGAATACTCGAGAAAGTTGTAAATCCTCAAGGAAGGATTGGTCATTAAGACTAGATGACGACTTTGGGCATATCGCACCGCATTCAAAACACCCTTAGGTATGTCCCCTTCCGACTTGTCTATGGTAAAACATGTCATCTACCGTGGAAATCGAGCACAAGGCGACCGGGCAATCAAGACCGTGAATATGGATTGGGAAAGTGCCGACAAAAAGCGCTTTGATGGATCTCAATGAGATAGAAGAATTCGCACACTCGCCTATAACAATGCACGAATCTACAAGGAGAAAACAAAAACGATGGCACGACAAGAAACTATTGCCACGGCAATTCACGCCAGGGCAACTAGTTCTCCTATTCAATTCTCGCCAAAACTTTTCCCGAAAGTCAAAATCAAGATGGTCGGACCATTCAAGTCGCCAAACCATTCTCCCATGGTGCCGTGATAATCAAGTCCATCTCCGACAACCATGAATTCAAAGTTAATGGACAAAGATTGAAGCACTACAATGGTGCCCATGTGGAACGTAATAAAGAAGTGGTCAACTTAGAGATGCATGAGCATGCCTCCTTTCAATATTTTCTTTTTTTTTTTTTTTTTTTATTTTTTTTTTTTTTAGGAGATATTTTATTTTTCTTCATTATCTTTAGTTTTCGTGTTTTTTTGTTTTCTTTTTTCACAACAAGACTCACAACTACTATGCTAAGGAAATTTATCACAAGATCCTTGCCCCGCAAACTAATGAAGAAGATGCCACGGCAACCTACATCGTGCCACGCAAACAAAGCTGATGCCACGGCAACCAACCCTGAAGATGCCACGGCAACCAAAGCTAAAGACATCCCGCAACAAGAAAACAACCATCGCGCTCTCAAGCAAGAGAATCAAGACACCGACTAGAAGGAAACTAATCATCTACGATGATGAACTCCTGAGTAAGTCCTCGTGATGCATTTTTATTTTTATTTTATTTTTATTTTTTTTATGCATGCATTGAGGACAATGCCTCACTCGAGTTTGGGGGATTGTTATTAGTAGTTACCATGTTTAGTTACATTCATCTTAAGTATTACATTTAGGATACATAAATTGCTTGCCATGCCTTTAATTGAAACAAGAATTGCTTAGATTTGATGAATATCCGATGATGACTTTGCCAATGCACTTAATTGATAGAATTTTTATTCTAGGATAACCATGGAAAACTTAGAATTTTACTATGATGCTAAATTTGATGAAACACTGTTGTGGTTTGATTGATTTAAGGAATTCTAGTAAACTTAGGTTGATAATTAACAAATTGGGGGATTAGAATAAAATTGATGAATGCTAGAGGTGCCCAAATTGGCTCTAGCATGTGCTAAAAAATTGATCACTAGAGGTGCCCAAACTGCTCTAGTATGTGTTAAAAAATTGATAACTAGAGGTGCCCAAACCGCTCTAGTCGAAAATTAACTTAAGAAAACTAAAAAAAAACACTAGAGGTGCCCAAAACTGCTCTAGTTAAAACATGTTAAAAAGAACCCAATGAAGTAATTTGAAAACCTATTGTTTGCATAGAATCCAAAAATCAACTTGCACACAACTCCGCACACACTCACAAGCATTATAGTTTGATTCCGAGTAACTCCTAAGTTTTCCAAAAATAAAAAGCCAATCATACTTTGTGCCCCTGTTCGTAGAATTGAAATCAAGTTCAAAGCTAAGTTTGTGAAAATTGAAGTCTTAAGGTGTAATTATGAGTTTGCATTGCTTGAGGACAAGCAATAGTTCGAGTTTGGGGGTGTGATAAGTGTTCAAAAGTACTATTTTTCTTACCCTTTTACTCATATTATTGTTAGACTTAGGCTCATATTAGTTGCATAATTAGCCATTCATGCATTAATCCATGTTTCCTTCCATCGCTGAGCTTGATTACATAACTTGGTAGTTTTTGTGGAAAAGATGCTGCTTTGGTGTGTTTTGTGTGTATGTGCAGGATCATTGCCAAAGCAATGCTAGAGCTAGTTGCCGTGGCAATGCATGAAGGATATGCCGAGCTAGTTGCTGTGGCAATGCATGAAGGATATGCTGAGCTAGTTGCCGGGCAATGCATGAAGGAGACGCGCTGAGCCACTTGCCATGGCAATTGTCGACAAAGAGAAAATGCAATATGGATGTCGAAATTAATGACTATACAAGCCCAAGATGACGTGGAGCAAAGCCCAAACCCAAAGGAATTTGATTTGCCATGCAGAGATTAAAGAAGAATTAAATTCCAAGAAGATAGAGAAGTTCTAGTAGGAATAAAATTATAATAAAGAATTATATTCTTTAAAGATAATTTAATTCCAACTCAAACTCCTCCTCAAAGAAGGACTTTGGCCTAGCCCTATAAATAGCAAGGAGATTTCACAATCCATAGAGAGAGCATTAGGGAAATTTCGACAAGTCCAAGGAGGGAAAGAGGAGAGAATTTTCGACAAGCATCTAGGATTTTCAAGCACAAGCTTCATCTTTTTCTTCCTTGTTCGATTGGGTTCATGCTAGGGATTGTTTATCTTGTGTTTTTTTGGAACCTAGCCATGAACTAAATCTACTTGGCTATGGTTATTGTGTTTTGTGGTTGTGAGAAACTATTGGTTTTTGTTTAGGTAATAAGAGTTTGCACTTTTCTATTTCAAGGTTTATTCATTCTGGTTCTTACTTAGTCCTATTCATGCATTAATCCATGTTTCCTAATCCATGTTTCTTTACATCGCTTGAGCTTGATTACATAACTTGGTAGTTTTTGTGGAAAAAGATGCTGCTTTGTTTTTTTGTGTGTGTGTGCATCACTTGCCAAAGCAAGGTTAGAACTAGTTGCTGTGGCAATGCATGAAGGAGATGCTGAGCTAGTTGCCGTGGCAATGCATGAAGGAGATGCTGAGCTAGTTGCCAAGGGCAATTGTCGACAAAGAATAAGATGATATGGTGGAGTCGAAATGTTTGATTTCCATGAAGAGATTAAAGAAGAATTAAATCCTAAGAAGATAGGAGAAGTTCTAGAAGGAATATAAATATAATAAAGAATTATATTCTTTAAAGATAATTTAATTCCAACTTAACTTCCTCCTCAAAAAAGACTTTGACCTAGCCCTATAAATTAAAGACCATTTCAAAACTCCAAGGGGGAGAGAAGAGAGAAATTTTTACAAGAGAGAAGGGAGATCAAGGGGAAGGAATTTGGAGAGATTTTTCGATCAAGGCTTCAACCATTCTTCATCTTTTTTCTTTCTTGTTCCATTAGGTTTATGCTAGGATTTTTTATCTTGTGTTTCTTTTGGAACCTAGCCATGAACTAAATCTATTTGGCTAAGGTTATTGTGTTTTGTGGTTGTGAGAAACAATTGATTTTGTTTAGGTAATAAGAGTTTGCACTTTTCAATTCAAGGTTTATTCATTCTGGTTCTTATTCTTGTTTATGAGTGAATTGGGAGAGGATCTCGTGATTTCATCTATTTATCTAATATCGGAGAGTTAGATTCAAGAAACGAATGAATATGATCTTTATTCAATCTATTGATGGTGAAGATTAATCCGCTTAGGAATAAGTTAAGGATTTCAACGGCTAAGAGGAGCGCAAGATTGGTTGTTGTTCACCCTGATTCACGCAGGATGTATTATCAAGGCATGCACAAGTAGCTAGAGTTTCACTTAGGATAAGAAGAAACCATTGAAGAACGCCTCCGCCAACCTTGAAGGTTGCTGCCCAGACGCCCAAGTAGTTGCCCAACTAGTCGCCTGTGCAACCATCGATTAGTTGCCAAGGCAACCCCACAGTAAGTTGCCACGGCAACCGAAAGCGTTTGCGCACTTTATTTGCTTTCTAGATTAGTTATTAGTTAAAACTCCTATAATCTTTACTTGTGTTTTTACTTTTACAAAGGCAAGAGATTAGATTCTGAAGTGGCCCTTTGTGAGTTATGTGGTGGTAACCATGATTCTTCCGAATGTATGCAGAATCCAAATCCAGCTTTATGTGGGGAATTACAACCGAACAACAATGTGATGTCCAATACATATAATCCAGCTTGGAAGAAGCACCCAAATTTTTTCATGGAGTAATCCCAACAATGCTCTAAACCAGAACAATCAGAATGCACAAGCATCGGATTCCAGCAGAATATGCCACGGCAAATAGTTGCCGCAAAGAACAACCGACAACATCTAGTTCTTGGAAAATTCTCTCAAATGCTTTTATGTTGAAAATCAATCTTATATGGCTGAGAATAGTAAATTCATAAAAAGAACTGATGCTTTTATTAATAGACTGAGATGAGATTGCAAAACCAAGAGGCGGCAATCAAATCATTGAAA